>JAZGTH010000072.1:3640000-3967500 GCA_036877525.1 Chromobotia macracanthus | reverse complement strand
GTGTATTCTGGGTGGTCTATATGATATTCTGATGTGCAGATATGATGTGGGTTCAAAAGTAATATAACAGCTGTGTACATACTTGTAAATAACAAAGAAGAATAAAGTGTCAAAACTGAATAAAGTAAAACATGAACGTTAGATAAGATCCAAGTAAAAAACGCAGTATAAACTAAAATCAGTCTTTCATCTCAGTCTCTCAGCAAAGAACACACTGTTACATCGGTCAGAACGTTATAAGCACTTTTTGTTCAGTATTGGAGGAAAACCACAGGGATCAATCTGCTAGGGTAGTAAGAAGGATTTTCTAGAAATCTCTCCAGATAATTCTCCCCACACTTGCGATTGGTTGCTGGCTCTATTTATGATAGAGTAAGTACCCGAGAGAGTGTGTGAGGATCTCTGTGGTATAACACTCTGTCAATAAGCTTCACTTCCAGTTACACATGACTGAGATGAGCTCGCAAAACAACACTAGCCTGAGATGACGAAGCTGACATCAGTTATTGTCATCGTTTCTGTTCTAGGATTCTCGTATTCTTTACAGAATGAGAGTTGTGTCAGTAAGTGTTACATGACTTCACTGTATTGTAGATTGAGTTAACATAGAGTTGATCGTCTGTGTTTGAGTGTGTGTGTTTGTATTTAGCAGGTACTGTCAGTTTATCAGTGTCGGTCAGCTCTAACTCCTCTCTGCTGGTCGAATGGACCAGCAGGAGCCTACAGACGACCCAGTGTGCCCTGCTCATATCCACAGAAGGGCGACAGGAAATTCAAATACACCTTTTACCAAAAGAGTAAACTGTTCTGTTTTTGTTGAATATGTATGATATTTGCCTTTTTGCTCTGTTATCAAAATCTGAGACTTGTTTTGAAGTTACAGATTCAGTGCAGGTATTAAATCATAGAAGATCTTTCTTGTGTTTATGTTGCTACAGGTCTGGATCCCTTCTTCTAGAAAACATGACAAAAAGTAACAAACATTCTTTCCTCTGCACTTGTTTCGCACAATCTCAGGGACTTTTGTGCTCAAAGAACATCAGCTTTGTGACAGGTAATTTCCTTTTTTAAAGATAAACCATGTTTTTGTACTGCCCTTAAAAAGCTGTGAGATATAGCTCACAGGGAACGTTCTTAGAATGTTGGCTAAAAGTTCTTAGAAGTTCCTGCAATAAAATTAGTAGAACTTTTTAACGTAATATATCAAAAAACGTTAATCTTAATTAGTTAGTGGAACATATGCAGAATATATTCCTAGAACGTTCAAAACAACATTTGTCTAAATGTAGTGTATGTTGTTTGTAAATGATTGGACTGATAGTTAAAATTAATTATGATAGTTACCTATTTATAGCTACTAGTTTAAACATCATAATTCTTTAAAACCACAAATAGGTAAGTAATATTAACTGCGGTAATGAGTATTTATGAAAACATAAAATGCATTAGAATACATGTACAAAGTATTAGACCTATATCTACAGATTTTGAACCAAACAAGCTGTTTTCTGTTGTGTGTCTGTTGTAGTATTTTAATATAATAATAATGAAACATATAGCTTGATCATTTGTGTTTGCTCTTGATGAAGGAGCCGATACTCCAGCTCATGTGACTCTCATCTCTGACAATCAATGTTCCACCAGCAACATTAACATGTGAGTTTCCTTTACATTTATTATTATCTTCTCATCTTTCTGTATAACCAAAATGAGAATTAAAGGCAGGGTAGGCGGTTTGTTCGGGAACATTTTATGTTATGCTGGCTGAAAGTCTCTTCACATCTTGATATCAATCACTACGTGGTATAATTATGTTTATACATTTATATATCGCAGGACCATACACTGTTTGTCCAATCATTGCATTCGGTCTAAATACAATGACAGAACGTCCTACCTGCCTGTCAAAAAATGCTTTGAAAGCTAGCTTGCTATTGCTAGCCTCTGAAATGGCCTACCTGACTTTTAAGAAAATGTTGAAGAAATGAGACTTTGTGTCACGCTGTGAATCACCACTAGAGGGCATCAGAACACAAAAAGATTTGACATGACATTCAGCATTTTCCTTTGGCCTCTGATCAGCATTTTGTAAGATTCACATTAGATCTATATTAGCTAATGAACCTGTCTTCATAACATGTTTGAAACAATTGATTTTCATCCTCTGAAATGTTAATATAATGGTAATGGCCTGATACTTTTCTTATGACATTTAGTATTATAAACCAAGACTAAACAAAACCTCTGTTCTTCCTCTGAGCTTCTTCTGTTGTCTTTAGAATAACCTGCACAGCTGAGAGTGGAAATACTGTGTATGAGACACATTTTGCTTTTAGTTATAGAAATCTGTACTTCCACCCTTCACCCTCATATGCGTCACGCTGTTTATAATCTCTCTTATTTATTTAAAGAGCGCAGCTTTGCATCAAAGCCTGCTTTCAAGAGATAGAAGTTATTCTGTGTGTTGTAAACAAAATATGGCTCATTCGTGGCCTTCTCTAAATGTTTAGGTAAGAGTTAGGGTTTGTTCTGATTTATCTAAACAGGAAACAGTCACTTCAGGGACTTGTGAAAACAATCCCCTCTCTGATTTTCCTCATGGATATCTCACAACCAATCGATTGAAAATTCCCAAAAGCATTTTCATCTGTTTAACTGGAAAACCGACGTTGATTGTTATACTGGAAATGGCCTCATTACATGGCCACATGGTTGACACATAATGAAATGCATTTTCTGGTCCAATCAGAGAGCCTGGCATCTGTGTTTGGACATGTGGGAGTTTATTGGAATACTGATGAGGTTTAACTCACAGCCATAAACAACCTTGTGACCCGTGATGCTTCAGCAGTCACCAGTGTCACTACCTCACAGTCATCTGGGGACAGCACCTGCTGCTGGCTCATGCTTTATTCCTCAAAACCTCGTGCCTCACACAAACAACTGCCACCCTCACACAGATCAGAGATCAGAGCTTGATGCCTCATTGAGGTCACTTTTTTATAAACATCAGATGTTGAGATTGGGGATGTTTTGAAGCACATAGAAAAGTTTAACCTTAAACATGAAGGTTCAAGAGAGTTTAAAGCTTGTTTTTATTAATAGAACCATTAATGGTGTAATACAGTCTATGACGTGAAAAACCTTAAATGTGACCTAAATTATAACTGCTTTCAGAGGAAAATTTTGCTGCTCTGAGGTTTACCAGCTAACCATTTAAGGTTGTAGTAATGTTTCTCTAATGTTTCAGTATCAGTAAGTTTGTCTAAGATGTTTGTCCTAAAATTCCCCAGGAATACAAACAGAAACAAACAATACAATTGTTGACAAAAAATTTATGAGAAATGTTTAAGCTCAAATTGATGGTAATTCGGAGCACAGTTTGAGACACTGTTGAGATCTCCTCTGCATTTCAAGAGAAGACACGTGAGATTAGAAGAAACATCTAAACAGCAGCAAAACTCTCCATTTGCTCTCAGTTTATTCTCTTTAATGTCAGAGAACAGCTGAAATAGAGATTTTTTTCTCATGGCCTTTAATGTATTAACCAACACTTGACAGGGAGTTTACAGGATAAAATGATGTTGGCTGATGAGTTTGGGTCTTTACAGGAAATGGTTAAGCAGCAGCGTGTTTGGAACCACTTTAGCCACATGTGCTATTCTTCTGATCTACATCACATACAGAAGATGGACTGGAAACGGCATCATTCGACTGCGCCTGAGATGAAGAGAGATTCGCCTTGGTTTCTTCCTGAATGGACGTCAATATTTTTCCACTGGCATTTAATTCAACCTTCAGTGTGGTCATGTTGCTTTAACATCACTTTGAAAGCCGACTGTTAAATGTGAATACATTGATGTGAATTAAGATATGAAAGATATGAAAATGGTTTTAATTAATATTTTATGATGTGGTTTTATGTGCTGTTTCCACAGTGACTTTTAAATGTTTTCTTTCATACCAGGCTGTGTTGTACAAGTCTGTTTAAAACATTTAATGTAACATTTGAAATGATCACAATGAACCATTTAATGTTTATGTGCGAATGGACAAAATCAAATGCATTAGAAAAAGCACTAAATTCAACATTTGAGTATCAATTAGAGGAATATTAAAAGGCTGTGTTTTGCTTTTTAGTTAGTCAGATGTGGCTGTACCATGAAACTCCAGCTCTGATTCTCTGAACCAATAAATCAGCCTCTATGCAAACAAATCAAAACATCAACCATCGTCTGACAGTGTTGCACAGTGCGGTTCACTTTCTAGTGCGGTTGTTTACTGTGATTGGTTGTAAAAGCACAGTACAGTAATTGTTTATTTAAAAGATTTGTTTTTATAGCTAGCATCCCTCATCCGTCAGATGACAGGATGATAACAAAAAGTAAAATACTTCAAGCTTTTCATGCATACATGTTCAGAATGACCGTTATAAAACACCCCAGCTAACAATTTTAGGTTGTAGGAACATTATCCTAACACTAAAAATGTTTTTTAAAAAAAGACATTGTTGCTTGTTCATAATAACGTTATTCAAACCTTTTTTAAATACTGTTATGTTTTTAAAACACTCCAATACCAAATTTAAGAATAACATTTTTGTATGTATGTATGCATGTATGTATGATGTATAATGTTAAGAAAACGTTCTACTAATGTTACTGCAAGAAAGTGTCTGATAACTTTGAGAGAACTTTTAGAGAATGTCAGCCAATGATCTGAAAACCTTCTCTGTATGCTTTATTAGCTGTTATTATGTCCAAATCTCTGTCCAGGCACCATTACTAACTTTTAATTACATTACATTTAAATATAGTTCTGGTCTCATCTCTGTATATTTGTTATTAGTTTTGCATAGCCAAATCTCTTCACTAAATAACCTGAAATGCAAATCAATGCAAATAAGCATGCATGCTTTTCCATTTCCCCACATAATGACAGTAAGAAATATTCATAACTAGTGTTTCGTGCTGTATGTTTTGGGACTTTAAAGGCGTGATATTACTGCTGTTTTTGCGCTCTATTTACATAATGGCTTTCGTTTCCTCTCTAACCTTTAATGGTTTAACCTGAACCTGCAGTAACTTCGTGTCACCGCTAGATGGCAAGAGGAGCATTTCCGCCGCCGTCGAGCGCCACGCGTGAGTTCACACGCTACGATTTAATGTCCATTTTAATTTTATTACGAGATTAAACGTTGTCTGAACGTTGAAAATGCATTATTTTATGATTTGCTGAGCCTTGTTTGTAACACATTGTAGCATGTTTGACCAGCTTTGGTGAATTAGTCTGTATATATATATATATTATTATATTATATATAATATATATATATATTGGCTGATTTGCATATGGATCTGATTCAGTGATTTGCTTATGGATCTGATTGGCTGATTTGCATATGGATCTGATTCAGTGATTTGCTTATGGATCTGATTGGCTGGTTTGCTTATGGATCTGATTGGCTGATTTGCATATGGATCTGATTCAGTGATTTGCTTATGGATCTGATTGGCTGATTTGCTTATGGATCTGATTGGCTGATTTGCATATGGATCTGATTCAGTGATTTGCTTATGGATCTGATTGGCTGGTTTGCTTATGGATCTGATTGGCTGATTTGCATATGGATCTGATTCAGTGATTTGCATATGGATCTGATTGGCTGATTTGCATATGGATCTGATTGGCTGATTTGCATATGGATCTGATTGGCTGATTTGCTTATGGATCTGATTGTCTGATTTGCTTATGGATCTGATTGGCTGATTTGCATATGGATCTGATTGGCTGATTTGCTTATGGATCTGATTGGCTGATTTGCTTATGGATCTGATTGGCTGATTTGCTTATGGATCTGATTGGCTGATTTGCATATGGATCTGATTGGCTGCTGTCTGTTACTGGTATGGGCATTTTGACTGAAATGAAATTATTCTGAGAAAATGATATGAAATTATTCTATGTGTTTTGTCATGGAGCTGTGAATGATCATAAGCATCTCATAAGCATCACAAGCATGTGGCTGAGTAACTCAATAGATCAAAATCAGCAGAGCGTACATTATAACACGTCTTCACACTGCTTTTGTCTCTGTTGTAAAACGAATGTGGATAGCAGAACTCAGATCCTTTGGTCCGGATATTTATTGACTGAGATTTTATTCTTTAGAATAATGAATCATTTAAAATAAGGCCAGGATTTACGTATTACATATGATTTCATGTTGATTCCACTTGCTTTCCATTTAATCATGGAAAATCAGCTCTTTGGAGATGTCTGTTGTGATTTTTTTTGTTCCTCAGAGGGGGCGTATTGGGCTGGTATGGTTCTTTTGACGTTTTAAAGGGCAGTTATGCGTGTAGTTTTGATGGTAACTTTTCAGTTTTCAGAAGACACTATAATCCCAGGTGCCGCCTCGCCCACAGCGATGGGCGACACGCTCAAAAGAGTGTTTTCATCTCCAACTATTTCTTTTGTGGTCAGTGATCTTAACAGCCTCTGTGTTCTGTGTTTGGGATAAAGTGGCTGGTGACAGAAGAACCTTTATGGTTTTATCTGTTCTTCAGCTTTTATGAGCCGGGTTTGGGGCACACATCACAATTGCTGTTATGGATTATTTGATCTGGAGGCTTTTTTGTTGAGGCAGGTTTGGAAACATTCCTACACATAAAATTCAGAAAATGGAATGTAGATACACAAATAAAATCGCTTGAGAGGCTGCATGTCCACACAAGCCCAGATGAAGATCTACATTACTTTGGTATTTTGTGGCTGCAACCTACCATTATGAAAAACTTTTATTATTATACAAATATGCCATGGAAGACTCTTATAGCATGTGAAATCATTTTTGGATACTGTTATGATGGTGATGTTTATAGATGGTGATATTTGTGTAGTGTAGTTTGTTGAGCATTGCGTTAACGGTGCAAAAGGTTTTGGGTTTGATTCCCAGGGAACACCGTCATCATGTGATACAATCACTGCACCACAGTATCACTTTCTGTAATGGAGGTTTTCAGGATAGTTTTGATTTGCAGTTCAAATGGTGTAACTTTTGCCTCTCTACCACCACCTCTGTTTGAAACATAGAATTGCAAGTTAATTATAAATCATTATTATAATCTTACCGTTACAAATTGGGGTGAGGAGACTGATCTTTCATGTACTTGCTCAAAAACTGATTTTTATTCACATTTCTCAAAAATGAAAATTATTGATTGCACCTATATTGTAATATCACGTTACCACGGTGGTCGTTCATAAAGCACTTTCATTCTCCTCTGGCCAGTAGGTAAATCAAAATTATCGCACGATTAAAAACATAAGAAAAAAGTTTGTTGATGAAAACGAGTGGGGCATTACAATGTTTCCATGGCAACAAGGCCATGACAAAAGAAATAAAATCATTCCACCTGTCAGCTCTGTGTCTCCCTCAGAGCCTCAGTAAACCCCAGCTCGCTGTTTATGGATGTGCCGAGGAGTTAAAAGGCAGATCGAGTGTGCAGCTGTACTCTCGGTTCAGCTTGTCGATCTGTGTTTGGTTCTGCATGGTTACCAGCGTGTGCTGTGAAATCTCTGAGCAACTGGGCCTCGAGAGGAGAAGATGAGGGGGGGTGCTTCAGATGTTTGTGTTCCTCTGCCAACTGACTAGCCTGACCTTCAGGCCGGCTGCTAATCACTTCAAAGTCGTTCTCATCAGTGACCAAGACTGAATGACTGTGATTTATCACAATCATAACAGGCTTTGTTATGCAGTCCATTATAGAAAATTGTCGTGCGTTTTGACTTTAATTAAAAAAACATTATATTTTTGATGGTCCAAACATATCTGGTTAGTCGAGTAATTATTCTGTTTGTTTGTGGTGTTCCTGTAGCTCAATTGTGTTGAACTTTGTGTTGGCTACGCAGAGGTGGTTGGTTCGATACCCAGGGAACATGCATAGTGGTTATAAAGCATAATCTGAATGGAGTGTTTTGCATTGGATAAAAGCGTTTGCCGAATGCGTAAATGTGATGTGATACTTCTCAGAAGTATTTGGTTTGTTGTTGAGTTGGAAGGTCAGAGGAAAAGATGCCCACTGGAAAATACCCTGCCAGAGTGACGCTTACTCGGATAAAGAAATCCTGAATGACCCATTAGGAATTATGGGACACTGGAAATTCTCTCTCTATCACTCTCTCTCGCTGGTGTCGGGCAGGCAGCTGTCTCTGAGCTCCATTTACTAGTTTCCGTGTAATCGATACATCCACATGCCTGCATTGATCTGTCGCTCCAGTTGTTTATCTTGTTTTGTGAAACAGGAAACTCTTGTCATACCGTGCCAACCGTGTGTCCATGGGCACACAGTTTTGCCCATGTTCAATTCAGACACATCATTGATTTGTTTTTAAAGTAAACCATGCCATTGCCTGAAAGCTGTATGTGCCTGACATCTTAATAGCTCAGGAACAGAAAAGTAGCAATAAGGGAAACTCAATTAAAAGGGGTGTTGCCAGGTTATTCATCTGGATATAGATCGCATGAGGTCATTGGTTTTTAAAAGCCTTATATAAATGATTATAGGAGGGGGGTCAGCAGTTACCCTCTGGCCTAAATTATAATTACTTAACAGTACTGACTGGGTTTGTGCCCTCAACCATTGCACAGAAACGTGTTTATGAGCTTTAAAGCATTTACAACAGAGAAAACTCAGTGTCTGTTTACAGCCCTGCAGATGGACTCTCTCTCTCCCCATCTCTCTCTCTCTCTCTCTCTCTCTCTCTCTCTTCCCTCTTCTCTCCCCCCCCCTCTCTTCTCTCTCTCTCTCTCTCTCTCTCTCTCTCTCCCCATCTCTCTCTCTCTCTCTCTCTCTCTCTCTCTCTCTCTCTCTCTCTCTCTCTCTCTCTCTCTCTCTCTCTCTCTCTCTCTCTCTCTCTCTCTCTCTCTTCCTCTCTTCTCTTTCTCTCTCTCTCTCTCTCTCTCTCTCTCTCTCTCTCTCTTCCTCTCTTCTCTTTCTCTCTCTGTCTATCTCTGATTGTGCTCTGGATGCACAAAAGCCCAAAAGTGCTTTTCAAACTTGCTGTCCATTTAGAAGACACACTCACTTCCTGTGTACCCAGACATCGACAGATTTATTCTTTAAATGATTTATTCGCTTGTATCCCGTGGGCACCTCAATGGATCAGATCGTAATAGCTGTCTGCCAGAGGGTCAGCCAGGACACACAAGAGATGAGAATGTTTTATGTAATTTATCAAGCACCAAAACAAGTTTCTCAGATAATCTAAATCGACTGAATTTAGTAGTTTAGCATTAATTCTTTTTCTCTATTGACATTTTAAAACATTCACTAGAGATACAAGAACCAAAACAACCCGCTATCCCAGCTAACAACTGTAGGTTATAAGAACGTTTTCCTAACATTTCTATTAAGTCACAAAAACCTTAATGTTATGCTGAATGTTCTAGGAACATTCAAACGGCCCGTTTTCAATGTGTCGTATTAACATTGTTGATTGATTATGAGAATGTTATTCAACATTTTAACAATGTTAGCTAATGCTTGATGCTACTGCCTGCCGAACGTATTGCTATGGAAATTGCGACAATTTGTGTTCCCATAGCAACAACAGCATCTCTGATTGTTGAATCCTGCTTCAGGGGTTTGATAATTAAACACATTAATCTCCTCGATAGACATTTTTACCATTATCAACTACTTTTAAATCTTACTGACTCAAGGGGAAATAATCAGGAAGAATTTAATACTGGCTTACAGTTTATCCTAAAGTTTAGCTCAGTTACAGTAAGCATGGTTTAAACTAGTTGGTGCTCATTTCTCAAGAACATCAGCTTAAGTCAACAAAAGATCAACCTCCAAATACCAGCCATACCAGACCAACCGTGACGTGTATTTACAAGACTGCCAGTTCACTTCAGGCTAAGACATTTCATAAATGTGACTTTTGTTTCTAGTTGGCACTGATGATGTTTTTGCTCGGAGCTCTTGGATGGAATTTAATAGCGGTAAACGTAAATTGCTTGTTATATCCACCTCAGCAAATTTCTGCTTCCTTCCTCTGTGTTCCCATTTAATTGTTTCTGTGATGTGCTGAAAGATACGAGCGGTGGCTGTATGGACTAGCGTTTGTAGCTCTGCTGCAGATAATTGCAGGAAATAAGGCAGTGATCAGCACATCTGTGCTGTAACAGCCTCTCGTTTGCATCTGCTCTGACAGTCGCTGAAGCTTCATGTTAATGAAATGCCTCGTTTGGAGCTGCTAATAAGACTTTCTCTCACCTTTCAAACTGACAATGTGTTTTATTGCTTCTAATGAGACTAAACCAGCAGATTATTAAACTAAACCAGACCGTGTGTGCTCATGTTATGAATATAAACTGCAGAATTACTTCTATTGCAGTGTATGGATTTACTGTACTTTCCAGACTCATATATTATGCTGTTGTTTTGTGGAACTCACAATGTTTTTAACAGTCCTATAGATATTTTTGGTATATACAAGAAAAGCTGATAGTGACCACATCTGTCGAGCTACAGAAGGGACATGAAACATGGACAAATTGTATGAAATACAGCAGCTATCAATTTGAACAATTTGAATGTTCTAGGAACGATCGAAACCTTTAGTTTTTTGACGTTGTATTAACACTATTGCTTGGTTAGAACATTATTCAGATGTTTAAAAATTCGATAAACGTTTTTAAAGCGTTCCAAAGCTTATAAAGTTATATATAATATATAACGTTTAAAAGTCGTACTAATGTTACTGCAAGAATGTTTTTGATAACTCGAGAGAACTTTTAGATAACCTTAGCCTGACAATGTTCCCTGTTAGCTACAATAGAGACATGATGAAAAAGAGCTGTGTTTGACTTCTTTTTGCAAATTACATGCATAGTTATTATGAACTAGTCAGTTGTCTCTTTATATTTTACATCTTTTTAGATTTTACTCTTTAATTTTGTTGTATTTGCACGTGTGTATTGCGTGTAAGTTTCAGTCACAGTTCACAGCTCTAGTTCACAAGTTCCCAAGCTTTAATAGCTGAAAGTCACAATGCATCTATTTTCCAAGAAAGTTTATTTGTTTTATAGATGTGCACCATGTACAGTATAATGGTGTAACAGAAACGGGCTATGAGTGTTTTTCTCCTCTGGCCTGATGCTGGGTGCTCATTAACGCATTCTCAGCGACCCTCCTGCATTTCCTGCGACGTGTTGGTTGAAATGGATGAGGTCATTGAGTTTGTCAGAACCTCTCAGAGCTCCACAGTTTAGCATTCGCTGGCATTTTAGTGGGCCAGTAAATGCACATTGTGTATGTAAAAATGATCGCTGCACAATGCACACCGATATTGAAGAAGTTGAAAAGTGTTTGCAGGCTGTAGTAAAAACAAACAAGCACGCTTTTAGGGCAATAGAAATCTGTTTCTCTTTTCACAATTGTATTTACACCATATAATTTAGCATCAAAAATTAAGCTATTACCTGCAAAATATGCATCGCTGTTTACTCCAGATGTTTATTGGTCTTGTGTTATCCTGTTTTGGCAGCGTGCTAGAATATCTTACAACACTAGCCTCAGGTTTGTAATGTGATTTTTTTGACTGCACTAAATACTCGTTTTTTCTGGCAGTTCTTTTTATGTGACAGCTTATGGCAGTCGATAATAATTGAATTTTTAGCAGTTACTCTTATTGTTTGTTTTTCTTACGACTGGAATGAAGTGATTCTCCAGAAGCAGAGAACTCTATTCTTAGATCCCAGAAATGAGATCATAATCATAGATGAGATCATGTAAACTCTGTTTCACATTCCCTACTGGTTTGTTTGTGTTTTGGTCATTTGATGCCCTTATTTTAGGATGGGCTAAATATATTCACAAACAATTTGTTTGCGACATTAAATGAACAACATTGCGAATGACTTGAATTTGGCCATCAAGTTTTCAAAGATTATGTCATTAGACTCATTTTTCCTCCATCAAAATGATAAGATGTTAAGACAGTAATTGTGTTTGATTTGTTAAGCTCGATTTATTTCAATAAATCAGTTTAACCGTCTGTTTCAGTCAATCAGTTCATAACACATGATATGTTTATGTCCACATGGCATTTTGAGTTCATTAAACGTTCTAGCAGAAGATGAATGCTGGTAAATATCGCGGTGTAAAGGTATTGCAGTGTATTTATTAGCTATATTGCCCAGCTTCATCTTTATTCTTTCGGTCTGTAGTAAATAACGAACCTTGTTACATAACTACTTATATAATGTCTTGTGTATGTTTCAGTTTGTATATGCGTTGGCCATCTGCTCTCTGTCCTTGGAAAATCTCACACTTTGAACACACTGCCAAAGTCATCACACAGCAAAACTGTCAGGTGAGGAAGCCATAGTTTTTTTTTGCTCTTGGATAACACATTAGACACAATGTATTATCTTCACTTCAAAGGGCTTTTGAGAGCATTTGTGTTCTGGATTATTTTTCCATCAAGCTGATCAAACAAGACGAAGATCACAAAACCCAGTCATGCTGAGAAGCGGGGTTTATTCTCACCTCTGTCTCACCTCTATTGTAGAGGAATGAATTTGATCTGCGTGTGTGTCTGTCTGATCTGAGAACAGAGCATGAGAGCTTTGATAAATTACCCTCAGGTGTCTCCTTAAAGAGATATTCCAGGTTATTTAATATTTTAACGTCTGTGGTGTGCTTACTAATGTACCACGAACAATAATTGCTAACTGCTTTCCCATACACAACTCCCCACCGTGATGCTAGCTAGCTATGCAGTTGCTAAGGTGTTGTCTTTGGTTGCTAGGGCATTGTTCTAACCCAGGTCAAACCAGGTCACTAGTTTGTGTCTTATTAGTAGATTCATTTAAGTTGTAATGTAAGCTTCATTTCATAAACACTGAATCTAACTGACACATGCATTTAGTAGTTTTGTGTTTGCGTTAGACTTTGTACACCAAATAAACAGATTGTTAGAACGAGGATTATAAGAAACGTTGAGTGATTTTTGAGCATCAGCTGCCTAGTGTTGCAGTCAAGACCACCTAAACCAAGACTAAGACCAGAGTGTGTCCAGACCAATACAAGACTAAGACCAAGTCTGGGCGAGACCAAGTCCAGACCAAGACCAGCATTCCTCAAATGTAACTGAAAGTGCCACATGACCCTGTAAAGTCATATCTTGGATTTTGTGGACCTTTCTACTTTTTGTTGTTGACAGATTTCTGGATTTGACAATCCTCTATTCATCTCTTACCACCACAACCGTAACAGAAGAAATCAAATGAGAAATAAGTTATTAATTACATTCACAGCAGGAAGTTTTATATCCAATCACATTATTGATAGTAACAGATAAATCACACAATGCATCAGGAATCCAGTGATGTTCCCACAGCTGTGGTCTTCAAATCAAATCCAAAGACCTCAGCCAAGTCTGACACCAAGACAAGACTGAGTCCAAATGCAGTCAAGACCGGGACAAGACCAAAACAATCAAAAATGGTCTTTAGACCGGTCTCAAGTACTACAACACTACAACTGTCTTTATATTCAGAGAATGCGAACATCTGTTTTCTGTCTGTAGGAAGGTCTCAGTTCATCCCAGTCGTGAATTAAGTCACGCTTTAGTCTAGAGATTGGTGTGACGTCACGACTCTCTGTGTTGCTGCGCAGACTGGCAGACGTGAGACGACTGCTGATGTCTCTGTCTCTCTCTTTCTCCTCCTTTCACAGAGATAAACTCTCTCTCTCCGGCTGAGTCTGGGGCTCAACCAGCGTGTGCACAGAATAGCAAACAACGTGCATGTCAGTCACTCATCGGGGTCTTTCTCTCTCTGACTGCAGCGCATGTTGTGTGTGTAATGAACTGCCCTTCAAAGTGTTCATCTCATCTCGAGTGCTCACGGTTAGATGAGAACATGTTTCAATAGAGACACAAACTGCAGGCTGAAACGGTCGTTGTGAATTAAATTGGCCGTTTTGTGGAAAACAGGATTTTTACTCCTTATTTGAAACAAAATGTATTGTGCAGACTAACTTGAGTATATATATATATATATATATATATATATATATATATATGTATGTAAGGGCGGGGCCTTACACTTGAAATTGCTTACCTTTAATTCAGCGTAATGTGCTCGACTTCTGAGCGATGACTCTACAATAAAACAGTAATGACAGACATGTCTGAAATGGGTCACAGAGAAATAATAATCCACACATAATCTGCGTGAGCATGAAAATCCAGCAACTGTTTTTGAAATATGATTCGCAGTATGTGTGAATCGACATCAGAGGCCTTTTAACTGTCACGTGACTGGATTTTTCCACTCGGCTAACGCTGACGATGAAAGTGATGAGTTCTCTGTTAAAGTCTGGATAATGCAGTCTGGATAATGCAGGGATTAAATGTTGATGGAGCTGTTTAAGATCTTTGTTTTGATGTATTGGAGATCAGAAGTCCGTAAGACTCTTTAATGAGATGTTACAGTGGTCAGTCTTCACTCAAGTTCTTATTGTTGGGACCTGCAGAAGGGCAGGATAGGATTTTGCATTTTAAATCCCTTGATTAACATAAAACAGCGTTTTGCAACAGGAATTGGTAGTATAAACTGCATTTTGCAGTAATTTTCCAGTGAATGGGGAACCTTGGATAACGTTGGACCATGTTCTCTAAAAGTTCCCTTGTCCAATGTCCAGTTTTTTAGACATTGCATTAACATTATTACTTGGTTGTAAGAATGTTATTTACTTAATAACATTTACTTAAGGATACTTTTTGACATACATAATGTTCTGCAAACGTTACTGCAAGAACTTTTAGAGAACTTTAGCCAACGTTCTGAAAACATTTCCTGTGAGCTGGGATGGTGGTAAATGTGGCTGAGGCAGGTTAATTCATATTTCTGGTTTACCAAACTGTTTGGTTTATTATTTTAAACCGTACATGTTTAGAATACATCAATTTCTGATCTGTTTTTCAGAATGTGAATGTAAACAGACACACAGTGACGATGAGACACCTTCAGGACAATACCAGTGACCTTATGAGACCTGCTGGGTCTAAATTGAAACCACCTGCATTCAGGAAGTATGTGGAGGAAGAAGCATTGTTTATATCCGTGTTGTTTACCAGTGTAAAAATGTTCAGTGATGGCTGAAATGGAATACGTGGTTTCCAGAGCTCAGAATAGCATGGAAGAGGCTATGGGACAGCGTCACGTTTCAACTGCCACAAACAATGCAAACGGAAAAGCTGACAGAGCAGGTCAGTTTCAGGCAGATAAAAATAAACAGCCAGACAGCTTCAGGCCTGGAAAGATCGAGAATGAGGAAGTCCTGCGGAGTTCTTACTCTTCAGCTTTGAGTTCCCTGCATGAATTAAAGCTGTTCGGGATGCACAACACGACCACACGATTCTGATGGATCATTCAGACAACAGAATTGCTCCTAAAAGTATTTATGCACTCAAACCACATTCATAATGTAAAATAATCCAAACATTATGCCAGACATTAATTCAGACCTGTGCTTACTTTAGCATAGATCAAAACCCTTTCCCAAACCCAACTAACAATTTTAGGTTGTAATAACGTTTCCCTAATGTTTTCATTAAGTAACCAAAACGTTTAAAATGTTTTTTAGATGCTGTAACGTTATTGCTTGGTTATAGGAACGCTATTCATACATTTTTAATAGTGTAATGTTTTTAACACATTCCACAACTACTTAAGAATAACGTTGTATATATAATGTTAAAAAAGAAGTTCTACTAAAATTACCAAAAGATTGCTCTTTGATAACCTTGAAAGAATGTTTAGAGAATGTTAGCCAACATTTCCTGTTAGCTGGGAAGCCTCTCTGACATTCTAGTCTCTGTACTGTAGGTGACTCTGGTGTAAGGGTAGGTGACCCTTCAGTGTAAGTCTGGAGTTTTTCACCAGTTTCATCATCTACAAGGCAAACATTGTAAATCCAGTGACTTCTAAAAATTACAGCACACTTTTTCTCAACAAACCACACTATTTGAGGTTTTACTGTTGTCCCAGGATCAATTAAATGCCAGAGTTGAATATATAAGGTTTGTTCTCACCCCTGATCTTCAAGTATGAGCAGCAGTAAGATTCTTGACTGAGCAGACATTTCTTTATGAGCTAGTGCACATTGCAATTGAATCTTTGAAGTGACTTCTCCAGCCTCTGAGAACTCTCTCCACGTTTCCCATTACAGCACGTGTTTCTGTATGCTTATGAAATGCATTTAATTAGAACGTATGTAGTTTGTTCACAGTTTCAGTGCGAGACTTAACAGGTCAGCTGTGAAGCCCTGAGTGTTTACCTCGTGTCCTCACAGAACCTGCAGTCGTCACAGCGGCTCTGAAGAACGCGACATCACCTCTACACTGATCCGAGTTGCTAGAGGCGTCTTAACTCAGGATTTATGTATGATCTACTCCCAGAAGGTACAGCGTCCCAGCTAACAGAGAACGTTCTCCGAATGTTGGCCAACATTCTTATTCTTGTTGTAAATTGTATAATGAAGCAACAATTTTTTAAAAACTGGACATTTTGAACATTCCTATAACATTCAAAATAACATTATTAATGTTTTTGTTACTTAATGGAAACGTTAGGGAAACATTCTTACAAGCTACAATTGTTAGCTGGGGCATCCTGAGAGGATTGTAGAAACCTGATTTGGTGGGAAGGCTTTGGACGCGGGGTGTTGGCTGGGTTTCACAGTATTGTTCTCCAGCTTTGCTCTCCGGTAGGAAGCCCCCACCTTCCTTTTTTGCCTTTCCCCCCAGAGTTCTCCTTGGTGAGCTCTTAACACACTGTGGGCCTTTCAGGATGCCCCCGCCCTCTTACTTAACCCCAGCACCTTCACGTCCTCACCCACTCAAAAGCACTTCCTACTTCCCAGCCAAGTATCGCAGTCATGCAGTGCCAACCACACAGCTGGTACTGTCATCTTTCTTTTGCCAAGAAAGCCATAAAAAATACAAAAGATAAAGAGAGATTTTCCCCGGGATACTTTTTCAAGCATTCTTGCCAACTCTGCAGTTACATATTGTCTTCACCATAGGTAACCAGAAGTGCTTTGTGGAAACTTTATGATGTGTTATATTGAGGCAGTAAGCCACAAGAGGCCTTGGGGGCTGCTGTTGGACACATAAACCGGATGTGAATAAAACAATCCTGTAGACTTATTTTGAAGGATGGATTGTAACTGGAAATGAGAATATCATAGAATATCATAGATAAAACAATGTCCTGACACCACGTGCATTTTCATAATCTATCTATTTTATAATATAAAATTGTCATGTTTAATCTCACTTTGCCCTGTTTTATCTTCTCTTTGGTTTTGTGTGTTTGTACCTCTGCAGGTATACAGCGTGTGATCTGACTGTGAATTATTTAACGCGTATGTTTAGCTGCTTCTCATGCAAACACTGTGACTCACGCGTTCACAGAAATGCGACGGTGACTTTAAGGATATAATCTCATTTATGCCTGAGCACAAAAGAAAGACATTAATGCTTTTCTGCAGCATTTTCTGCACAGCACTGAATTAGCCTCACTCAGCTAATGACTAAACAGTGGAATGGGCTGTCACATCCTTGAACCCAAAAACTATATGTGACTGGATGATTAGAGAAACACATGTTTTGCAGAGGAAATGACTTGGAGGGCTATAAAAATGTTCCCCTGTTAGAAAAAGGGTTTCGAGAAACACTGGCTGTAGCTGATTGTTGTAGCCCAGCTCAACAGGGAACATTTTCAGAACATTGGCTAACATTTCATAGTTAAACATTAAAATTAGAAGAACTTTCTTTAACCTTATATATCTATATATCAAAAACATTATTCTGACGTTGTTAGTGAAACGTTTTAGAAATGTTACAGAATTAAAAAATGTTCTTCCACCCAAGCAATAACGTTAATACAATGTCTAAAAAACTGGACATTTTGGACACTCTTAAAACTTTTCAAAATTCTTAATGGAAATGTTCTTACAACCTTAAATTGTCCACTGGGAAAGGTTTCTGTAGATTGAAAAATAATCTGTGCGGGAACCAGAATTTTGCAACACGTGTTTATCTGATTTTTCAATCATGCTTACGAGAAGGAAATACATGCAGGAGAAAAAATGATTTAGGGGAATGAAAGAAAATTGATTAACCTGAGAAATCTTCACCCACAGGAAGCCACAAACCATAGAGATACAGTGTGTCCTGTATTACACACACACACACACAGATAACATTACATTATTTTGTCTGGCTATCAGTTTAGACTCTCTTAAATCTAATTTTAACAAGACTGTTATTGTCATTTACTGTTGCTGCTCTGCTCTCTGATTGGCCACGGTAGGACACACCCCTATAAGTGCAGGGCACACTGTGACGTCTTTAGAGAAGGGTAGTGTGCAGTTTACCGATAGATAAGACAGGAAAAGGATGTCTGTCATCCATGGCAGCCTGTCACGAGAGTCAGTGCTGTCTACGTAGGGCACTAATGTTTGGAGACCCCTCATTTCCTCATGTTGTTAGGTTTGTGCAGTCCCGGGTGTTTAACTTGTGTATCTTAACATGTCGGTCAAAAATATTACAACAGAATATGTTTCAAAACGTACCTGATAAAATGATTTAGGTTTAGGGTATCTAGTTATTCTATTATGTCTACTCTATTATATCTATTTAAAAAGCTCTAAAATTATTAATATTTCAGTGTGGCGTGAGAAGGTAATTTGCTGCTTTGTATATAAATTTCACATATTGTCAATGCAACAGTGCAAATTGCTAAAACAAAGGAATAAAGCGTTAAGATTTACCTTTTACAATTAACTCTTGAAAAATGTTGGGTTGTTTCAGCTCATATTGGGTCAAAATGGACAAACCCAACCATTGGGTTAAATTAACCTATAGAAAATTATACATAAATTTAACAGTGGTTGGGTTTGTCCATTTTTACCCAACCATAGGTTAAAATAGCCCAGCATTTTTAGAGTGTGTGGATGAACATTTTATGCACAGAAGATATATATTTATATAAATATATTTATACCACCTCACTTAGTGATTGCTATCAGGATGTGAAGAGACTTTCAATTAGCATAACAACATGTTTCTGGAAAAAAAATGGCTCACCCTGCCTTTAACTGTTTCGGTAAAGTGCACCCTGTCTAATAGTCATTCTGTTCAACACGGTTTTCAAATGATTTTGCACTTACATTTTTTGGTGTTGTTTGTCAATTGTTGCAAATTCTCAACTGTTTATTGCTGTTGCGATTGGGTTCAGTTCTGGGAGATGCTGGTTCAGACACGTTTCTTAGTTTCTTTCATCATATCAGCTTCACGTGTGAAAAGGTGAAAAGTAATTCTGTGGAATATGCATTCCATTCCTTTACCTGTTTTTTCTGCTCATAATAGCAGCCTGTCCCTTCTTGACAAAAGTGCATGGAGTCTGCAGTACGTCCGTGTGTTTTCGGAAAGTGGTTTGCTTCATTTAGAAACTTGGAATGTTGAAGGGAATTCTTTAGATGTAAAAAACTGAAGCCAAATATGTGTCCAACCCTCCCCAGCTAACAATTTAAGGTTGTTAGAACATATTTTGAATGTTGTAGGAACGTTCAAACGTGTCTGTAGATATTGTATTAACATTAATCTAGTAATTTTAAGAATAACATTTTTGATACACATGATATATAACGTTTATATAAAAGCGTTCTACTGATGTTACTGCAAGAACGTTTTTGAGAACTTTGAAAGAACTTTAAGAGAATGTTGGGCAACATTCTGAGGTTGTTGCCTGTTAGTTGGGTCGTTATAACTGGCCAAAGTTTGTTGAGGGAGGTTGAGTCAAAAACCTGGATGTATTGTACATCTGAAAAAGTAATTTAGCTGCAGCTCTTCTGCTGATTTTCTTGGCATCGCCCTGCTTAGATGAAGTGTCTTATCTACAGAAAAACATGCCTTGAGAAAGAACTGTGTGACCTACAAGGTGGAGGCAGGAGTGAGTTTGTGTATTTAGCCTGCCGTTTGTTTGGGGTTTTGTTTTCTTAAGCCTCCCCTGCGCACACACGGACACACTCTTCCTCTCATCTTCTTTCATCTGTGTGCTGGAGGGTGGGCGGCACACCCTGCCCTCGCATTCCATTCTGGCAAGTCAAATGAAAGTAAGGTGAGAAAATTAGCTGGCAATCCACAGAACAGACTCCCTACAGGAAACAAGCACAGCCAGAGTGTCCACCCAACAGACCAAACCCACATACCTGCCCCTTCATATGTATGAAGACACACACACACACATTAAATACACACCACACACACACACATTAAATACACACCACACACACACATTAAATACACACCACACACACACCAAACACACACACATTAAATACACACCACACACACACATTAAATACACACCACACACACACATTAAATACACACCACACACACACATTAAATACACACCACACACACACCAAACACACACACATTAAATACACACCACACACACCACACACACATTAAATACACACCACACACACACAAACACACATTAAATACACACCACACACACACCAAACACACACACACAACACACCACACACATATTAAATACACACCACACACACCACACATTAAATACACACACACATTAAACACACACAATAAATACACACCACACACACACCAAACACACACACACACACACACACACACACACACACCAAACACACACACACACACTACACACATTACATACACACCACACACACACACCAAACACACACATTAAATACACACCACACACACACACATTAAATACACACCACACACACACCAAACACACACATTAAATACACACCACACACACACACACATTAAATACACACCACACACACACCAAACACACACATTAAATACACACCACACACACACAAACATTAAATACACACCACACACACATTAAATACACACCACACACACACCAAACACACACACACAACACACCACACACACATTAAATACACACCACACATTAAATACACACACACATTAAACACACACAATAAATACACACCACACACACACCAAACAAACACACACACACACCACACACACACATTAAATACACACCACACACACACCAAACACACACATTAAATACACACCACACACACACACACACACACACATTAAATACACACCACACACACACCAAACACACACATTAAATACACACCACACACACACACACATTAAATACACACCACACACAAACCAAACACACACACACACACACCAGTAAAGGATCTGCAATCACTGAGAGATGCAGACATTCAGGGTCCTTAAAAATCACTTAATGTACGTTTCTAGGGCAACGGCTTTTGCTTGACAAAAGAGGAAGCATTTCAACATAAGACTGTCTTTGAAAATCTTCAGCTGAATGTTTTGTACATCAGTCAATACACAATCACAGATCATTTTCATGTTAATAAAACTGTTCAGCCACCATGAGATCATGTGTTTCAGGACAATTTTCTCCAGCTTCTCCCAGAGAGAACCATCCCAGTAATCTCACGTGTGTCTCACTCTTTTAGTTAGAACAGATTTATCTGTAAGTGACTTAAATCCAAACTGAAATTATTTTTAAATTTTATCGATTGTCTCGTTTGTGTTTATTATTTCTCTTTTTCAGGAGATTTTAGGAGAAACATCTGAGACAATGTTGATACTTTAAAAAGAAACGTCTCCACTGAGTCCACTGAAGAAGCGATGGCTAATCGTGAAACATTTCTAGAATCTGTAGAAAGGAAGGGGATGTTTTTGTGTGATCTCATATCTTTTAGATAGATGATCATATCTTACAATCATGTTGAATTAAGACCACAGACATTCTCTTTGTTGCTTGAGGCCTTCATTTATCTTTGAGCCCCTTTTTGTCCTCTGCTGCCAAAAACGTGACTGTCACAACGGTTCCCGGCCCAGATAACGCTGAAAAATCCTAATTCGAATCTTTTATGGTTATTTTGTATAAAACAATACTGAGTTGTCTCTTTCATTGGCGCTTCGCTGAGGGCATCTATTCATTCTGTGTGTCTTCATTTCTCATGTGAATGCTTCTGTTATCTGAAGCAGTCATTACTGTGAGCTCTGAGGGCGCAGAATGCCGCCACGTGACCCAGCACAACTAATGGGTGAGATTCACAGCCTCCAGGGACTGTTCTGCCCCGCTTAGACACAGCTGCTGCTCTGTTCACCGCGGTAAATCACTGCGTTAACTCACTGTAGGTTTGGCAGCAGGAGGGAAGGCGTGAATGTTAATCGTCTGTTTGCGGCATTGTTGTAGAAACGTGCATTTTGAATATCAGAGAACTGTGCTAGCACGTTTGTTGCTTACCTCAAGCTTGGAAGCTCAAGTCATAGCTTGGGAGCTGACTCATTTTGGTATCAACTTTGTTTCTGATGTTTCTGTTCAAATGTCTGACACGAAATGCAAACAGACAAGGCGATTGTTTAGAGACAGTAAAAGATGTGAGATGAATGTGGACAGCATAGCTCAGACTATTTGTTCTTGGATAAATTTGATGAGGAAATGTTTTAGTTTATGTTGAGATCTTTCACAAGTACAAATGGAGACGTTGCTGAGATGTGACGTTTGAAGAAACATCTGATCCGGCTAACAGGGAACGTTCTCAGATCAGATCATCATGTTATATATCATCAAAAAATGTAATCTTAAGTTGTTAGTGGAACGTTTTACAATTGTTACAGAATTAGAAAAGGTTGAACAATGTCATATTCCCAGGCAACAGCATTAATACATCTAGATCTAAATCTAGAACAGTGATATTGTTGTGATACAGTGATACAGTTGCCTACATGATGATCTTAAGATCTAACAGGTTCTTTTGAATTGGCACAGAGAACTTTCACATGACCTCGACTGAACTGTGCCTGAAACTCCAGCTCACATGTCTGCCTGGAGAAACAGAAGAAAAGCATTTTGTTTATCGTTGGCCAGTAACTGGAGGCTGTTTATAGTATCTGCAGCTTTAAAAGACAGATTACACACTGGCATGAAAACACGTTTCTATCAGCGTTTCCATCAGAGCCTGACGTAAACCACAGATCCGTTCAGTGGGCGGGGCTTTCTGTAAGAGCTCCTCCCTCACAGGTTAAATCTCTATTTCACTGTTTAAACGACTATTTAGGTATTCAATGAAGTTCTTTATTTTCTGCTGGGTTTACTGTTCTTGCAGTAACTTTAGTAGAACTTGTTTAAATGTTGTATGTCATGTATGTCAGTAATGTTATTCATAAGTTGTTAGTGAATATTTTAAAAACGTTACAGAATTAAAAAGTTTGATTAACGTTTGTGTAACCAACCAATAGCGTTAATACAATGTCTACAAAACTGGACATATAACATTTTTAATGTTTTTGTTGCTATATTATTATTAGCTCTTTACGCTTTTATTTAGACTGCAGTATCACACCTATTAAGAAAGTGTTTGTTGAGGGAAGTTTGCAGGGTGCTGGTCAGCAGTCCTCTGTCACACATGGAGGAAGAGTGTCTATTTGTGCCGATTTAGTGTCACTTCACCACTTCACACTGGTTAGTCACTGTCTGTGTCCTTCACACCCAGCACTGATCAGCCAGAGTTTACAGCGATATCCGCAGCTCATAATGTCATTTCACTGGCCATGTGAGCGCCCACAGCCCTGACACAGACTGCTCGCCATTTGTAAGTTATTCACATGTTATTTCCCAGACCCTCCACCCACAGATCAGCTCTCAAGAGCTTATTATAGCATCCCAAAGATGTTTTATAAAACAGTTTTGATGATATCATTTAAACTCATTTTATGCTACTACATTAGCTGATGTTATTAAACTATTACGTTAATGTTCTTTGGCTTTTGCATTATCTAACATCCAACTAAATGAATCTCGTTGTAAAGTGTTACCAATTTTCTCTCCTCATCTTCGTGTTTTTGCTTCTGCTGATCTTTGACTTCCTGTTTAACCTCAGTCGAGATTCAGTTCCCTGATTGTGCTTTAAACGCCTCGACATAAAGAACCACAGATTTGGGCCAGTGGGGAAGAAAACACTCCCCCGCTTGGTCAAATGAGTGGGAATAAAGTAGGAATTCTATTTTAAGTAACTTTCATGTCCTCAGACACTCCAAAAACAAGCCAAACCCTACAGATAGCCAACAACAACAGATGCAGGGCCTGATGAAACTCTCAGTAGTATGCTGCACCCAAAGGGCACTTCAAAGGGCATGATGCTAATTGTAGCTTTGGTTTCGGGCCTGTCATTACAGAACACAGTAATCAGCAGCACAATGTCACTGGATTTCCTGTGATGTTAACATGCTCAAACTGGAGCCCAGCATCTTCCGCTAGAGCTTTCTCAGCTAATAGGGAACATTCTCGGAACATTGGCTGACATTCTCTAAAAGTTCTCTCAAAGTTATCAAAAATGTTCTTGCAGTAACCTTAATACAACGTTTCTTTAACATTATATATCATATCAAAAGTGTTGGTTCTAAGTAGTTAGTGAAACGTTTTCAAAATGTTACACAAATTAAAAATGTTTGAATATTGTTCTTAGAGCAATAACGTTAATAAAACGTTTATGAACTGGACATTTTGAACGTTCCAAAAACTTTCCAAATAACCCTTTTGAATGCTTTTGTTACTTAATGGAAACACTATGGAAACGATCTTACAACCTAACATTGTTGGCTGGGGTTTTGCTTTCATTGCAGCGTTGTGTAGAAAAGCATCGGCTGAAAAGCATCAAGGGTTTGGCCCAGTTTCCTCCAGTGTGAGTAACTATTAATTAGTGTTTGCTTTTAAACAATATACTGAAGCAGAACCTGGACTGTGTCAAGGACGTTTACACAGCTGCGGCTTTTTAACTTGAGAGCTGCTTTAGCAGAATGAACGTTACAGCCTGCTGGTGTCTGAAACTGTTCATCTGCACAGATGTGCTGGTAGTAAATGTGATCTGGTTTCAAACCTCTTTTCAAAGTCGTGAAATCAAAGTTGGCCCTGTTTACTTTCTCAGTACAGGTTCATGGGCTTGTGAACGATTCTGAGCAGCTCAATTGGTAGAGTGTTGTGTAAGCAGCACAAAAGTCATGGGTTCGATCTCAGGAAGCACGCATATTGACAACGTATAGCTTGATTGCACTGCAAGTTCTTTCAAAGAGATCACTCCGTAACTTTGCCTCTCTACTTCCATTTCTGTTTGAAACATAAATTGAAACAAAAATACTTGGAGTCACTTTCTTAATGTGGATGACAAGTTTTAATTCTAAACAACTGCTGTATGAACAATCTACAAACGCTGCACCATCTTCAGTACTGGACATGTGATATAGTAGCCGGATCTTCTTCATTTTGTTTACAGACTGACATTTCCCAAAAAATCAGACCAGACTCCTTGATTTAAAAACCATGATTATAAATATATCGTTGCAAATCAGTTTAGGGTAAGAAGTTTTGAACACAGATCTTTTATGTAGTGGTTCAGTAACTGATTTTTGTTAAGTTTTAGGCATTAAAAGGTATGGACTGCAGCTTTAAATACAGACACGTTGAACAGTGTTTATGTCATGTGGTAACATTCTCAAATGCATCATTTCCCTTCCAGGAGTTCCTGAAAGGCAGCAATCTAACGCAGATGGCCGTGTGTCCAGTCTCACTCCCACTTCCTGTTTCCTTGTGTTTCTCATCAGAGGTTTAGGGAAGGATGCTTCATGTGTCCATATCCTCCACAGCTGCGCTATAAAGACACGGTCCTCAACGGTCACAAACGGCTCGTAGGGTAACAGAAGAACCTGAAGTTCGTAAACGCCCAAAAGTGTCAGGAACTTCTGTTCTCGAGCTAAGTGTGATATCACAAGATTTATGACCATGTTCCTCTAGTACAGAGACCCACCAAAATCAACAGCTAGTCAGTTAACTCAAGATCTTCTCTCTTTATGTTTATTAGTGGGATTTTCACTTGAGAGGCATGTATGTGCAGTAACATAAGGGGTCTACCCTAGAACTTGGTGCTTCCCAGCTGAAAGTTTTAGGTTGTAAGAATGTTTCCGTAACGCTTCCATTCAGTAACAGAAACATTAAAAATGTCAACATCAAAACATCCAATTTTTAGATATTTAAGAATGTTATTCAAACATTTTTTGGTAACATCTTTAAAACATTTCACTAACAACTTTTTTTGATATTTGATATAGAATGATTAAAAACGTTCTGCCGATGTTACTGTTAGAACATTTTTGATACGTTTGAGAGCACAGTTAGAGACTGTTAGCAAATGATCTGAGAACATTTCCTGTTACCTGGGTTGTTACAATAGGTGGTTGTTTACTGCTCAAGTCAAAAGGGCGACAACCAAGTCTGTATAATATTCTAGTTACTAAATCTGTCCTTCAGTGTAGGTCTAGGTGATTTTTTTGTCACTTTTATCGTCCTCAGGGTGAAAGTCCATCTGATCGCACACCCTCCTCAACAAGCTACTCTGTTTAAGCTTCTGTACGATTTATGCCTGTAGAAAGATCATGTATTTCTGTGTGAGATGAGTAATGCCACACATTTAATTGTGACGCTTGACTAACCAAACCAGCACTAATTCCTTCAGGGCACAAGATATTTCAGACATTTTCAGTCAGCAGTTTCAATGGAGAAACGAAGGCATTTCACTCAGTGGTTTTGGCACTTTGAATGGGAGTTACTTGGAAACAGACTCGTTCAGGCTGAAGCTGAGACATGCGTTGTCTTTGTGTTACCTTTGGCACAGGTTTTGCTTCTGTGAGCCGTTCGTTGGCTGAGTGAAGTGTCTGTAGGGGGCGCTGTGATGCCAGCCAGACGTGTTGACGGACAGAAGAGCAATCAGAGCAGCCTTGAAACACTCAGATACAGCTGAGGATGAAATGAATTGAATGCACTTTCCAGAACAGAGACACATGAACCAATACATTACGAAACACACGGTTCTCAGCACTAACTGTACCTGTGAATAAGAGTTAGCCCTTTTGGGAAAACAGCTGTCTGTGAACGGACAGCTTAACAGAGTTAAACAGACTTTGTGAATTAGGGCATGACGCCCAATTGTTCATCTTCGTCTTCTGAATTGAATAAGTGCATGATTTCTCCTGGAAGAGTGAATTTAATTGCACAGAGTTAAATGTGATTGAGCAGGACAGGTGATTTATCTCTCTCAGGTCAGTTCAGTGCTCATGCTGTGTTCAGACTGCAGTGCTGCTTTGAATACAGTGTACTGTTCTGTGCACAGCATATCCTGCCTGCCTGTATGTACATTGTAAAACCAAATGTACACATACCCAGCTAACAATTTTAGGTTGTAAGAATGTTTCTTTAACGTTTCCATTAAGTAACAAAAATGTTACATTTGTTATTAGTTATTGTTTACAGAACGTTCAAAACGTCCAGGTTTTTAAATATTGTATTAATATTATTGCATTTTTTAAATTCTGTAACGTTTTATAAGCATTCCACCAACAACATCAGAAAAACTTTTAACATTAAAAAGTTCTGCTGCTGTTACTGCAAGAACTGTTTTGATAACGTTGAGAGAACTATTAGAGAATGTTCGCTGTTTATTTTGTTCATAACATCATCTTTTCTTGTTGTGAAACCTTGTGCAGCATTAATCGCAATTTCCCAAAGCAGTTCTTGGAGGTCATATTAGCATCATATATCATCACGTTACGTTCATGCACAATAACATTTGCTGTGATGAATATCTGCTGCTGAGGTTTCTTTTCCTCATGAAACGTGTTTGGCCATCACGGCACGATTCTCAAACTTTCTTTTCTGTGGCTTTAAAAACTGATGTGTGTGCAGCAAAATCTACTTCAGCTAGCAGTAAATGGGGAAACGGCATTGTTTTGCCTCCATTAAACAGAGCTGGATGGGCAATTTCAGCTGTAGAGCGGGAATTAGCCTGGGTTCAGTGTGCGTTATTAAATCAGTATGTTAGCTTGTCTGTGGTTTAAACTTTTCTGTGAATTTTATCAAACTAACCTTTGTTAATGACATTGTGACGCTTGATGGAAGGAGATAAGGTGCTAATTGCTATCGGCACTATTAGTGCACAGAGCTGCTAATGGCTTCTGGCTAAAAGTCGCCCACCAGCCGTCCTTTCACTGATCAAAACAGCCACCAGAGCCATTTATCAGAGCAATGTGATGGGTGTTATTTGACCTGCGGTGAGTCTGTAAGTGCAACAGTAGTCTACAGAGCGATTTTATAGCATTTGATAAGCGTTTCTTTCTCCAGATGGCACACGGGGCCGATGGCTGCAGCTCTGGCTTGATCTGTTCTCTCTTTCCACACAAACCTGTGGCCTGTAACCTCAAACGGCCTCCTGAGACCTTCAAGGTTGAATTAATAGTCAAATGTGAAGCTTTGCGTCCAGCACAGGGAGGTTTTCTCTGTACTATGTAAATTTCGCTGCATATATTTGAAATTTATCTCCTGGGACTTTGCATCCAGTGGCTGGTAGCTCACGTTGTTGTTTTGATTCCTCTGAAAGGTTTCTGTTGTACAAAATACTAGGTCAGGAATTCATTTCATGACTCTCCTTGTCAGGTCTGACTGGGAACAGCAAAACAATGGTGTGAACTGTGGACAACTCCCAGTCAGAGATATGACAGAACGCCCTGGGAAAACCTGGTTAATTATCAGGAAGTGCTGGAGCTCTCATCTCTCTCTCTTTTTTTCTCTCTCTTTCTGCCTCTCTCTAACTATATATATATAAATGTGATATATTACATATATTGTGGGGGTGCATTCACTAAACAGTTGTTCCAGTTTAGCGTGTTACACAAACATACTCACATGCTACATTGAATCCGTCTAAAGCAGGTTCTGTACATTAATTGCAATGCAAATCAGGCTGATTATAGACTGGATTACAAACATCAGGACCTGATGCAGTTACAGTATTACTGCCCAGACAACACTGATGGCTAGCACACACAGACATCCCAGTTAACAGGGAACGTTCTCAGAACATTGGCTAATGTTCTCTACAAGTTCTTTCGAGGTTATCAAAAAATGTTCTTATAGTAACGTACTGAAATGTTTTCATTTCTGTAAAGCTTCTTTGCTACAAGACACATTGTGAAAAGCACTGAAGAAATAAAACAGCAAAAAAAAAATTACAAATAGAAATGTTGCTTTGAAAAACAGAAAAGCATTCTATCATGCAGCACCTGTAGTAACCACTAGAGCGGCGACCTAAAAAATGGCAAGGTTTAATTGCATTAAACAGCGTTGTTGATCTGTTTGTGTCTTTTGCTTTGACGCAGAGGGGAGAACATGCAGTTCTGGGATTTATTGATTCACCGGGGGCCATCAGCAAGCTTTTTCTGAACCCTAACACCAAACATTTTGGATGAGTCTGCAGCTGTTTGGAACAGAAAGCTTGATTATTTTTCTGAGCTGGTCGAGTACTTTGGGTGAAATGGGTTTGTAATTACCGAACCTCTTTTTGTAGTGTTCTTTTTGAGGCAGTACGAGTAATCACAGTGCTTTATTCCTCAAAGAGACAGATCCATCTGCGTTAAAAACGAGCACATTTAGTGTCTAGCTGTACAAATCAGGGAAAGCGCACTAGTTTGTACAAGTTGCATTTTATTTCACGTGCATCTGTTTGAATATTCCATGTGTGTAAGGCATGTGGATTGTGTATTGCTCAGTTAAAGTCAGTTATACTCCACAACTCTATAATGAACCCTATAGAATTATGGGTAAAAGTTTTGCAATAAGATCTTTCAAGGAAAGTCGTTTCAAAGGCAGAGCAATTTAAGGTACTAAAACAACAGCAAACACAGAGATTTCTTGTGCTACAGTTTAACAACACAAAGGTGTGTGCTAGTGGACAAACCAAATCTACACACTGTGTGTAACTAATAACCTGCTAATCTCTGATGCTTTTGCTTGATTGTTATTAATAAGCAGAAATATCTCCCACACACTCGCACTTGTTCATTATCAAGTGAGAAGACTGGTGTTATTAGTGGTGTTCCAGCTAACAGGAAACATTCTCAGAACATTTACTAACATTCTCGAAAAAGATCTTGCAGTAATGTTCATAGAAAGTTTTCTTAATGTTTTATATATATATATATATCAAAATTTTTATTCTTAAAACCCAGTAATAATGTCAATACTCCACGTCTAAAAAACTGAAAGTTTTCAACGTCCCTAGAACTTTCAAAATAACATTTTTATGACTTAATGGAAACATTAGGGAAACATTCTCACAACCTAAAATTGTTAGCAGGGTTTTTTTATATTTAGTAAACCTTATCAAATCTACACCTTAAGCTTTTTGGCACATAACATGTCTGACTCTTCTGCTTTTGTGATGAATGAAATCTGAAATCCTCCCACGTGTTGAATGAAGATGTGCTTTTATTGATCGGACCAAACATTTGTAGCAGTTTGATGAAAAACAATCCCATCATTCACGTGAGCATCCTATTACGAAGATACTCCCGAGCTGAGCTTCCGTTTCTTAGGATGAGGATCTCGGCGGCTGTGTGCAGCCTCTCATCTTTGTGAGACAGTGGGGTTTGTTGCCATGGAAACGGAGGAAGAGCTACAGGGGGGACGTGCATTGAAGCATGAAGTGTAGAGCAGCTGTGCCACATGACGCCACAATGGTTACCAAGGCAACATATCCGATCAGCTTTTCCATATGAATGAATCGAATGCACTTTAACCTCGTTGTGCATATTTTGAATATTAACCTTGTCGAGGTTGCACAATTGGATGCAACCACATTCAAAGACTCCACTTAAAGAGGAAGTATGGTGTTATTATCATTCATACATTAAAAGTCGACATTAAAATAGGTGTAAAACTGGTTCTGTTGTAAACAGTTCACATCAGTGCACATTATCACAAAGACAGAAATGTTTGTCTTTGTCATTTTTAAAGTGTAAGCATTCGCTTCATCTTACTTTTTAACCTGGTCCTTCACCTGTTAGTCAACTAGACCAACTACATTTCCTTTATGTTTCCATCTAGAAACCTTCAAAATGTTTTTTTAGACATTGTATTAATGTTACTGCTTGGATGTAAGAACACTATTTAATCTTGTTTAGTTCTGTAATGTTTTTAAAATGTTTCACTTACAACTTAACAATAAACTTTTTGATGTATATGATGTATAATGTTAAAAAAAACATTTTTGGTAACTGTGATAGAACTTGTCAGAGGATGTTAGCCAACTTTGTTTCCGTTCTAATATTTCAGGAGAAATTAAAATAGATAAAAATGCTACAACTGTTGAGAGACAGTACGTGTGTGGATGTCAAATTGATGTGGACTGCATAGCTCAGATAAGCTGGTCATAGAAGAATTTAATGGTGCGTGTTTGAGTTTTCCTATTGAAATCTCAGACTTTTGATTGGAAACTTTGATATTTGGGCAAATTGGAGCACATTTTGAGACTATGAAAGTCTAGAGGAGACGTGAGATTACACTGGTCTTTTTTTAATGGAAATATGTATGAAGGAAAGCTCGTTTCTAAAAGGTTTTCTAGAAGGTTATAAAGGTTATAAAGTTATAAAAAAGGTTTTGCAGTAACGTTAGTAGAATTTATTTTAAACATTATATGTCATATATCAAAAATGTTATTTCTAGACTGTTAGTGGAACATTTTAAAAATGCTGTTTGAAGCTGTTTGAAAAGCGTTCTTATAACCAAGCAATAATGTTAATGCAACTGGACATTTTTAACATTTTTGTTACTTAATGGAAATGTTAGGGAAACGTTCTTACATCCCTGAAATTGTTTCTGGATAAAGCCCTGATGTGACAGAAATCTTGATGTCAGAGAGGAGGAGGCTGGTAACAAGAGATGTGTGAACCCAGCTGAGACTCAGTTGACTCTTTGTGATGAGTTCACAGCCTCACCAAACCCCATGTGAACTGACTGTCCATCTGTCTGCCTTCATACTGCAGATGTGTGCTGTGTAACTGAAACTCAATGTGAGGAGACTAACAACAGTGGTAGCATTTAAACCTGCAATCTGTAACTTTATTTGCTTAAAAATGAACAATCAGTGATAAGCAATTACATAACAGATCAGTGTTCAAACTCATCTCCTTATCTTACCCCAATTCACAACGGTAAGTTTATAGTAATGATTGAGCTGTCAGGATTTTGTGGGAAATGTCAGTTTGGCTTCACGTCACAACACAAAGAAGATCTGGCTACTAAATGGCAGTGGAGTGTTTAAGTTACGTCAGAGAGTGCAGGGAATGAGAAAGATTCACACTAAAACTAGACAGGACTCTAGTGTGTGAGCGCTTGACCAACGCATTCCAAGCACGTGACCCCATTGTACTGTACATACAGTACAAGTCAACTCATGATTATCAAAGTGGACAAACTGCAGTGAATGTACAGTGTGTCATTTGGGATACACTTGAACAATGATGTCTTTTATTCTGCGCTGTCACCAGTGAATTCCGAGTCTCGGAATAACATTAGCATTCAAATGCATTCCAAGCAATTGGGCCACACTGAAAGATCATTGCTTTGCTTTATTCATTTTTCATTTCATAATTATTCTTTAATGGCTTTCCACGTCCATGCAGTAAATGATTCATGACAACTTTCAACTTGATATTAAATCACTCTGCATTGTGTAAATCTCAAACTTTGCTTTAATGTGCCTTAATTTGAATCCAATACAATAAAAATATAATCTTTGACATGATGAATGTCTGGTGAGAATAGGTGAATGAAATAGTTCCTTTTCAATACATATCATGTATGAAATACATATCATATATGTACTGCTACGTTACAGCTTATCTGTTGTTAAACCAAAAGATATCAATATCAGACGCCCACAAAAACAATGTCATGTAAATTATCATGGGAATCCCATGAAACAATCCTTGTCTTTCCGTAAGGGTCAAATCAATACAAATGGTGTTTCTGAAGAACATAAACTGAAGCCCAACGCTTTCACAACGTTAACCAACATTACCGCTCTGAACGTTTAATCCTAAATATTCTGAATTCTTTACTTGTAAGAACATAAAGAAACAGGAGAAGCTCAGCTGTCCAGCAGGGGTTTCAGTCTCAGTTATTCACACCCTCTGGGGTCGCCTGTGTTTTCATGCAACCTTATCTGAACTGACAAGAGCGAGATACAAGCCCTCCGAGCTGAGAGCTGTACTGTACTGACAGATGCTTGAAGATAATACACACAGACTTACAGCCTGAAGCGGGGCGTGCTGTTGTTTACTGAGGTTGTGAATTTAAATGAAAATGTTCAGAATGTGGCGTCACGTACTTTCTACATGTCTCTCTCTCTCTCTTTTTGTTTGTTTGGAAGGTTCATACTTCTCATACTATATTTGCAGTATACATTATTTACATGCTGAATGTGTGGCGAATAACAGAACATACAAAACGGTATACAGTGAGCAGAACGTTCTGTGTGGATCTCTGTCGTGTTATTGTATTATATTGTATTAACATTATTGCTTGGTTATATGAACATTATTCAAGCATTTATTTTTGAATCTACAACTTCTTTTAAATATTCCACTGACTACATAAGAATAATGTTTTTGATAAATATAATATATAATGTTAAAACAGCATTCTACTAATGTTACTGCAAGAACATATTTGATAACTTTTAGCCAACGTTCTGAGAACGTTAGTCTGTTAGTTGATGCCTGGAAAATCCTCATGTCAGGATTACACAACAACTGAAGCAGAATCTGTGTTTTCAGCATCACGCTACATATCTTCAAATACAATAATATGTGAACGTGTGGGACATCTGTTTGCTGATACAGTATTAAAAACTGTTTATATAACCGCATATGCACACTTGTGGCTGTTTATTATTGGTCTAAGTGTAGGTGTTGGTTTAATAGACTGCGTGCAAAATCATGGACATATAAGTGGTCCTAATAATTAGCTTTACATTGTCTTCAGTCACGGTGCTGTATTACAAAAGTTGCCTCATGAATTCAGCGAGTGGTAATTATGAGATAATGAGTTTGGTAAGTGAAAACAACTTCTGTGTCTTTAAACAAAGATGCTCTCATGTTTTTTTTCGATTTAGTGGAGGTGTCATAAATTGAAGGTCTACCATTATTTCTCTTACTCAAGCGGCGGAAAGTGTCTTAGTTCTCAAGTTGCGTAACATTTTAGTTACATCTGTAGTTTTGTTGTTAGCACACAGGCTTAATGAAGCCTTATGTGTGTTCACGAAGTAATTTGAGGTTACGGAATAATGTATATGTCCTTCCTCTGCTTATATGGATAATTTGATCAGCTGTACTGAGATCTGTCTCATTAGTGAGGCAAAACATGATGTTATCTGTGCAGGGTTTACAAGAAGAGCTCCATTGAGAAGACAACGGTATACCCTTCAAATGAAGGGTTCTCATAAGAGACCTAAATCTCTTCTTAATGGAATAGGTTTTCTGAATATGTTCTGTATGGTCACTGTATGTTTTCATTGTATGAACTCAAACAGCTTGGGTTCTTATCTTAAGATGTTATATAGAACTAGAAATTCAAGTACGTTCAGAGAACTCAACAAACAATACACAGATAAACCACTGATGCAGCTTCCAGAACTTTCCCAGGGTCTGCTCATAGCGAAGACGGTTCTTGATTAGAGAACAGTTCTTTGCTGTACCTGCATTATAGAACCCATTTTTGTGAGCACACAGACCAAATTGTCTGTTGTCTGTCTAGTGCTCATTCTCAGCTCTTATCTCCTCTGGGGTTTGTTTCTGCTAAGCAATTCTCTGTAAATGTTCAAGGTCTTTCTTGATGTTCCTCCCACTCGTGGCAACCGCCTGGCGATTAGATTCTGCAGTTCTCAGCATTTGGAGACCACAGACGAATTCCTGCAATGAGAGAGTTTGAGATTTGATCAGTTCTGCGATGAGTTTAGTTTTAAGATAAGATACAAAACAACAGGAGACAATCAGGAAACAGGAATTTTAATTAAGGTCATTATTGACTTACATTCGTGCTTTTGTATATGAATATTACGATCATAATTTCCATTGGAGGAAAATTTAGAACTCATGTCAAAACTTTTCTTAACCCGAACAGCTAGAGCAAAAATCCAGCTAACAGGGAACGTTCTCAGAACGTTGGCCAATGTTTTCTCGGTTATCAAAAACGTTCTTACAGTAATGTTAGTAGACTTTTTCATACATATACATATGTATAAAACATTTCAAACATTATGGAAACATTCTTACAACCTAAAATTGTTAGCTGGTAGAGGATGTCATCGAATTTAAAAAACAACAAAAGTATATTGTACACGTATGTAAATTATTTTTCTGCAAGCAAGTTTCCCACAGAAAGTTGCATGTAAAAGTGTTACAGAGACAGAATTCAGATCAGCGGCCATTAGCGTATCCAACGTGCACCTGCAGTGACGGCAGGAAGCGCATACAATAGAGTTGGTGTCAGCTCTAAGCATCCTGCCCACTTCCTGTTTGGGAGGAAGTCAAGACTTCTGTGGATCCAAGCACACATAAATGAACACACACATTAACATTCTTTCACTATTTAGGCTTGAGTAAGTTTAAAGTCAGCCTGAAATCTGAATGATTTACTGTCTTAATACAGACTCCAGCTTTTGTTGTACATGATTCATCAGTTATTCCCTGGATAAACGTAACTCAGAATATAATAACTAGCTTTGTTCTGAGAAAACTTCACTTGGTTGACATCACAAATTATTCTTGGTTTTCAGTCTCCTGTCATATGTGAGCTAGTCAGTGTGTGATGTTTTCGTACATTAGGCTGTTTCACTCAGGAGATGAGCTGTGCCACAGTTTCACCCTGATCTAAGTCATTTCAAGGCCAATAACAACATTATCAACATGTTTATCTTTCTCAATGAGAATTTCTGATGAGAAAATACAAAATTACAGCTATTTATATAATAGCAAACTATATTTTAAACAATAAACTGCAAATTATAGACAGTTTCTGTAAAAAAAATACAGATTATAATGAATCTTTCAACAACTTTTCTTTATAACAGACATAACAAACAGTTCATTCAAAAATAAAACCTCTGTCTCATTCTTTTGTTCTACGTGTGTATGCTGTTATTTTCTCATGTGAAGCACTAAAGGTTTAGAACTTAATTTTCATTTTCTGATGTACTATTTCTTTCATGAGATTTTTGTATTTTGTCATTGTTTGTTTGTAGCAATTCAGAGAATGGAGGAAAATACTGACAGAGATGAACTCATGGTGATGGTACAGACTCTCTCTCTCTCTCTCTCTCTCTCTCTCTCTCTCTCGCTGGGAATGATGTAGTTTTGTACTGCTTTGTAATTATAATGGCTTGTTGAATAAGGCCTTTATTGAGGTCTATGTAATTTCATATTTTGATTGAGGGTACGACCCTTTAATGAACTGACTGTCCGTCGGTGGAACCGAGTTGTGAATGTTGACAGGTCAAGTACAGAACGGATGTTCTCGTGATGTAACAGGCTTTAGTTTGTTACCTTCAGAAATCACCTGGACTTCAGCACACCAATGCCTGTTAATCCATGTGTCAGGCGGTGATGTAATCATATTGTGATCATGATCATATTCGGTCTTCAGGAACGTTATTATTATTATTATTATTATTTAAGTTAAGCATCACTTTAGCTGTTGCTCATCATTGGGGTTACGGATTTGAACGAACATATGGACAGGCAATAGTTTTATTTTTCTTCAGAAAAATCTTCAGCTAGAACTGTCTAATGTAAATCCATTCAAATATTAACATTTTCACTATGTAAATCTCTGAATTCAATTTCACTGTTTGCTACAGCAACACTTAGCACTAGTTAAATCTCAGCAGATTTCCCAGCTAACAATTTTAGGTTGTAAGAATGGTTAAAAAATTATTTTGAATGTTCTAGGAATGTTCAAAATGTCCAATTTTTGGACGTTGTATTAATGTTACCATTTACCTTTCTTGATTAAGGCCTTATCTTCTGACACAACAGGCCACAAATGATTCACATCTGAACTCAACCATACAAAGGTTTCTCCATTAGTTTTTGTTCCATTGGCCACCTCATTAATAAACTCTTATTTAATGAGACACATGTTCTGATTTAAACAGCGTGACATGCTGATATCTTTGCAGTATCTCAGATAAGCTTTTATTCCGAGACTTTTATTACTGGATTCAATGAAACATTTATAATAGGGTCATTTGTCTTTTCGCTGGGCTGTCATAGGTGATTTTTGATTCCAGCTCAAAGATATTTTATCACAGTCACCGTGTGTCAGAACGGAACTTGGTTTTTGTAATGTTTCAGTAACGGAGCCGTTCCACAGTCTGAAAATGAAGTGTCAAATGTCCAGCCAGGTCTTCTCTTGAGCTGCCTCAATCGCAGTAAAAATAGGTTAAAATTCAGTAAGAATACATCACAAGCCATGCGGCGGAGAAAAACATGCAAAAGAACATAAAGCGTGTGCTCCAGGTGATCCTTCATCTTCAGCAAATACAGCAGATGACTCCAGTTGTGCCTCCAGTTTTGTGTATAATTGGATGTACTGCATGCAGAACTAGTGCAGTATGTTACTGACTCATTTGTGAAAACACTATAAAATTATAGACAATTATTTTTTATTGTAAAAATGAAACAAAAAGTTGAGGTTGTGTTATATTGTTTATAACTAGCTGTGTATATAAACAATAGAAGTCTATGGAATGTTCACATGAAAATAGATAAGCTTGTTTGTGTGTGTCTGTGTGTGTGTGTCTGTGTGTGTTACAAGGTCAGCTATAAACATGTACACACCTGCCAACTTCTCAGTATTTCTGCTGAAGTTGACATCTTAATTGTACAGTTAAAGTTTATATGGATATTTTGTAGCCTCCCTGCAGGATGTAACTGAACTCTTCTGAAATCTTCAGCTGTGATTTAATAACAGTATTTGCTTCCACATAAGTTCAGAGGAGCTGTCAATAAATATATATATATATATATTTTACCAGAGCTTTAGATAATGTCACAGTAAATAACCAGATTTATGAGAAATTCAGTTCAGTCACCTCTTGGCACGTCTTTAAACATCACTGTGTCTTTTGTTCTGGCTTTGATTCATCTTGTTCTGGCCTGTTCATGAAGGTGTTTTCCTTTGTGTTGTGACTCAACCCTTGGCCTGCTGTTCTGTGATTTATCACAGGCAGGTATTGTTGCGTCCTGTGTTTCATTCCCTGAGGTTTTCCAGCGCTCGCTTTGGTTTCGGTAGTTCTCAGGTGTTTGGAATGTGATTCCAGAGCGCGTGTTGACATGTTACCCTCCCACAGCGGCCAGATAGTCAACAACCACAGCAGAATATGTTTACATGTTTACAAGGCGTCTCCGTGAATGGAATCTCCTTATAGTTAAATTTGCATGAATAGTAATAACTGTTTAGCTAAACGCCTTGAGTTAAATGACTCAGTATTTGAGCAGAGAAAGTTAAAGCTGCAATCTGCAACTGTTGCCTCTCTGTCACCATCTCTGTTTGAAACATAAAACTGCAGGTTACTTATGCACTTGACTGTACGTATGCTAAAATCAAAATGATATTTCTCAGGAAATGGGACACAACAGCTCAAATTATAAATCATTATTATAAACTTACCATTGTGAATCGGTGTAAAGTAAGGGGATCGTGTTGAACACTGATCTGTCATGTACCTTCTCAATAACTGATTTTTGATCTTTTTAACCAAAACAAAGTTATGGATTACAGCTTTAAAATAAACACTATTTATATATGTCTACAGCACTTTGTTCTTGTCTGCAGGTGAACATACAAATTACAGATTGATTTGATTACAGCAAATGTCTTACGTAACGTTTTAATTTCACATGACTGCAGGCAAACCAAATTATCACTTACAATGTGACTGTTGACACAAGCAAAAATGTTAAATACAAGACCTGGGATAAAGGCAAATAATGTTTCCAATCTGTGTACCTTTACTGACATATCAACAAAGTTCTTAAAAATAACTTATTTGTCGTAAACCTTTATTGTTATAAACCTTTATCGTTATGACAGCTGCTTTAGAGTTATCAGTAAATCAAACTTACATAACCTATAATCTGTCACTGCTGGCCGGGCCGTTTATCCATCTCCATTGATAAATGGTACCCGTGTATTTTTAGAATTCTGCTCATCCTAATGCTCACTGACCAGAGGTTTCATTTGTGTTATTCCTAGATCAGCCTGAACGATTAGGAACTGTACTCCAGTTAACCTGCTCTGAGTTATAATGTCACTCACTTCATGCGTTTTCTTCTGCTGCTTTGATCGGTTGCGTCATTGTATTTATGGTTATGTATTGGTTATGTATTGGTTATGTATTGGTTATGGTTATGTATGGTCCAACGAAACCACACACATACTGCCACAAAGAAGAGAAATGGAGAAATCTCATCTGGGCTCAGTGTTGTAAATGGAATTTATTATACTGTAAACATATATATATATATATATATATCTGCAGATATTACCAAAAAGTACTACCTCCTGAATAGATGGTTTTCTATTGACATGTTTGTCAAGCATAAAAAAATGTTAAAAAATGTTATTTACTGTAGTTAGTCCAGTCCAGTTTATTGGCTTGGAGTCAAGAACAGATCATATTGCACCCTAAAATCAAAAGGCAAAGCTTATAATTTACATAAAGAATTTATTCTCACTAATTATTGTTACCACAGTACAAAAAAATGGAATTGTCATTATGTCAGTGTAGAAAACACTAGGTTTACTGTAATGCGTTTGGTGTTGTGGTGAGACGTGGCCTGGATTCATTCGTAAACGCCCGTCTTCCGCTCAGGTTTTTTGAGTATTGGTTCTGAGTTACATCATGTCCCAGTGCTCAACAGAAATACTTCAGCTCTCCTGAGCTGCAATCATACAACCAAACTTGTTTTCTCACCAATTACTGCCACTTCCAGGAATTCTGTTGTGTGACAGAACAGCCCAACAACTTGACAATCCTGAACAACCGTGCTCCCAACAAAAACATCAACACACTCAAATGCGTCTTTCATTGTGTATAAAATCAATAGAACCAATGAAAAATTTGTATTATGTTTTGTTCAAGCTGAGCCAATGGCACGCCAAACATTACCAAGTGCAAAAGCTATTTCATTTTCTTTTGTTAAAAATGTCTTTTAAAGGGGCCTTACAGAGTATTTATACACTTAAAGCTGCAATCTGTAGCTTTTGCCTCTCTACCGCCGTCTCTGTTTGAAAGATAAAATTGCAGGTCACTTGCAGTGTTTTTTTTTATCGCAAATGACAAATTTAATTTCGAAACAACAGCTGTAAGACATACACATGCTGCATCATCCACAGTACCCAGACATGTGATATGTGATCTTCTTTCTGTTTACAGACGGATATTTCCAGAGAAATCTGACCCGACAGTTCAAATTATTATACACTATTATACATCTTATGCGAAGATAAGGAGATCGTGTTGAACACTGATTTGTCATGTATTTGCCAAATAACTTATTCTTGTTCATTTTTAACTAAAACAGTTTGGATGGATTGCAGCTTTAAATGAGTGATTGTTATTGCAGAAAATGAAACCTAGTTGCATTTATTATGTTTACATACACATTTGGAACTGAAGGAAACTGATTTTATACATCCGATTTTGGTCAAAAAGGAGGTTAAATGTCATTGTAGAAATAGCTTTAAAAAGTTTGTTCTGAGAAAAAGCACTATTTGTTTGTAGTCGCCCTTGGTTTGATATTTATTCATAGAATAATCATTATTATTATGTCATATTTATTATTTTAATAGTTGATTTTGTGTCCAAATAATTTCATACACTGAAGTCAAAAGAACAAATTCCTTTTTCACTGGCAGCTCAAAGCGTTTTTTTAAAGTGGACGTGCTTTATTTGACTAACGATTCTTTCTGTGTTTCTTTTTCGTTTAAGAGTTTTACAGCTAATTCTCTGTTCACATCCACAGCTAATGTCGGTCTGTGAATCATCCGCTCCATCTGCCCAGCGGTAATGTCACAAATGACGTCTCATAATTAACAGTGTCCATCAGCCGGGCTGAGCTGGAGCCAGGCCTGCTGCTCAGGTATCGATGTGTTTCTGATGTGGTTGTGTGTGTTTGTGATGTGTGACTGTTTTTGGTCAGCTCTGCTCTGTCACAGCACGACTTCGGCTGTCTCGTGGAGTTTATAGGCATAGCAGGAATGCCTCTAAAATCCACCCCTGAGGATTTTTATTGCAGTAAGAATATAGAGCTATAAAATGAATGTGGATAGCTTCACTTGGACAATTTGGTTTTGGGAGTGTTTAAGTTCATACTGAAAACTCTGACTTACGATTTCAGATTTACCGATTTTAGTTAGGAGAAACTAAAAGATTTAGTTCACCCAAAAATACAATTTGTCATTTACTCACACTCATAATCTAAAATTGTATGCTAGATTTGACCAGATAGTATACTATGTCCATTAGATTTTGGAAGTATGGATCCATGCATGCTTCTTGGGATGATATTACCCACAATCCCTTTTTTAAGACCAAATGACTTTAGCTTTATTATCCACCTTCATTTAATAGATATTTACTCTTATACTTAAAAACAAATGAGACGTTAATTAAATTAAATTGAACCTCGTGAACTACACGAAAGATTAACCTCTGAGTAATAAAACGTGAATTTTACACATATCTGTCCTAGCAATGAGTTCACACACAAAAATTCAGCATCTAATGCATGCACAATGTATGCGTTAATGAGGACACGCCCTCAACCCCCCACGTCTCCTGCACACCGCAGACAATGCGTTTCCTCTGCATGCACTCCCACTCGCAGGCTTGTTCTGTTTGTGGCAGGATATCATGCAGTTCAGGCTCATTAAATCTTGCTGTGAATGGCATTCTGTAAGCTGCATGTTGCATGCTTCTGCACCTACGCTTGCGGTTTACGCTCTGGTTTAACTAATGACGTGCATGTTGCTGTGTTCATCTGTTGTGCACTGTCAGTGTTTACTTCTCCTGAAAAGATTTAACCATCCACATCTGAAAGACTAGAAAGATCCTTTTAAGTGTATCCCATAGTTTCTATGAGTTAACACACATTTCTAAAAGGGTTTAACTTACAGAACCCAAACAAAGAACCAAGACAGTAAGTTGTAAGGTTGTAAGAATGTTTCCCTCACATTTCCATCACATAACAAAAGCGTTAAAAATGTTATTTGAATGTTCTAGAAATGTACAAAACAAACAGTTTTTTGGACGTTTTGTATTAGTTGTATGAAATGTATAGCTTTGTTTGAATAAAGCTCCTGTTTGGACTGGAGAGGGAGTTTTACATTGTGAAGGTTCAAGTATATCTGCACAGCACCATCATTTTATATTACATGTTTAGAGTGGGTCTGTGGTCACAAGTACTGTGTCTTTGTCCTTGTGATTTTTCCTTGGGGAGTCTGGGTCTCATTTTCACTCTAAACGCATGTGACACGCTCTTCCACAATGTCTGCTTCTAAACCGTGAGGACGTTCAGCGTCACAGATTTTTGCCGAGTGCCGCCCCACTGTCTGATTAACCCAGTCTCTCTCTGCTTCCTCTGTCATCTCCTGTGGCATCTGTGACCTTACTGTGTGAGGCAAACGAACCAGCATCACCTTCACGTTTGCCCAGAAATTCAGCTCCTTCACCACAGAACAACAGAGAACAGCTGCGGTGTTTGTGTGCGATGCATTCTGATACCAGCTTGTATTTGATCGATGAATCATTCGGTTTAAAATGCACGGGCATGTTTAATAATTAATGTAGAAATATAGGGCCGCATTTGACCTCTAAACTAAAATCTTATAAACAAGAAATAAAGAAAACAAAAACGTATATTAATGTAATCAAGAAAAAGTATCATGAGTGTGTAATTGCTTAGGTAAAGGGACGACGTTTGATCAAAACAAATGTTGAAATAATACTGACGCGTTTAAATACACCTCATAGCCAAGAAATCCATTGCAGTAAGATTAATGACATATACAGGAAACAGAGACGGTCCTTGTGCAAATGTTAACAGGTTTACAGAGGGTGTTGTCCTATAAGATATGTGTGAGGGACTACAATAAAGAAAAAATAAAAGATTGTAGACGATTGTGAAATGATGTGCTGTCACAATAGCTCACAATAGCAACCAGCAAATTGTGAGTGCAGGGAGGTCTGACCGAGCTAACAGAGAATGTTCTCAGAATGTTGATAACGTTTTCTAAAAGTTCTCTCAAAGTTATCAAAAAACTTTCCTGCAGTACTGTTAGTATGTCTGTAATACGTTTTTATAGCGTTTTATATATATATATATATTGTACATTATAATTGTGAACAGTTTGAATAACATTCCTGTAACCAATAAAGCAAAAACATTAATACAACGTCTAAAAAAAGCATTCAAAATAACGTTTTTAATGGTTTTATTACTGAATGGAAATGTTCTTCAAACTTAAAATTGTTGCTGGGCATGTGCATAATTAATCTTCCTAAAGAACTCTAAAAAAAGGCTTGGAGAATAAAACATGATTACTGTATATAACTGTATGTATACTGTATATAACTGTGTATTACTGTATGTATACTGTATATAACTGTGTATTACTGTATGTATACTGTATATATACTGTATATAACTGTGTATTACTGTATGTATACTGTATATAACTGTATATAACTGTATGTATGCTGTATATAACTGTGTATTACTGTATGTATACTGTGTATATACTGTATATAACTGTATGTATACTGTATATATACTGTATATAACGGTATGTATACTGTATATAACTGTGTATTATTATGTATACTGTGTATATACTGTATATAATTATGTATACTGTATATATACTGTATATATACTGTATATAACTGTGTATTACTGTATGTATACTGTATGTATACTGTATATAACTGTATGTATACTGTATATAACTGTGTATTACTGTATGTATACTGTATATACTGTTATTATGTATGTATACTGTATGTATACTGTATATATACTGTATATAATGTATGTATATGTATATAACTGTGTATTACTGTATGTATATGTATATATATGTATATAATGTGTATATATTTATATAACTGTATGTATACTGTGTATATACTTTATATAACTGTATGTATACTGTATATAACTGTATATATACTGTATATAACTGTATGTATACTGTATGTAACTGTATATAACTGTATGTATACTGTATATAACTGTATGTATACTGTATATAACTGTATTTATACTGTATATAACTGTATGTATACTGTATGTAACTGTATATAACTGTATATATACTGTATATATCAGAGGGTTTCAGACAGTGTTTCAGCACAGATCCGTCAGAGCACAAGTTCAGTTCCATTAGGAGATTGTCTGATCCCTATAAATTGCTTTTTAAAAATTCGACCTCCTGAAAGTCATTGTATAAACTGATCACTGGTTGCAGCCATTATAATTATAGTGTGACACGTTTCCCTCCCATTCTTTTAAAATTTAGACATTTGCCCCCACAATTTTTGGGAGATAATCGTTACTTTTGAATTGCCCGTGTTTTAAATAGTCCCCAACGTCATTTAACACGGATTACTGTGATAAACAGAGTGGTACAAAATGTAGTAACAACTGCATGATGTAGTGTTTTTAAAGGTTTGCTTTGTGTGTTAAACCTCTTGTAGCTGGTGCTGTTAGATAAAAATCTTTCTTCCATTATTCTACACTTTTTCCAGGTGGGAAGAAAATTTCCTGTTTCCCTTTACGCTCGTTGGTTTGGATGGCATGTTGCATTTCCTAAGATAACCAAGGAGAAAGAAGTCTCACAAGAACTCAACAATAAAAAGATAAAAATATCTATCTATATATATAATTATTTCTATTATTGGTTTTTTGCTCCCTCCCTCCCAAAGCTCATTTATTGAGTTATTTCTACACATACACAGCCCATCCCAATATACCTGGAAACTCAATCTTAGAGTAAATAGATACTGTATCCAGAAAATGTACTTTTTTAAAACTCTCCCTACAGACCGCATGACACCAACAGCTCACCTTTGTAACAAACAAAAGATGTCTTTGGGAAAACCAAGGTTTGAATTCTAGACAACAAGCCAACAGCTGAAGGTAAAGACAGATGAAGCAACTCGTTTCTATATGTTTGCATTCATGGGCTCTCAACCTCCTGTGATGTTCTCCTTATGTTCCTCAGAGCTCATCTTCCGAGGAGGCCCGTGTAATGGAAACCCAACATCAAACATACAGATCCTGTCCTGGAGGCAAACCGTAAGGGTTCATGAGAGCAAAGGAGTGTTTTTGTAACGTATGCTATTTCAAATCCCTGTCTGCCACGCTGAAGCACGTTTGCACTGTCTCATGAGAAGCTCTCCAGCGGCACTCACAGGGTCTTTCTGTCTGACCTCTTTGCCATTAAAACCCCCATCTGTTCAACCTCGAGACGAGATGCTGTTAGCTCTCACAGGTGCCACCAGGGCACCGTCGAGGGCCACGAATAACAGGTATGCCAGCTAACAATTTTAGGTTGTAAGATCATTTTGGTAACTTCTGTTAAGTAACAAAAAATGTTTAAAAGGTTATTTTAAATGTTCTAGGATTGTCCAGTTTTTCAGATGTATTAACATTATTGCTTGCATGTATTAGACATGTTAACATTATTGGCTTTTCTTTTATATTTTAATGTATTATTTTATTCAGAAAGTCATATTCCATCTTCTAATAATCCAAGTCAATGCTTTGTAATTGGAATACGATCAAGTCTGTCAGATTATTGGTTTGTGCTTGTCCAGCCCCCAATGCAACATTAGGTCAAATGTGAAGATTGATATTTTAATAACATTTTCAAATACCTCACTGAATGATTTCTTTTGTGTTTCCTGACTCCTACACAGCTACAAACCCACTATTATGCAATCGCCAAAGACTGTACAAGCCCCTTTGTGTAGCAGCATACATTACATACAGTACTTGCGTTAAACAATTTACTGCATTGTGTTTGCTTCTCTTAGAAACATGCCAGCACAACGTAGGCACCTCAGCTAACAGAGAACATTCTCAGAACGTTCACTAAAGTTCTCTCAAAATTATCAAAAACTTCTTGCAGTAACATTAGTGGAAACTTTTTTGTGTTATATATCATATATATAACAAAAGGTTATTCTAAAGTTGTTAGTGGAACATTTTAAAAACATTACAGAATTAAAAAATGTTTCAATAACATTCTTTTAACCAAGCAATAAGGTTAACACAATGTCTAAAAACTGGATGTGTTGAACGTTTCTAAAACACTCAAAATAGCATTTTTTACATTTGTGTTAGCTGGGTGAGCACATTTTGAGACTTGCTGAGATGTCATAGGGTTAGGGGGGACACTTAAGAATAACGGGGTCTTTTACTTAGGAGCAAACAGCTGAGATGTTAAGGAGAGCTCATCAGTGGTTTCCTGTGGTAGCACAGTGCAGTAAGTGTGTGAGCGAGAGCTGTCAGGTGTGTTGGAATGTCAGGGTGTGGTGGAGGAAACCGGGCGGCCCTGTGCGCTGGCTTCATTTCCCACAGACGGCATGACCCAACTTGTCACAAAGCCGCAACTATGCAGAAAACAGTTTGTCTGTTGAGGTTTTCTTTGTTTGTTCACATCTGCGTTAAACGCAGAAGATTAAGCACTGCTTGTTTGAACTTCAGATGTAAGGAAACATGAATGTGTGAGAATCTCACTAATTATATTTTGAAAATGAATAATTTGGGGACCAAAAAAATGAAGCCTGCTTTAGCATTGAGACATTATTTTCATGACAATTAAGCAGATTCCTCCCCAAATTCTTAATATTGAACTGCAAAATCTTAATCAATACTTAACGCAAGGAAACGCATGTGCCACATGAAGTTGTATTAAAATATAAATGTGCTATTCCAAAACTCTTGGTTATTTGCATTAGTTCTTATAAAGATATTGTAAAGGAGGTCTCTTTTACAACATTCCTTGTCATTTCTCCACAAAATCCAGAAGTTCTCATATCAAAACTCAATCAAATAAGTCTTTTGACTGTGTGTATTAGTAAAGTTCTTTTTATGCCACCATTACTCTGCCTTGTAACAAAGTCCGAAATGTCCAAAATCTAGCATTGATCCGTGCCTGACGTGGTGTCTGGTGGTGTGTTTTCATCTTGTGCGGACAGTATGTTCGGACATTCAATCTACGCAGATTGGAAACTGGAGTGGATGTGTCCGTGTAATGTAGGGCAATTGGACAAACTGCTCTGAAAAGTTTGGAGTTGGCCGCAGATGGATGTTATGTAATACTTTGTGATTCACGTCTTCACATGTTACTCGCTGTCTTATGAGAAACAGCGACTGTGTCCTCATTCGCTGAACAATTCCAATGTTAAGGATGTATTTCCTGTGTAATGTGTGGATACCTGTTGCAAAGACCAGCGTGATAATCCAATTGTTTCCGCTCAAGAAATGCTGACAAACCAGCTGTTTTTTCACGTTAAACTGGCTGACAACGTGAATTTTACTGGTTATGCTAGTTTAAGATGATAAAGATAAATATGAAAATACACAATAGTCTTGGTATTTGAGGTCTGTGGTGAGATTGTGTGAAAATGCCATAAGCAGAAGCTCATAAGCACTTATAATAATACATCATTTGTGCTTTCTTTGTCTGCACTGAAGTCATTTCGAAAATAATTCCACAGATTATATCTGATTATATATGCGCCACTTAAGAGCGACTTCATTAAGTTAATTACCGCAGATCTCTTGATATTGAACAAAACATTCGACTGTACATTTGTTTTCTCACGTTTCAGTTGCACTGATATGACCCAGTTTTGCAGTTTTACATTTTAAAAATATCAACATTGTTGTATTTGTTACATCGGAGTTTAGGTGAAAAGCTTTCACACGTTTCACTGCTGCTTATTTTTGTTTGTTTTTGTAATTCGATGTGGTGTTGAGACCACTAGAGAAAAATGCATTCAATTTAGTTAAAATTAATAGAATATTTTTCACCACAGATGTTGTTATCGATGCAATAACTTGAGTAAAAGGCTTAAAAAGTTAATGAATTTAATAATTTATTAGTAGGATTTTTTGCTTTAATGAAACTTTAGCATGAACTCCACAGGTCTTTAAAAAACCTAACAATCCGTGTTATAGCAGCAGGATACAAGAATATTCCCAAATGTATGTTATTTGTAATATGAAAAAGTCTTATTACTGTCCGAGAGTGACAGCTTTGTTGAGGTTCTGTTTGGTGGAGCTCTGCGTGACACCACAGACATTGTGATGGTGAATATCAGCGACTGTGTATGTGTTATCTAACAGCGAATGTGTTATTTTGTGAATTGGTTTTATTAAGTAATCTGGTCTTTACTCAGACAAGACGGCATGGCCTACATTTCACAATGACAGATGAAGCTAGAGTGATGCTCCAGGAAGCCAACTGTAGGGTTCCTCTTTGGATCTTGGAGAACAGACGCGTCTCTGTTCTTAGAATCTTTCCTCTTCAATGCCAAAAAACGGCACACCAGCTGGCCTAACACAAGAAACATAACAAGGGAGGAAAAACTTGCTCACAGAATTTTGACATAGTAACCGAATGACACATGTGACCCAGGCTTCTGCGTCTCCAGCCCCTGTATTGCTCCAATATGAGACGTTTAAACTAGCAGGAGACTCATCGCTCACAATGAAGTACTGTGGTGTGTGCCGCGATATTGTGATGGTATCAGATGGTTCTGTGGTACCATGATGATATATCCTATGGTAAAATGTAATTAATTATCAGATTCATATACCATAGTATTTAAAAAATTGGTATTAATATCATGGTTGTGTCCAAAACAGTGTACTACCCTGACAGTTTTCCATGATCGCTTAATGTTAAGTTATAGCTTTTGTACCATTTTTTTAAGGGATCGATACAGTACAGTACTGGCTGTCTGCAGTTTCATTTATTCTTTACCTATTACCCATTTATTTAGTCCCATAGTACCTATTTTTTTTAAATAAATGTCTTATTGATATAAAGATGCTGTTTACAGTTCGTAATTTGTGAAAGCCAATTTGTAAAGTTTCATTCTGTAATCATTTTAATCATCGAGTATTTTGAATTTTAAAAGCGATGTTTGTGATGTTTATGTTTTAATAAAGTGCTGAAAAGGTTCTCCTGTAGCTCAGTGGTAGAGCATTGCGTTAGCAGCGCAAGAGGTTGTGGGTTTGATTCCCAGGGAGTACATGTACTAAGAAAATATATGTCTTCAATGCACTGTAAGTCGCTTTGGATAAAAGCGTCTGCCAAATGCGTAAATGTAAATGAAAAGACTCGGGGCTTGTTAACGCGCAGAAGGACATTTGTAGCGAACAGAAAGTAGGTGGTTAGAACAACAATCTGCATTACTTTTGTTGATTTTCTAGGCGTAACGTGTTTAAGCCGTTTCAACCCCCCTGAGGTTTACGTAATGCACTCCTTTGGCACTTAGACGTGGGCATTGAGGAGGAACAATGGGGTACTTGCTTTTCAGAGGAGAAATAATATAGAACACCTCCACATATTATTCATCTTTAATCTTTATACAAACATCAAGACACATGATTGATTGTGGTTTTGCATAATGAATTTGTCACAATTCTTCCCACGATGCCCTGGGAGACACTGATGTCCATGAACAGCTCAAATCATGATCATTTTAATGAGCCATTAAATACCATGTGGTTCTAAAACATCAATCATAAACACTGACATCATTCTAAAGTCCTCTTTATTAAATAAATAAATACTGGGTTCTGATCGGGAATAAGTTATGTCCATGGCACCGTGGATCGTTGTGCCCACAGTGAAATGCGGCCGGTTCTAAAAGAACCAACCGTGCAGAACTACAGCACGAGACCTTGTGCTCTGGAGCTCATGTCCTTAAGCATGTATCCACAGTTAAATCTGCTCTCTGGAGAGCTACACTGAACCACCCTGCCTTGATTAAGCCTCTTTCCTTAGACACCGACATCTCTGTTTGGCTTCAACAAAGCAAGATTATGTTTTAAAAAAAGATAAACATCTAAATGAGATATAGGTTTCATTTCATCCTCTCTGGTGCCAGCCCAGCATGGTTGCTCTTCTCAGAAGTCCATTCTCTTGTTCCATCTCTCCATAAATGATCCACTTTTAGACATTTGTAATCCATTTTAACACCTCCACAGCTTCAACTCTCTCGTCCAACTCGTTCACATTCTTGTCTTTCCAAAATATCTCAGTCTTTGTGCAGATTCTCCATCCCCAAGTCCATCGTACTCAGTTGCATCGCTGCAACAGCATGTTGAGGGCATAGTCCATGCGGCTTCGCAGGTCTGCGGAACAACCAGAAACGAGCAGTGTGCTGAGTTTCAGCGTGGTGGACACACGATCTTCGTTGATGTATGTCAACAAATATTCCTCGTTCTGGTTGCACAGGATGATCTTGGTGTGATCGTGGTAGAAGTTTACCTGTGGAAAAGCAGTAGCATGCATTTAGCCATAAAAAAGCAACGGAGAGACATTATGTACAGCAGCGTTCTTGCATTATAACACGTTTTAGCAGCGCAGACAAGAAGACACGCTACCTGGAAAGTGCCATCGTTAAAAAGCATCATCAGCGCTCGATCTGATTTGAGCCACTGCAGAAGGTACAGTCTAGGCTTTCCTGTATCTGTCACATTGGGTAAATCACCTCCCTGTAGAACAAGAGTAAAAGATCATAAGAAAATCATGCAATACTGACACAGATCAGGAACAGATAACCAGTGTTAACAGGGAACATTCTAAGAACATTGGCTAGTGTCTTAAAGTTATCAAACCACGTTCTTGCAGAAACGTTTGTGGAACATGTTTTAACTTTTTGTATCATATCAAAAATGTTATACTGAAGGTATGAGTGGAATGTTTAAAAAATTTTACAGAACTAAACGTTGAGAACTAAACGCTCTAATAACTGAGCAATAACGTTAATACGTCTAAAAAACTGGTACATTCCTAGAACTTTCAAAATGTAACGTTTTAAAGTTTTTAATGTTTTTGTTACTTGATGGAAACGTGGCGGAAACGTTCCTACAACCTGAAATTGTCAGCTGGACTGAGACCCATCCAAGAGAGACACTTACATCCATCAGGTTTTCCTCCATGTAGTGAGCAAAGTATTTCAGGATGGTGACCTGGCCGACAAACTGCTCCGGGGCTTCAGAAGTGGAGAAGACAGAACATTGTCCGAGCTCTGCATAGTAATGCACCGTCCTGAGGGTGAAAAGGATGTTAGTCTTAAGCATCAGAAGAACTCTGTACAGAAGATATGACCAATGAGCTAAGAGATTGCCTTCCACATACTTTTTGTCAGACAGCAGGCTCATGTGAGTGCCATTGTTGAAGAGAACGCCAACTGTGTGGTCTGACAGCTGGTACCCAAAGCCGTACTTGTTGGAGTAGTCGACCCACTTGGTCACCCATTGGAAGCTGAAGTTTATGCTCTCCTTTGAAATGTTGTTTGCTGTACCAGGAAAAGTGAAAGACAGATTTGTTAAGAAGTGTTAAGTGACTTGTAAATGATGTTTGTTAGTAATGCCATGCAAGATTTTGTAGCATTTTTTATTTTGAAGGACAAGTTATGAAAGGTTTTGTCAGTTAAAAATGTACATAAAGGTGTTTTAGAGTTAATTTTCAATTTAGATTTTAATTCAGGCCTGATTGAACAACCTTCCTCATAGAATTACAACAACACAATCTAGTAAAACATGTTTAGAAGACACTGGACTGAGGTGCATATTGGTGGATCTTCACTTAATATTTAAAGCTTATGTGAAGGTAAGGAATAACAACTGAGATTATCTCAGGACACCTCACCTTCTGGCATGTTCTCCAGACAGCCTCGCAGAACTCTGGCTACGGTGTCTGCAACGCTACCCATTGTGCTATCTTCAAGACCTACCAACACATTAAACACCAAAACCCATTAGATGTTGCATCAAAACACCCACTGAGATCCTCTCAACAGTAAAATCTCCCCATCACAGGAGAAAAGACATGACGTGCAAGAACATCAGAAGTACTTACATTCACTGCTGTTGCTGCAGCTGCCGAGGGTTCCTCTCACTATCATACGAATTCTGTCTTTTATCTGCTGCTTGCTGCTGTTGTCCTTCGCCGGGACAGCAGCTGGGAGGGGGGGCTTATTGTCCTGTGGGAAATGAAGACAGGAATGTGGGGTTAAGTTACTGACTTTTTGCAGGCTAACAAGGGCAGGCTCTGAGGTAATAACTATGAAGAGAAAGAGTATGAAGGAGATATTGGCGTACCTCAGGGGTTTGCCTACAGGATTGGGGTCTGACTGAGGATTTATGGAGGTCGAGACATAGTTTATTTATGTCTTCTTCTTCCTTGGTTGGTTTATCTGCAAGAAGCAGGACAAGATCCCTCAGCCCACCATCAGAGGTATTCATTATGTCATTTGGGTATTCCATAAATCATTCACTGTCAAAGGTGCTTACTGTGAGCCTCAAAGTATTTGGCTTTGTCCTTCTTTCCCCCAAACAGAGCCGCTGCAGCTTTCTTGAAGAAGTTTTTGGCAGGGCTGGTGTGGTGGAGATCTGGAGCTGCGTGGCAGCAGTGAGCAGAGAGTCTGTCGGGTGTGATACCCTGATGACAGAGGAACACAAAACTTTAGAACCAGCTCGAAACCACATGGTATCAAACGCAGCTTTAGTGTGGGAAACGGGTGAGGAGATGTTCCACTGACACACCTGACAGAAGAAATCATGGCGAATGATGTCATCTAGTCGTGGTCTGTCCTCAGGGTTCTTGGCCAGCATGCTGCTGATGAGCTGCTTGGCTTGTGGAGACAGAGATGAGGGCATAGAGTATCGCGCTTCACGAATGCAACGGTATGTCTCCTTCAGGTTTGTGGTCTCAAACGGGGGTCGGCCCAAAAGCATGGTGTACCTGTTGGAGATCAAATCACCCATCGTTAAAAGGCATCATCTGAATTCTATACCCCAAAAAAATCTCTGATCTTATGCTCAGGCTTACATGACACAGCCCAGGGCCCAGACATCAGATTCACAGCCATGTCCTTGCTTGTTAAGAACCTCGGGCGACAAGTAGTTAGGCGTTCCACATATTGTTCTTCTGCGGTTCTCAACAGGTTCCAGCTTTGCAGCCAGACCGAAGTCGCCAACCTTGAGTTCCATAGACTCATTGATGAAAAAGTTACCTGGGAAGAGTAACGGTTGACTCATGTTATAATCATTTGAAGGACTTAACCAGAGGTGTAGTGAGATGAAAAGCTTTGGTTTGGCTGCTTACCTAGTTTAAGGTCTCTGTGCAGAATGTCTTGTTCGTGGAGATACTTCAAGCCAGACACGATCTGTCTTAGATAGTACCGAACCTCAGGTTCTGTGAGCACCTTCCGAGCTTTCAGAATATGTGCCAGTGACTGGTGAACGAGAAAGACGTGTTAGTTACCTGAATATCTGCTGCACTACCTGTTTAGTTGACGGTTGTCAACTGAACTTACCCGTCTGCTGCAGTATTCAAGTAGGATGTAGATATTATCTTTGTCCTCAAAATGGTGGTAGAAGTGAACTATGTGCTTGTGATGCAGAGCTCTGTGCAGTTCGATTTCTCTGTCAATCTGCAAACCAGACCACTTAGAACTTAATACGACTGTAATGCGACGCAGCCCGCAGCAGATGCATGATGATAGGAAATGAAGTTACCTTTTCCCTTTGGTGGGGTTTGGAAACGCGTGTGTGAGGAATGATTTTGGCTGCGTACACTTTCCCTGTGCTCAGATCTGTGAATTCGTAGCATTTGGCGAAACCACCCTGCAAACAGAAAAAAGCATGCATTTCAACACCAAGACAGTAATAAATATCCGTGTGCCATTCAGTATGCGTCTGTAAATGTGAGTACAAAATGATGAACAAATCTGTTTTTCTTTTCAATCCCATTTATGCACATCTCTTTATTTTATTGGTTTATATGACAGACAAAGTGACAGCGGATGCATAACTCTTGCTTTCTCACAATACAGAAGCTGGCACCACCACAGCAGTGGGTATACTGGGTACCTTTATGTGCCATGGTTTTCAATGATTACCATTTTCTTCTTTCATGGTTCAATTGTATTCAATGGTATGCCAAAGATTACCATACAAACCTGATACATGCCCAAAGTAAGCACAGCATTATCATGGTGACCAAACGTGTCCAAACATCTGGTTTGATTTTTTGGGTTAGTTTGTCTCACTGTTAACCGATCAGAGATCAGAAGTCCATCACATTTACCTTGCCCAAAACTTTTCCTCTGCAGTAACATTTGCCGGTGGCAGGATCCGTGATGATCCGTGACATTTCTTGCGCGCAGTGGCCGCCGCCGTCCTCCGGTTTTGCGCGTCTGCCGTCGGCGGCTCTGCGGCGTGTGTGCTCGCACATCTTCCTCTGGTTTGCTGGCTGATGATGATGATGATGATGATGATGGTGGGTTATGGTTTTCAGTATGTCCATGCTCGAGTCTCGACTGCGGGAGCTCGCCGGCGCGCCGCTCTTATACGCGCGCTCTCGCTCCGCCCTGCCGCGCGTCACGCGCGCTCACCGCGAGACGGAATAATAACTTATAAACTTATCAATGCGAAACCTTACAAACTTTAGTTACGATGCATGTGAAATGTAAACCGAGAAATGAAAGGAAACAAATAAAACTAAAGGCTGCATTTAATGTGCCTGTTGTCTAACCATCTCTGTATTTTGGTAATGTAGACTTACTGTGTATCTGTACATATCTATACCTCTATCTATATCTATATATATATATATATATATGTATGCATATGTGTCTTATATTTACATTTTTAATTTGCATTGTGTTATTATTATTATTATTATTATTCGTTGTCCTTTATTCAACGTTAGACTATTTCTGCTTGTATATCAAACATCTTACAGAGTATCTGATGTCTCATATGTTTATTCTGCAGTGTATTATTAATAACAGTTAAAGTGCTTTATTGGGTCGGGTATATATTGTGTATCAGTTGAATCAGAGGATGTTGATCATGGTGTTGAATGCATTTTCTCATCAGAGTTTTTGCTCCATCTTGTGGCGTGTAATACTGTGACATTATTAACACACCCTGTTCAGATCCACTGTGTGCCCATAAACCTGCTCTTAGTTCTGGTTTTAAATTAAGCTTCATGTGTCCATAAGACAAACCTTTGACAAAGACTGTCAAATCAAATGTTTACTGTAAAATCTCTATATTTGAGTATTTACTGTTACTATTGTCCGGTATCAGTATATTTAATGTTATATTGTGCTTTATTCACTCTGCTGGAATATTTTATATCAATATGTTGGAACGATTCCAATTAATAAAGAAATAAACAAGCGTAGGTTTCTAAAATGAAATCATAAAATTGGTATAAAAATATAAGCATAAAAATGAGTATATGCCCAGTTCATTCTCTTTGCTTTTTGAAATCTTTTTATAAGGAGTGGAAAACTTGTTTGTTTCTGTTTCCTATTAGCTCAAGTATGTTTTCAGCAGTTCTAAGAAAGATTTTTTCCCCAAGTTTTAAAATCTAAAGTGTTTATATGCTAGACTCATTTATTTATAGCTGAATTCAACAAGTAAATATTTATTGCATTGGAATAACACATTCAAATCTGTGCTGCAGGTTTTCCTGGGTTTATAGTATGTCAATATGACAGACCTTGTTGTGCATTCCAGGAAATACAAGACGACTTCTCATGTGACTGATTATGATCAGTCACATGACGTGGTGCGTCATGATGTTTATGCGAAATATAATCTCAACAAAATGTAAAATAACATGCAAAACTAAATGTGTTTGGTAGTTGGTGCCTGTTCATAAAAACTATAAATGACTGAATCATAATTCCATAATTTCATCTTGCTTTGTTAGTATTTATTTTCAAAAAACCCAAATCTCTGTCAGAATCTTACCATATTTTATAACTGAAATCACACTGTACAAATACTCATAAGACAGTAATGATTCAGCTTTTCCTGATTTCCAAGCTGCACGTGGTATTTATGTCACATCTGGTAACTGACTGCTGAACAGTGACTGATTCAGGATTAATTCAGGTCTGCGTTCGGTGAGAACTTGTATTGGTTAAATGTCTAGCTGTGTGAACGTCATACGCCCAGACCTGGTTTAATCCAGATCCTGTTGAGCGGCTGTGCGGCCAGTGGGGAAACGGGAAGCGGCACACAATAACTCTGGCATCCTCAGGAAGTTCCTTTAACAGCTTCTCTTCCAGAACTCCCATCTGCCAAATGTTAACAAATATAAATCATCATTAAAGATATTAAACTCTTGTTACAACCTGAACAAAAGGTCTGTCATAACTGAATAACTGCAAAATTGCTGGAAACACCCAAAAAGATGTCACCAGTTTTTAATACAGAAAAGCATTTTAATGCATGAAGGATGTGTTTTGAATAACCAGAAGATAACAAAGAGAGAATTCATTATGTCATCTACAGGCAGTAACGTACCACTGCAGGAGACAGGAACACGGTTACATTGTTGTATTTAGATAGGTCAGTCTAGAATATATGAAAACGTGCATTAGGAAAGCTCCAGAAATCTCAACACACCATCTCAAAAGTGTGCATGAAGCATACCTGCCAGAAGTTCTGTTTGACAAAATGAGCGTCAGTCTGTGGTAGGCCGTGCCACCAAGCTCTGCTCCTTGAATAAGCTAATAACAGGGAATTTATTTCAAAGCCTGTGCATTGAAATCCTGCAGACGATGCAGCAAACACCTGCATTTCAACAAAGCACGGTGCAGTTAATGCGGGAAACGTCACCGAAATGTATCAGTTTAGTCATCCAGACTCACCAAGCGCCCGTCGCCTGATCCCAGATCAGCCAGTCTGCCTTTGCGTCCATCTAGAAGCTTTATAACATTTAGGGTTTGTTCTTTTGTTGAAGGTAAAAATGGAACCTGGGAGAATACGTCAGACCTCAGCTACATGAGTTTATACGGCTTCTCTCCTGCTGTGTTTTACAAAAGATAGTAAAGAAACAAATCCAGTGTTCACACTGTGTTAGAAAGGCTGTTACCTTCAGTCTAAAAGGGACCCTCAGTCCAGGCATACAGAACATGGCCCAGAGCCCATAGACACCGGCGAAGGCGGATCCGATCAACAAGGTGAGATTGTGGGTGCAGTGGTAATGACTAACCCTGCTGATGTGGTCCTGTAACATGACCTCAATGGAGTCCTCCATTATGAAGGAACAACTGAATTTGGAAAATATGACAAACCAATTAAATTACTTCAGATGTACAGTATGTGTATCTGGATACGAGAGCTGTATTGTTGTGCATTGTATAAATATACTTTGATTTGATCTAACTACAAATTTTAAACCCTGCCAAGTCCATATTTTATATCTGTATTTTAATGGTTAATATTTAAAGCTGTAACTTATTGAGGAAGTACATGACTGTTCGGCGTTTAACCTGAATCACAACAAAACGTTTTTAAGAATGATTATATCATATCTTTAGTTTCATAACTTTATAGCAATGCTTTATCATTTGAGCTGTCGGGTCCGATTTCCCGGGAAATGTCGGGTTTGACGTCAACATACGTAATGAACAGTACGTAACGCGACCTGCAATCTTGTTTCAAACGAAGATGGCGCCAGAAAAGCAAACGTTACGTATTGCAGCTTTTAATAACTATACTTTACATATTGAAATGTGATCTGTATCACGTAAACATTTACATGTTTATGTGATTTGTTATTAAAATGGCTGATATTTGACAGTAAATGTGACGACGTGCCGGAGCGGCCGCTAGAGGTCGCGCTTCCGCAACAGCGCGAAACAGGAAGTGAAAGCAAGTGCAACCAGACCGTCTCTCACGTAGATCGGACGCGGAAAACATCTGTAACCAAACCGGCATCGTATGCCTCTTAAAACGGCTTGTGAATGGCCGCCTAATCGCACAATGACGGTGAACCCAAACGCAAACGTTTGGGAAACGTTTGACGCTGTAAACTGAGCCATCCTCCCGTACCTACCGTCAGCCCCGCCGGTTTCGCGTTTTACCGGATTAAAATGATTGTCACGTGACAAACCCATGACATTTAAGCGATATGCGCCGTTGACCTTTGATAACGTTTGATCAGAAAACATAAAGATGTAAAATATTGTCTGGAATGACGTCGGTAGGAATCGGACCGTGGATAATTGTTTAATCTTTTAATTTTGTAACTGCTTCCGTATTACGATATCGTTTTGCAGCCTTCGTGTTTTTCTTTTCGATATTTGTCCCTGTCCATTTAACTGTTGGGTGAAAGGTTAGATGCTCTCGTTCGCAATTGAAATACAATAACATTCGCTAAAGGTGACGGCTCGCCTACGGGAGCGCGGGACAAACTACAGTTCCCAGCAGCCCGCGCGTCTGGCTGACGTGGGCACGGCCGGGCGCGCGCACGGTAGCGCGTCACGGCGCGTTCTCGTCCGGCTGGCAGCGGAGCGCTGATGCTGGAGGACGCGGAGGGAGACGCGCATCACCGGAACCGACCGAAATCACCCCGAAATCACCCTGAAATCACCCCGAAATCACCCGGGCTCGGTAACATGCGTCAGGACGGATCCCTGCAGGTCGGGCTCGTGTTTGTCGACTTTTAATTGATTAAAACACGATCTGGTTTTAAATCCGGGCCGGTGCGCGTCTGTCCATTAGTGTGTAAATGAAGATTTGTTACTGTAATGTTACTGTAATGTTACTGTAATGTTACTGTAATGTTATTGTAATGTTATTGTAATGTTACTGTAATGTTACTGTAATGCTGCGGTTTTCGGCTCTGAAACACACCCTGTCCTCTTTAATGGGGGGTTGGGGGATACTAAAGCTTCCTGTAGCTTTAAATCACATCCTCTCTTTACATCTGACATGGTCTTCAGTCATCACTTTACTGCATGTGTAATACAGCATTATGGTTGATATGAGATAATCATCACCTAATAATCAATCATCTAATCAGCAATGATCAGATCCAGGTGCCCTGAGTAAAGTTTCACATTTATTACTTTCATTCAGTGTTAGGAATGTGTGATGAGTTTGTTTTGCTGGTGTGATGCAGACAGTCTCAGCAGGCCTTTTCATTCAAAGCTGCTTATCATTGCTGCTCATCATTGCTGCTCATCATTGCTGCTCATCATTGCTGCTCATCATTGCTGCTCATCATTGCTGCTCATCATTACTGCTCATCATTACTGCTTATTACTGCTTATCATTGCTGCTTATCATTGCTGCTCATCATTACTGCTTATTACTGCTTATCATTACTGCTTATTGCTGCTCATCATTGCTGCTTATTACTGCTCATCATTGCTGCTCATCATTGCTGCTCATCATTGCTGCTCATCATTGCTGCTCATCATTACTGCTTATTACTGCTTATCATTACTGCTTATTGCTGCTCATCATTGCTGCTTATTACTGCTCATCATTGCTGCTCATCATTGCTGCTCATCATTGATGGTCATCATTACTGGTCATCATTTTTACTAGTGTTTTGAGTTCAGGATAACAATAATTATAATAATGGCGTAAATAATAATAAATGTGATTAACTATTTATTGTGTCAGATACCAGAAAAAATGACAAATCTGCATATTTTCTGTTGCCAACGCACACAGACACGCACACAGACACGCACACAGACACGCACACAGACAGATAGATAGATAGACAGATAGATAGATAGATAGATAGATAGAGCGCTTATTTGTTACGGAGCAAATAAGCATTCAGAAGATTTCATATGGCGGATGAATTGCAAATCTGTGGTACTGAAGGACTGAAGGTGTGTTTTCTGGTTTCAGATGGCTGCACCACAGAAAGACGGATCGGACCAGAACTTTGATTACATGTTCAAACTGCTGATCATTGGTAACAGCAGTGTAGGAAAGACCTCGTTCCTCTTCAGATACGCTGATGACTCCTTCACCTCAGCATTTGTGAGCACAGTGGGCATCGATTTCAAAGTCAAAACTGTCTACAAGAACGACAAGAGAATCAAGCTGCAGATCTGGGTGAGTTGTCTCGCAGTAGACCGCAGATAGACTAGCTGTACTGGGGCATTTGCAGTGGCGTCTTTCCTGGAGTAAAATTTTATATGGTTTGAAGAGAAGCACTGAAAAAACTGGATCTAGTAATGAATAAACAATTATGCAAAGTAGCTTGGTGGACCAGGCATGTTGGTTTTTAGGGCAAAATGTTAAATGCTCTCAGTCTTCGTAAGTCGCTTTGTATAAAAGCGTCTTATAAATGAATGAATGTAAACATTGTATTACCCAAAAAACATTTTATGTGATTGTTTAAAGCAAAGAATGTGTTTTGTGAGTGGAGAGCTACAGTAACTGATTAAATATCGCAGTACTTACCATAATACATGGCAACAAGTGCATTAACATAATCCCACGCAACAACACATCCTCAAATGTTGATATGGAGAACGTGTCGGTGCTGCAGTTTTACTGTAAGTTTATCATGAGATCAATGTGTTAAAATGATCTTTACAGCCTCTGTGGTTCTGCTGTTATATTACAGTAAGCAGATGCAGAGCACAGGAACAGCTGGACTGAACGCTTTTGTTCGCAGGAAATGCAGCATGCGTCGGCCGATGAGTCATGTTTCATTCAGCTGTGAGAATAGCTCATTTAACATTATGGATTTGTGCGGCTTCATTTCTGGATTTAAGAGTGAGAGTCAATTATTCCAGTGAAAAGCTGTTCACCGATCAGTGCGCATCTGCCGACATGCCATTTAAAGCGACAACATGCATTTAATGCAAACCTAGAATGTCTGATAATTATTCAATCTGGCCCTAGAGCGTTCAGGACTGCTGTATTTATAGTTAATCTAACTAAATGTTAATTAACAGCCTTGGTTTCTGTCACTGTCGTAAACACATACAGGCTGTTACTGTGCAACATCTTGTCACCACGTCAGTGAGGCATTATAAAAAGTGTCAAAAACAGGATTCATTTAGAGGTATTACCATAAATAAATTAAACACTTCTCGGAAGAAATATTATATGTAGAATGTTCACATAGACTTCACATGGATTGTTAACGTTGGATTGGTAACTACAGGCTATGTGATCACATGACTGGTTCTAAAAGACACGGATGAGCTGTATGTTCATATCATGTGAGAAGTATGTGCAGTACAGTACATCACTGGATAAACCAACAATTAGTGCTCGATCAATATGACTCTTTTTGGGGCTGAAAGTTTATACAATTTAATTATTAAAATAAATTAAAATTAAAATTTGTATAAAAATGTAATTAATTTGTATCTTCCAGCATAATTCCACAAATATTTTGCTCAGAATTCACTCAGAACATTTCAAAACAGAGCTGAAGTTTATATTATTAAGTCCAGCAGGCTGAACGTCATCTGACGTGATCTGTAAATGGTCAAATATTTCTTATCATAATTGAATCTGATCTGGTCTGTGACTGCTTATAATCACAGGTTGCGTTTGTAATTGTTATTAGATCATTTACAGTCTGATTTGATGCTAATTAAATTCACTTCTAATCTCGGTCATATCGTAGAATAATGAGAGAGCAGTAATCTGAAGTTGTATTAGTCGTGTGATTTGTCCGGTCGTCTGCTGTGTGCTCTGTGGTCGGGAACCCATTCATCTCCAGCTATTTTTACCCTCACTCTTTCAACCACGAAGCCTTTAGGGAAAATTCATAGAGGTAGAACGAGGAGGTGAGCGAGTTCATGTGTGTGTGTTTTCTGTGTTGCGTGTGCTTTCTTTTTTATTCACTGAGATATCAGTTCATCATAAGTGGAGTCTGTTCAAATCACTGAGTCATGCAGTTATTCATGAATTTCTTCACCTGATGTGTGTGTGTGTGTGTGTGTGTGTGTGTGTGTGTGTGTGTGTGTGTGTGTGTGTGTGTGTGTGTGTGTGTGTGTGTGTGTGTGTGTGTGTGTGTGTGTGTGGCACAATGAAAGATCAGCGTAGATGTATTAAAGATGTATTAGTATGAAGTATGGCCATCGCCCAGCTAACAGAGAACGTTCTCAGAACATTGGCTGATGTTCTCCAAAACTTCTTTTAACCATTCTTGCAGTACGTTAGTAGAACGTGTTTTAACGTTATATATCATATATCAAAAAATGTTATCCTTGAGTTGTTAGTGGAATGTTTAAAAACATTACGTTACAACGTTCTTATAACCAAACAGTAACATTATTACAATATCTAAAAAACGGGCCATTTTGAACGTTCCTAGAATGAGAAAAGTAATGATATTAATGTTTTTATTACTTAATAGAAACATTAAGGAAATGTTGTTACAACCTAAAATTGTTAGCTGGGCAGTAGTCGTGATGGCTTTTTCTGTCTGTGGATTTCTTCACGTAAGCATGAACTGATTAAGGTTCTGCTCCTCACGCTCTGATCGTCTGCTTCTTAAGACTCTGAAAGTGTCAGCTCTTTTCACTCCTCATTGACTCAGCTGCTGAGCTTAAATATTTTGGTTTTATCCCAGCATGCACTGCTCCAAATCAAATCACTTGTCACAGTCCACGCCCCCAAAGAAAGATGGGTCACAGCCCATCTCTTAAATGACCCTCTCACATGTTCTACCATTAATTTATTGGCCCGATGTAAAGAGAAAGGCTTAGCGGACATAAGTCACAGATCAATAAAGCCTAGCTTGGGAATAGCTATGATGACTTGCAAAAGGACCAGCTAATCAGAATGAAGGCTTTTCATTACCGTAATGAAGACGCTGCTGTACAGGAAACCATTCTGTCTGTTCTAATCTGTTAAAGGTAGGGTAGGCAGTTTTGAAGAGGCTAGCAATAGCATGCAACTTTTAAAAGCATACGATCCCACCCTCCGTTCAGAGCGATATCCAAAGCTACGCCTTCTCCAATAGTGTGCAGAGGTATGCAAATAAAAGGTTGACAGATAAGCAGTGACTGGATGAGCATTTTATGGTCCTGTGCTTTCCACATTGGATATATAAATGAATAAACAATTATACCAATTTACTGAGTGATGGCTATCAGGATGTGAAGAGACTTTCAACCAGCATCTCAAAACATGCCCGGCCTCAATGCTTTATGCTACATCAGTGATATTCAGCTGTAGTGAAGAAGGAAGATTTGCAATTTTTTTTGCAACAGTTTGGAAAATAAAACCATGTACAAGTGTGAAATGTCTCTTAAAAATACCCAAATCTTCTTTTGATTATTGCTTTTAATTGTTTCGTGTACAGAACAGAATCTAGAATTAGGGCTGGGTGATGTTTCTCTGCTCTGAAGATATTTGAAATATATTTTAAATTGCAGTGTATGATGCTTTTGTATCTCCATTACACGGTGATTTCATCAGCTTGACATTTAGAGCGCAGTTATCACACGTCCAGGAGTTTTACAGTAAAGACTGTACGGTTGTCAAACTGCCTGTTAGCTTCATTGTCACGCAGTGAGTCACACAGAGATGGAGTCTACATGCAGAAGAGAAATCAGTCTCAAGATCGTTTATTCAAGAAGCATCTGCAGTGTGTTCTAGAGACAATAAGAGAAAATAAGTCATAATTGTAATAATAATGTATTATATGGTACTAGCCCTTATTCATTTTAAAGATTTTGTTTATTATTTTGCAGGTGTGTGTGTGTGTGTGTGTGTGTGTGTGTGTGTGTGTGTGTGTGTGTGTGTGTGTGTGTGTGTGTGTGTGTGTGTGTGTGTGTGTGTGTGTGTGTGTGTGTGTGTGTGTGTGTGTGTGTGATGCACATGACAGTAAGACTGTGGGCTGTGGACGCTGATTCACATTACTGTCACTGGCTCATAGGCTTTGCTGGATGTAAAGCAGTTCTTGTTGTATTAAACCCCAGAGACAGAGGCCTGTACGCTTCACACACACGTTTACTTATCTATCAAAATGGGGACATTCCACAGACTTCTATTGTTTTTCAACACCCTTTAACACTAACAGAAAACATTCTGCATTTTTACAATAAAAAACATATTTACTACATTCTTATAGCATTTTCACAAATGATGACATCCCCAAAAGTAGGTTTTGCTTCAGATTTTTCTGTTTTTTGGGTACAAATTTGTCCCCAATACATAGTTAAATAACCCCCCCCACACACACACACACACACCTCTGTATGTTCTTTAGCCTGGTGAATGTGTGTGTGCTGTTCTCTGGTCAGCAGCACCTGCTTGGCGACGGCTGCATGTCTTTTGTCTTGACGTGCTGCTCTGTTTGCAGTAATTAGAGCCGCCCACCGCAGCCTGCATGTGTTCAAACACAAGCCCTCCACACAGCCCCTCTCTACAGCCATTTTATAACTGCTAGAGGTACTAGATCATAATACAGTCTGCTAATGGATGCTGATGCTTTATTCTGTGGCTGGACAGTGTGTGTGTGTTTGCGTCTGTTTGTGTATGTACACGTATCTATTGTGTGTGTGTGTGTGTGTGTGTATATGTGTGTTTGTATGAATAAGGTGTATGGTCGGTCCGGATCTGTCCATGACAGATAAGCGCACGCACTCGACAGGTCGAGCCACACTCGACGGGGAAGATTGTCAGTTTGCCATGGTCCACTGCACACTAGAGGACACTGTTTATAGTGTGTGTGTTGTGTGTGTGTGTGTGTGTGTGTGCGCACGCACAGGAAGCCCGTTTACTTGTAACGTAAACTTTACATATCTTGTACAGTTTACATATCTTGACACTCTGCTGATTATGGACACATCTGGTGAAACTGAAGGACAGTGAATTGTAATGATTTAATGAGGTTTCATTTTTTTGTTTTACATAACTCTCTGAAGCAGTAATGAAAATAGGATATTTCTACTGGGCTATTTTATTTTGCACGTTCATTTGTGAAGTAGGTATCAAAACAGGATTTTCATGCTGTTTTGGAACTAACTGGGATGTGATATGTAATAAAGGGATGGAAACAAAGCTAGAAAACTTCGTAACTCAATAATCGTTCCGGTTATGATGTCACCATCATCTTAAGTAACATTATAAATAAATATTTAATATAAAATAAAATGTGTAGAACACAACCACTTAGAAGTCATACATTTAGTCTTCTGCGTTTAACCCTAACCCCCCCATCCTAACATGACCAGCTCTAATGCCCCTTCCTGCCTCACTGGCCCATCGCCATGGTAACCCCTGGCAGGTCTCTGCTCTTCTTCCATGATTCTAAATTTGGGAGTAATCTGGAGCAAGATGTAAAATGTCTCTTGAATAATTAAATGGGATAAATCTTGTATTTGAAGTTCTAAATCAAATGTACAGTTTGCAGACGGTGATGTTTTGAAGTAGTTGAAGGGACAGTGATGGTAAGAATCTGTGTGTGTTCTGTTGAAGGATACTGCTGGACAGGAGAGATACCGGACCATCACTACGGCATACTATCGTGGAGCCATGGGCTTCATCCTGATGTATGACATCACCAACGAGGAGTCGTTCGCAGCCGTGCAGGACTGGTGAGTGACTTCCTCTAGTGAGGAGAACATGTATCAGGTCCAAAATCTGTGGACCTCATGCCAACGTTCAACGGCAGAACCGGTTCTGTGTGTGTTTTTAAAGCAGCAGACAGTATTTCTCCATAACAGATTGTGTGTGTGTTTGCTGCTCCTCTTTACCTTTGGGCTGAGCAAGTTATTACATTTTAATGAAATATTATGAAAACAAACATTTTTTCTTTAGAACTAATTTGCAAAATCATGCACAACAAGACGGAAGTAAACAGAGTAAATGTTGATTTGACGGTGTGGATAAACTGGCAGTTAAGGAGACTTTAGAGGAAAGCTGGAAGATCTGAAGATCCAGCTGGTGAATATTTCATGGCAGTCATTTGAATTTCTCTGGGTAATAAAGGGCAGCGGGGCGGAGCTGGTCTCAGGTCAGAGGTTTATGGCTGAGATCTATTGATCAGCACTGCTGTGGTCACTGAACAGCGACTGATTTAATTAGCTTGAAAAGAGACTGTAAAGATTGTCCTGAGAGGAGGCTGAGAGACTCGAGTGGAGAGAAAATACAGAGTTTTATTACTTCATAAAACAGAATTGAGTCAAATCATGCACAGCTTCCTAAGAATGTCAGACCGTATTTACTAATAATATTGTGTGTATATATATTTCTGTCTGTCTGTCTGTCTGTCTGTCTGTATATATATAAATGAATGAATTTGTGTGTGTGTGTGTGTGTGTGTGTGTGTGTAGCACATATTTCTGTGGTTTGCAATAACTGAATTTTAATCCTATACATAATCCTAATTTATGTATAGTCAGTTTGGGGTCAAGAGAGAGAGAGACCGCTATCAGAAAACATGAAATGTATTTTGGTTGTATAATTTTGAGTTTTGAATATCATTTAAATAGGTTTTACAAATTTTCTGCATTATATTGGGCAGGTGTGGTCTACTGGTTAGTGAATCGGGCTTGTAGTCAGAAAGTTTCTGGTTTGATTCCAGCGCTGGCAGGTAGCAACTGAAGTGCCCCTGAGCAAGGCACCTAACCCACGCTCTGCCCACTGCTCCGGGGGTGTGTGTGTTCACGACTTGCAGTGTGTGTTCACGACTTGCAGTGTGTGTTCACGACTTGCAGTGTGTGTTCACGACTTGCAGTGTGTGTTCACGACTTGCAGTGTGTGTTCACGACTTGCAGTGTGTGTTCACGACTTGCAGTGTGTGTTCACGACTTGCAGTGTGTGTTCACGACTTGCAGTGTGTGTTCACGACTCACCAGTGAAGGTATGCCATATCTGACAAATACGTCACTTGCATATTGCGAACCATATATCACGTTATTTAGGGTTTTTTATTTATTACATCTCACAGTTGTGCAGCCCTAGAATGATGCATGTCTTTAACATGAGAATAACACTGGAGGAAATCAGGCTGTGGTTAGACTCCAGAGACTGAATTCAGCCACTGGGAGGAGGAAGCAGCTGCGCTCAGTCAACTGACACTTAATTAAACCAAACGTACACAAATGATATGCAGCTAAACTCTTCGCTGTATCTCCGTGCTGCTCAGACATACACGAGCAACCAAATGTTGGAGCTCCACTGGCTGCTGGCTTTCATGTTGCCATGGCGCCCAGTGATGTCATGGAATGTTGAAAACCCATGACCCGACAATGCTTCAGATATGAAGGTGGTCACACGAAGTTGAGCCCCAAAACTTTGTATTCTGCAGGCTGTGCAGAACGATGATATAGTCTAGGCAAAACACCTTCTGCAGAAAGTCTCAGGCTTGTTTATTTCGATCGTAACATTAATGTAACATTCCTGGAATGTTTTGGAACTAGGTCAACCCAGATAAAGACGTACTCCTGGGACAACGCTCAGGTCATCCTGGCGGGAAATAAATGCGACATGGAGGAGGAGCGAGTGGTGTCTTCTGAGAACGGAAGACTGCTGGCAGAACAGCTGGGTGAGTTCACACTGCATTCATCTGCATGCCAGCCAGGTGGGACAGTGTGATTTGAAGCATGAACTTGTTTGACTTCACACTGAAACCAGTTCCTAATCTGCATTCAGTGTTGTCTGTGTGGCAGTGTCGTGTGTTCTTTTACTGTGTTGTGCTGTCTGTCCAATCAAGTGAAGAATTCTCCAACAAAACTGTAGCAATTGTTTGGACAAAAGATATGGGAAATGTTTTCACCTCCCTTTTAAAAAGTGATAAACTTATTTACAGTGTTTCTCAGTCCTAGCTATTGTATACATGATTTTATGGTTGTGTTTTGTTATTTGCATTTAACATTTTGTTTTACCTGCTGTCTGCAACTCTGACTCACCAGCTGCAAGCCAAATGCACCATGGCCATGTGCACAGAGTCCTCATGCATATAATGTCCTATTTCTGATGCAGTAAATGCACTACAATAGAATCATACGCAGGGGTACTGTATAGATGGCTGTGGCGCATGTAACATAACCTCACAGTGCATAAATCAGAGCATCTGAAGGATCTTCCAGCTCAGGTGATAATTAAACACATGCGATTAGATCACACTGCACTGCTGGTGTCATAACAGACTAACACTGAATGGTGAAAACAGACACAGTTACTGAATATTTGGTGTGAAAGGACCGTCCCTCTGCCTTTCTTGTTGTTTAATGTTTCCATTAAGCAACAAAAACCTTAAAAACGTTATTTTGAATATTCTAGGAACATTTAGAATATCCATTTTTTTAAAGGTTGTTTTAATGTTTTTGCTTGGTTATGAAAACGTTATTCAAACTGTTTTAATTAACTTTTCTAAAAACATTTCACCCCAAAAAAAAACATTTTTGAAACATATTTAACTTTAAAAACGTTTTTGATAACCCTAAAGGGGAACCTTTAGAGTTAGTTGGGATGTCTCATAAGCATTCAGAAATGAACTGCGTGTGTGATTGTTTTGTTGTTGCTGCCTCCAGGTTTTGAGTTTTTTGAGACAAGCGCCAAAGACAACATCAATGTGAAGCAGACCTTCGAGCGTCTGGTGGACATCATCTGCGACAAGATGTCAGAGAGCTTAGAGGCCGACCCCGCTGTTACCACGGGAACCCAAGGAACGGCCCGGTTAACAGATAACCCACCTCCGCTACAACAACCCAACTGTGCCTGTTAGTACAGTTTACAGCATGCTTGTGTGTGTGTGTGTGTGTGTGTGTAACACCTTTATATAGAAGCATATATCCTTTAATGTCATAAAACACAGCTGCTGGAACAACTTGAATCTGATTGGTTGCTGTTTAAGTTTAATGAGCAAAACTGACCCTTCAGTAAACCCCGCCCACCTTATAACAGTACATCCAATAGAAATGAGCTTGGGAAATGAGGTAGGATTGTTAGTTATGTTAAGGCGGGGCTTAGTGAGGTATCAGTAGTTTAAGACAGGAGAGAACCTGCACACACACACACACACACACACAGAGACACAGAGACACAGACAGACAGAGACAGAGAGACAGAGAGAGAGACAGAGAGAGAGAGAGAGAGAGAGAGAGACAGAGACAGAGAGAGAGAGAGAGAGAGAGAGAGACAGAGAGAGAGAGAGACAGAGAGAGAGAGAGAGACGGAGAGAGAGAGACAGAGAGAGAGAGAGAGACGGAGAGAGAGAGACGGAGAGAGAGAGACGGAGAGAGAGAGACGGAGAGAGAGAGAGAGAGAGAGAGAGAGAGAGAGAGAGAGAGAGAGAGAGAGAGAGAGGTTCTGCTGACTGTAAGTTTCAGACATTTTTGTAGGAATTCTTGCCATATAATTCGACCCTGTTCTTGCAGCATGTGTTATCCCTAACTTTTAGTTTGTGTGTGTGTGGGTGTGTGCTGTAAATTAATATTATAAGATTGTCTATACAGATATATCTAATGTACATATACTTGTAAATACCTCAGTGGGACAATATAAAGCAGCTGTTCAATACAGGGAGAGAAAGTGTATTAAATATTTGTACACATTCATTTGATCATTGTAAATGAATTCACACAGACTTTATGAAGTGATACATTTATTCATTCAAAGTAAACAGACTGTACAGTGAGAATCAGAAAAGCTGTGCATGTCCTGCTCTGAGCATCATGACGAGATTCAGAGCTGTTGGATGGAAAAGGTTTCACTGTCGGACTGAAAGCTACATTTCACCTGACAAACCTTATGTAACCTGCCATGACAGACGGTTATTCATTTATTAGAATCACAACAAACGTTCTGCTAAGCAAGAACCTGTTCTAGAGCGTTCCTCGCTAGATCCGTGAAGAACATCCGAGTCACTTTTCACCCCAAAACCAAAAGAATGACCGTTAATCATCTTCTTTTGTGACGTTTTAATCACAGTGAACAGTATTTCCTGTCTTTGGGTTTGTTTGTGAAATCAAACAATATTTTTTTTTAATCAGCGTATGTTTAAAGTAGAATAAATATTACCATGGTGTACAAATACATTCTTCATTTTGCTTTAATAGTTTTTTTGCATTACTGGAAATGCAGTTTAGTTGTTTAAATTCTCATGAAAATGTCACGATGCAAAATAATAAAAAACTTAATGGTCCTACAACTAGGTTTTTTTAAACATTCTTCAAGCAAAGTTTTGGTTTGGGTGTGAAAAGCGACCCCAGTAAGTTTCAGAATGTTTCATTTGTGTTTTTGGCCCCAGAGTTTGTCCAACCGGCCAGTTGTGATGTATTGTAATCAAAGTAGAACTGAGGTAAAAAAAAAAACAGCATCACATGATAAAAATACATGACGTGGTCTGTTTATATGTGTGCTCTTGTGTGTGTGTGTGTAGTACTTCTATAATATTAGGCCGACTGTATGCGGCACAATTAAAAACATACTGAGAACAAAGACTCACAGTAGACTGAAAAGAGTCTGTGTAACGCTAATAGTCTATCAGTGTGTCATGAGAATATAGAAAAACAAAAGTCTACCTTGTTTCCCACAGCCAGCCACGTTTAGCCCTGCATGAAACTGTACGACATCTCTATTTATATAACTGTACCTGTATAATCGTATTTATTTATTCTATAATGTGTCCCTCATTATGGGGGCCGCAGTGGGCCAGCAAGTGCAATATTTAGAAACCCTCTCTTGTACATAGACGTGTGTTTGAAGCCACTGAATGACTGATGAGATTCTCGTACCCTTGTGTGTGTAGAAGATGCCAGCGAGCATCTTTTTGTGCCATGCCGATTTTGCACAATATTGTAACTAGCGTACAGATTAAAAATTAAATTTCCCCCGTGTTTAAATGAATCTTTGTGCTGGTGTTAGTTAGGCAAGATAGTGTGGAGTTACATACACAGAGTGTGTGTTTGTGTACTGTGTGTGTTGGTCGCCAAGTGTAGTTTTCTTTGTGTTTGTGTGTGAGTGCCATGGAATTAAAGCATGAATAGGGCTATAATATCTGAATTCACTCCAGCTGAATCACTGCAGGCAGGTTTGTCTGTAGTCTGGTGTTCAGTAGTTTTATAATGGCTGTCATTTCTGTTGTACAGCATGCATAAGAACGCCTTTATTTCATGATATAATTTCTCTGTGTGTGGAACTGTTTGAACATAAAAAGGACTGTTGGTACAGTAACTACAGTGATGGTTTCTGATGGTAGTACTTGATCATGTATCATCATAATGATTACCACTGTCATCGTCCCTGATACTTCAAAGAATATGTTATTGTTCATGAAATAAGTTTGTTCGTTTGTTTGTAAATGTTTGTTTGCATATTTGTATGATCAGGGCATTTTAAACTTGTACGATTGTATTTATATTCACTACCTATAGAAAATGTGAATTCATGTACCCTGCTGTTTTAAAGAATACTTTAATAAGTTTGTTTGCATATTTTCACAAATTTCTCCATTTACATTTACATTCGCTACCTATGTAAGAATGCTTTATTTTTTAATATTTAAGGCAACGTGTCGTGCTGTTCAGTTAAAAGTGCCCTCATAAAACAGTAATTCTATTTTAAATCTCAGTTCATAATAGAAATGTTACTACAATAATCCCACGTCAGTGAAACAAATTCGGTTGGACCTGTAACTTGTGAGGATTTTGGTGAGTTTAATGTTAGTTGAAGGAATTAACCTACAGCTGGTTATTCTGTATGTGTGGTGTACAGTATGTATGATAAAGATGTATTGTTTACTGTGGACAAAACAATAAATATTCCTATTGTGTTGATACTCACGTGCAATGCTAATATATTTGCTGAAACTACTGGTGCAGAGTAACCAATATCTGGTTTGTAGAAGAAACGTGTGGCTGTTTCTCACGGTAATCATCCGTTGAGATGAACTCTTTCATCAGAAATGTAATTATTCATAACCTGTTGCACATTACACAGTAAAAACATCCGGACTGTTATGTTCTGCCTTATATAATGTAAAACTTTGACTGTAACAGTTGACCTCTCTGTCCTGCTTCAGGTAGTAGTGCTGTACTAACGTGAGCACACTGCCCCCTGCTGGCAGCATCACGTTGTGACAGGTATGACAAAGCATATTCATTTTAAAGCTGCATTCATCTCTGTTTGAAACCTAAAACTGCAAGTTATTTTCTGAATGTGGATGACAAGTTTAAAGTGTGAACAATTTCTGTAAGAACAAACTACAACTGTGACACCATCTGCAGTACACAGACGTGTGATCTAGTAGCCGGATCTTCTTTCTGCTTAAAATCTGATTTTAAAGATTTCTCAGGAAATCGGACCCGACAGCTCACATTATAAATCCTTATTATAAAGTTACCAATGTGAATCGGGTTTAGATAAGCAGATCATGCTGAACATTGATCTGACATGCACGCTTAATAACTGAGTTTTGTTCATTTCTAACCAAAAAAAATACGAGTTGCAGCTGTAATGATTCAGTTTTGTGATTTTTGTGAACAGTCAATGGCAGTTCAGATATAATCTTAATAATAAAGCGTGTGTTTTGAAATGAAGAGAACAGTTTGAGAAGTGTGTTGTGTATATATAAACTGGATTTAACAAGAAAATGAGTTTTATAACCATAAACCTGAATGCCTTTTTATACATTTATTCATTTAGCAGATGCTTTTATTCAAATATTTAATAGTGCATTGTATGGACACAAAACCACTGAGACGTTTTCTAGCATATCTGTGTGTGTGTGTGTGTGTGTGTGTGTGTGTGTACATTTTTGGATGAGCTATCCCTTTAATAGACACATCACATGACCAGCAGATGGCAGCACAATAACAGGTTAAAGCTTTATAATGGCGAAAATGTGCCTTTGTGTACCATTTCAGTAGCATTAACATATTTACCTAAAAAAACCTGCATCTTTATTTCACACGCTTTATGAATCCTTCAGGCATTATCCTATTATCGTTTATGTCTGACGTATGTTTGCTGTTGTTTACAATTGTCCTCTAGGTGGCGCACAGGAAGAACTCATGATCTACTGAAACCACATCAAGTGTTTCATTTGGACTCACTGAGAACTACAACCAAAGCTGGTGACTGTATTCACATGATAAACGCGGCTGAAGAGCCTGATGCTTATGAGATCTCGTTGCATTTCTGCACCAAACACAAACATGACACATGTGCGCAATCAACCCATGCTTTTATTTCATTTGTTGCATATAAAAATGTATTTTTCGTCCGAATGTTTTGGTGTTAAACCGGTTGAGATGTATCCTACAGTACCGTTAAAAGATTGTGAGACAAAGGTGTCGTTGAAAGGTCAATTTCAGTTTTTAATCAGCAGAACTTATGAATCAAATGGCAAAATATCAGTTCATGAATCCCTTTAATGACATTGAAAAATACCAGTAATAATAATAATAATAATAAAAGCCACAATTGGCTTTGGTCCAGGGCTGCTAAAATCTACAGTATGTGTCAAAAATCTGCTTATTTAACATCCGAAACGCTAAAAGACTCGTTTAATAAGTGCATACACGCATCTACAAGGCTGACCGAGATGAACGTAACAGACATACGTGAACAGTTAAAGCTGCAATCCGTAACTTTTCCTCTCTACCTCCATCTCTGTTTGAAGCATGCAACTGCAGGTTTCTTTACGTAATTTTCATTACGTACGAAGTCAAACTTTTCCCGGGAAATCGGACCCGACAGCCACATTACAAATCATTATTATAAACTTAGCGTTGTGAATCGGGGTAAGATAAGGAGATCGTGCTGAACACTGATCTGTTGTGGACTTGCTCAATAACTCATTTGTTCATTTTTACCCCAAAAAAAGTTACGGACTGCAACTTAAAAAAAAAAAAAACAGGATTGCAAGCAGCCAAGCACCTGTGGAGTAAACGGAACTGTCTTCTACAGATCTGAGTGTCTATTGCAGCCGCTGCAGTGCATGCGGCGTTTACTATGTGCCACATTTTTGGACCAAAGGAAAAATGGATGTGAAGCGTCCTCAGCTGAGCTCTATATGATGTCTATATGATGATACCCTGACAGCAAATGAGTCGGACACTCCTGGACTCTAACACGTATAGAGACGAAACAAGAGACAGACAGACAAACCAAAGACATTGTAAAGTTTAAGGCACAGCCCTGGGGCCAAATGCCAATGCGACCATTCTCATATTATTTGGCTTTCCCCCAGTTCTCATTAACAAGTTTGAAGGTGACATTTTTTTAACATTTTCATTTTTATACAGAATATTATTTTTTTTTACACTGGATAATATTTATAACAATAAACATTCTCTCAAGAGTTTACGAAATACAGCGACTCCACCCCACCCCGGGATGAAGTTTCAGAAACTGTCCTCATGTACAATCAACATTACAATATGTACAGCAAAATAAATACAAACGAAAAACAAGACGACGAAAAACTCCATATCTAGGTAAGGTCATCCGGTGAGGAAAGAAAAACATGGCACAAAACTTAAATAAAAATATATACAACGAAAAGGTTTGTTCTATGTACAGACGGCAGATCTCGCTACAGTTATAATGGTCTACAGTACCGCCTTCACACAGAAGCCACATACACCATAAATAAAAGCGTATGTCCTCATAAATCTGCTGCGTGTCGCATAGTGCACGTCTGGGAGCAAAACATTTTGGCATGAGAGGTGACGGTGTGAGATTTGACGCTAAACTGCATCTAGCCCTACAGAAAATCTAATGCCATGAGCTTTTGAGACGCTAAACAAACGCAATGAAGTTGGAGAGCTCGTATAACTGCATTGTGGAAGGCATGACGAGCACAATGGACTGTACACAACCGTACAGTATCCGTGCGTAACTTCTGACCTGTGTGCAGGAGTTCACGGTTTCAGATAAGAACTTGTGACATGAGATCCTCAGCAGACGAAAACAGGCAAAGGGCGAAATCAAACAGCAACGTGTGTGAGCACGTCCTTACTGAAGACGCACTTTAAATAAATGCATTTACAAAACGTTTGGGACGACCTGCAGTTACAAGCTGCAACAGAATGTGTTGGATGTTTCGTGAAATGGCAGATCTAAACCTGATAATCTGTTTCGCAAGTGAAGATTTGTAAGGCGAACGTGGCAACACTTTAAAACGAATCTTCATGTATGAAACGTGAATATTGTCTTATAACACATATTGTAATATATTAAAAATATGCATTATGTTTCTGTTATTACCTGTGTTTAATAAATAATTGTTACCGGTAAAATAAATCAAAGTATCTATGGTTACACCTTTGCATAATTCAGGTTAATATAGGATGTACATTAAATGAAATATGTACGTTTTTAAAGATATAACCATGAATAAGAATTATAACTGTGCTTACAAAATTATTTATGGAAAATACAACCGATTTCGAGTATTTCAAGACATTATGAGGGCATCAGGAATACCTTCATAATGTATTTTTATGATACAGGTTTAAAGTGTTGCCAAGATCACCGTTTTAAAACAAAGACAAAACCAGGGATGTTGAATAGAACAGAGTTAAATAACACAAGATGTGTTTAAACAAAGCATTTGTAGATGAGCTATGGAGAAGCTCAGTGGAGGTGAGTGTGTAATAAAGTGAAGTGAAGGAGAGAGACTCTGTACATCCAGCTTTGTTAAGCGTGAGAGTCGTGCACAGCAGTGACGTAAAAGTCAACGCAAGAACGACCGCCACGTTGCGTACTTGCAAATTACCCTTCACATAAAGTTTCCTTTGAAACACAACAGCTGTTGTTCTGTTATTAAAAGTAACATGTAAAAATCTTTCTGTATACCGTACAAAACCGAAAGAGGCAATGACAGCCATGAGCTGTTTGTCTTTTGTACATTTTTTCAGTCAGAGTTGAGGAAGACTTAAAACGTAGAAAAAGGTCTCTTTGAAATCCAAGGAAACATGCTCGTGTTGGTCGCCATAGCGGCCGCTGTCATCTCTATGGGCGGGGTCTCCTCTGATTGCTTTGTGCCGCGGCCGTGTACAGTAACAGCCCATCGTGGAAATTTTCTCACACTACGTCACAGAGAAGGGCATCCAGGCAGCCAGCGTCATAAGACACAGGCGGGCGAGGGTAAACGAAACTGAGCTTGAAAGAAAACAAAAGACTACGTATTATTCCTGAGTGCAAATAAAACCTACCGACGTCTTAGTGTCACTCTCGTCTCCAGGCAGCTCGCAGAGAGACAGAAAGAGAAAACGGAGAGCGAGAGAGGTGTGGCCGAGGTCTTGGAGTGCAACATGCGCTTTGGAACACAATTTCATTGTCCATTATTAAATATTCACTTTTGTGCCTTCACGGCAGCTAGTTCGTGTCATCCGGATGCGCTGCTACGTGTCTGCAGGCTGATCCTCCTCATCTTCCTCATCGTCGTCTTCTTCTACCATGCTGGGTTCTGTGGACACTTCCTCCGAAATTCCCTCCTCGGCCTCTGGAATCTCTGTGGATTCCGAGTCCTGCGTGATGAGAGTTTTGGAATCGCTGCAGCTGTTGTCCTCCTCCTCTTCGTCTTCCTCCTCCTCCTCTTCCTCGGCCTGGCTGCCGCTGTCTTTCTCCGTGTCGGATTCTCCGTCTTCCTCCAGGGTGAGCTCGAACTGGAACTTCTCTGCCCCACCGGAACGGTTGCTCTCGTCGGGCTGATCTGGGGCGGGCGAGGGGCTCTGGGGGATGGTGCTCTGGTACCACTCTCTGTTGTCCTCCAGCGTGTCCAGGATATCCTGGGCGTCAGGGTGTACGAGGTCGGCCCATGTCTCCCACAGCGGATGCACAATGTAGTCAATGAAGCCCACCTACAGATGGAGAGACTGCTGTGAGGATCTGACACAGAAGCTTTGTAACATATTTGAGAGGTCGAGGTGATTTTTACCTGAGATTTCTCGACTGATGCATTGTGTTTGTCACACATGGGGCTGATCTCCATCCCTCGCTCTCGTTCTCTGTCGCCCTGACTGAAGAACTCCTCCATGATGCGATCCGTCCACTGTCGGTACAGCTGCAGGGGTTTGGTGGGGTTACTGAGATCTGCACAGTGCACCATGTTCTGCAGCACCTAACAAACACACACATTTAATAAGGAATTCTCTCTTTGTTGTTCGGAAAAAATCTGCAGAATTCCGCAGAAGTCCACAGATTTAGACATGGAGCTGAGAGCACTATACTGTTAATGATAACTGTAAGCACTTTGGAAATTACGAATTTCCAAATTACAAGTTTAAATTCTGAAATCATCAGTATAAACTGTTTTTATAGTAGCCTTTGGTTTATATTGTTTCAGTTATTCTTATGCATGTAAAGCTGCAATTTCTAACTTTATTGGTTAAAACAAAACAGTTATTGAGCAAGTAAATAACAGGTCAGTGTTCATCACAGCCTCCTTAACCTGTTTCACAACTGTTAATTTATAATAATTACATATTTTTTTCAATTAAGTAGTATTAAAGTAGTATAGTAATTTTATTTGAGCTATTGGGTGCGATTTCCCAGGAAATGTCCAATTGGCTTCATTTGACTTCAACATACATAATGAAAATGACAAAGTAACTTGCAATTTCATGTTTCAAACAGAGATGGCGATAGAAAGGCAAAAGCTACAGATAGCAGCTTTTAAACTGATTTTCTATCACTCCATATAGAGAGTGACAGAAGACAATGTCAATAATCAAACATGATTGTAGGTACATAAGTCTTACTTGTATTCGGTCTGAATAATTATCCAGGAGCAAGACACCAGAACTGGTGACCTTCTTGGTCTCCACCATGGTCTTCAGATCGGCCAGCAGGTTCATGTGTTTGGACATGTCAGTAGCTAAAACCTTCAGTAAAGAGTAACAGAGGAGACAGCCTGAGCTATTTCTCAAAGCAACTAAACAAAATAATCAAATAACCCAGCTAACAGGGAACGTTCTCAGAATATTCTCTAAAACGTTATCTCAAATTATCAAAAAACGTGCAGTAACGTTTGTGGAACGTTAAATAAAATATATCAAGATGGTATTAAGTAGTTAGTGGAATTTAATAAAACAAACTTACAGAATTTAAAAATGTTTAAATTAAGTTCTTATAGCCAAGCAGTAACGTTTTTACAATGTCTAAAAAACTGTCTTCTTTCACTCTAAAACTGTTCCCTGGGAAATGACTGCATATCAGAATAAAGTAAGGGTTCCAGGTTTCCAAGACGTACAATATCGATGACCATCTTGCGCAGCGACTGTCTCTGTTTTTTGGTCAGGTTCTGGAAGATGTCACAGTTCTCCTCCTGCAGGAGCTTGAAGCCCACGGCCAGATGATGGTTCTCCAGCACCGATGAGTCATTGTACATGAGGGCCAGCTCGGAGTCTGCAGACAGACACGTCAACACAATCACCATCAAAACAGGGCAAATTTTGTAACTCTCTAATGCGACCCTGACCTTGTGCTAATCTGCGCATCAGTGTGTGCGCGTCTGCAAGCGTCTATTTTAACGGACACACACACACACAGTGGGCATCAAAGAGCTGTGTCAGCAACAGGACTCCAGTACTATACGTGAGAGATTACAGTGCGTGACGCAGGCGAGGAAAGCACACACACACGCTAAAGCCTCCTGACAGACAGTTACACACCCATGAGACCTAAATCGCATTTATCCGTCATATCACGGCATCGGTTTTGCTTATGTCAAAATAAAGTTATGTAAGTGTACGGACGGTGGCGTGGCTTTGAGAACAGATGTTCTGCTGGACTGATGCGCTCTCTCTCTCTCTCGCTCTCTGAAAGCTGATGGAAGTTAATCCATCAATACATTTAGATTTATCTACTCTTAACCGTTTCACTGGCTTTAGACGACACTCCATTATAACATGAGCTCTGTAAATGTATGTAAGCAGTCAAATCGAACGTAACATCTCTATGAGCGCCAAAAAGGTTATCTAGGTGGGCAGCTAACCTAGATAACATTGTGGTTTATAAACACAACTGGCACCCAACCCATTACTACTGTCTAAGTTCTACTGTCTTATCTAGAGACCAGCGCATTAGGGACTTCAGGGTGGGCTGGTCTTTTTTTGACTTGGTCCAGTAAGAAACCACCTAACAACCACTCAGAACAACCTAGCAACCACATGGCAACATGGTACAAACCACCCAAAGTACCCCGATATTATTGGTGTGTTATATATAAAGCATGTGTGCATATCTTTGCGCTGGTGGAAAAAGCTGCTTCTACCACACACACACACGCATATGTATATATATATGTCGGTATACATTTATATATAGCGAGAAACAAAAACATGAACATATGCTTTATATATGAACTGCTTTATATCTATCTACAGAGAAGACTTACTGGTGTTAATAAGGAACTGGTTGGAGACACCTGGGTGGTCGACATCATGAATTGCACTGGCGAAAATGGCAGCAAGAATTTCAAGGTCTGTGAAAACCGCCTGAAAGAGGAGAATGTATGGATGTATGGTCAGTCATGGAGAGCAGACATTATCTTCACCACATGACCCATTATAGATTTATATAAACACAGTGAGAAGCACACAGGGTCCAGGTCAGATGTGTGTTCGTTCTCAGCACACTTTAAAGAGTGGTGTGCATTCCTAAAGTGCACTTGTTAGACAAGGTTACTTGGATCACAAACAGCCTCATGATGTCATCATTGAGTGTTTCATAATGATTCTCTCTCTCTCACCTCTAGAGCAGGCGTGGAGAGCAGCACATGTGTGGACTGGGTGACATCAGCAGCATGAATGTTATTGTGATACGCCACGTCTGCATGATAATGGTCTTCTAAGGTCATCAGGTAGGTTATGAAGGTGTCCAGGGGAATTTTAAATGTTTTGAGTAAGTCTCTCTCCTGTGGGGGAGGAAAACAGCCCTGATGAAGCCCACATTTTTATCAGTGATGTGATGTATTGCCAAGTGAAACAGAAAATTCAGCAAGAGAAAATGGAGGAGGGACTTGATTTGATGCATCAGGATTTGATTGGAGCATTCAAAGCAGACTGTGGTATCATTGGTTAATATTATTTTACCACAAACACAGGGCCTTGGTTACAACATCAGAGTCATTTCCGAGGTGGAGGAAGTTACCGTAATCCGATGAAAGTATAGCAAAATTTTTTAAGTAGAATTTTGATTTTTATATACCCTCACCTGAAATATAGTGTACATCATCACCGTTAACGGCCTGTTGCCTGAAAACTCTGTGACTTTGAAAACATTAAGGCCCCATTTGTTAATGTCCTCCAGCTCCTGAAACACACCAACATTAAACAGTCAGTTCTTATGTAATGTGACGCAGCTAAACCAATATGCAAAACATCTTTAAAACTAAACAACTGTAGGTTTGATTTTATTAACAGTTACATAAGAGCTCTAGATTCATCCAGGATGATTTTTGAAAAAAATAACCAGGTGAATATGTGGTCTCTTCGGGCCCGTCTCTCTTACTGTGAAATTGATTTGAACACTCTGCTAAAAGTATCAACATACTTTTGTCATTAGCATATGTTGAGTTCTGAGACTTTAACAGAAGAACTCTGCTGTCCTAATGTCTTCAGCACAATCTGCTGCTGAACAGCATCCCAGCTAACAGGATATATATATATATATATTATATATATACATTTAAAAACGTGTGTAACGTTTTTAAAATGTTACAGAATTAAGAAATGGTTTGCATGAATGTTCTTATAACAAGCAATAGACTGTAAATGGCAAAAGACTGGACTAAAAACTGGACATACTGAACGTTCCCAGAACTTAAAAAAAGAAAAAATTAATGTTTTTGTTCCTTAACGGAAATGTTAGGAAAACGTTCTTACAACCTAAAATTGTTAGCTGGGATGGCACAAAACAGCATTGAGCAGAACGGAAAATCATGCTGGTCCAAGCTGGTCCTTTCAGCAGGGTACATAACGCTGCCAACTGCACGTCATCAGTCCACGTCACGGGACAAAGAAACCCTGATGACCCGTCTTCAAGGACTAAGTGTCCATGATGAGGTCCAATCATGTTTCAATTGAGATGATTGATGTTCTGAGAGCAGAAGAGCTTGAAGGAGCTCTCTAAAACAAGCGTGTCCCTCAAGCTCACCTTGGCCAAGGAGTCTTCCGTGTCTGTCTTGACCCCAAAGCGAGGGATGTTGGAGTTGGTGAGGCTGGTACTGTGCATGAGCTTCTTCACGCCACTGATCTGACACATGGGCTTTTTCTTCTTCTCCTTCTCCTTCTGTGTCTGCGGAGAGGGCATCTCCACGTCATGCTGTTTGTCTGCAGGAGAAAGAAACATCATCGCTCATCTGACAGTCACACTTGAGTCGACTGCTTTCAGTGTTTCTGTGATTGATGTGTTACCTAAAAATGTGTTGGAGATGAACTCTGAGACCTGGTTACCAGACCGGCTCATCTCCGATAGGTGGGTTAACTCCCTGTTCAACATCCGCTTGAACTGGAGACAGCAGGATAGACAGACAGACAGATAAAATAAATTACCATTAGTAAATAAACACTCTTTCAAATAAAGCCACTGTGTTTTAATATCCATCTATAAAAATAACAATATTAAGATTCACAAACCAGATGCAATGCTCTGTGAAATAATAAAATGTTTATATCTGTTACCTCATAATGAACACTGAATAATCCAAACATCTTTGGTTATCACAAGCATGTTGCATCTCAGTTTAACCATAACTATCAAACAGTTCATCTGTGCAGGCATCACATCAGACAAACAAAAGCAATTGCGGTAAAACTGGGCAAACTGTATCATACAATTCATTTGAATCTAGTAAGTCTACTTTCATCTGAATGTCTTATATGATAACAAATTAGTCAATTCTCAACATTAACAGCGGTATATAGTACAGTGCAATACAGTGCAAAAGTCGCAGCCTTTTGTTGTGGCATGTCGGTGGGAAATATCAGTTTAGATTTCCAAACATTCTCTTTATCGGTCACATACAAGGTTATGTGCAGGATACAACCTACAGTGAAATATAAAGCAGTGAAACTTTATTACCAATAACGGTAATAATAAGGTTGCATATTTCCTGCTTACACACCAAAGACAACGCATACATAATTATTCATAGATTTTAGACAGTATTTTTAAGCATCTAATTACTTCAGGTTAACTCATTTAGATCTCTGTGTATGCCAGTTTAGAAAACTTGTACCTAAAGCTTGATCATACAAACATCAAGAGAGCGGCCATCACACACTGTACAGCCATTGTGCACCTCGAATACGCATGAAATACTGTTACTTTCCATAATATTTACATGTGTGTACCACACACTGTTTGAACATACAGTATTAAGACAACAAGCACACTGTTTGAATACAGGATTTCATGACGACAAGCAGACCTCAATTAAAGACAAACAGAAGCCAATTTTGATTGCTTTGTTTACATTTGTTATAAGTCTGTTTTTCATCCATCCAATGGCTGAATTCAAAACTGTAGATACATACAACCATAAAATCAGACTAAAGCAGAAATCGTACCTTTATGTAACCCCATGACACCGATCGCAAATAATTCGCATCAGGCATTTTGTCAAAGCTCTAAAGCAAAGCGCGCATGAAACCAAGAAAAAATCGTTCCTAAATCCTTCAGATGGCACGACACAAACGCTTCTGTTGTCTCAGCCCTGAAACAGCATCTCCAAAGCTGACATCAGATCAACTAGAGGTGCGATGGGGTGCTGAGGCTGGCAGACATGGCTTGGCTTCTCTGTGCCGCGGAAAAGATGCTGCGATGCTCAACACCTTCCAAATATGGGACTGCTCATTTAATCAGTGCAGCTCGGGCCCAGAGCAGACAGCCAATCACAGCTCATTACTGGCAGGGAGAAGTGGGCTGGTGCGGCCGTCACGCTGATTGAGGATACAGGCCTTGAGATCTGAGCTGTTTTCACAGCTCACCTTGTACCTGGTGTAATCATACGCATGGCGGTGTGTTCAGATGATTTATCGGAGGAGAACGTCCACCGTATAGACAAAACCAGTTCACTGTCCAAAAACCGGGTGCTTTAAAATAATACAGAAAAATATTCAGTTTTTTAAACATTAAGTGACCAATTTTGTATTTAATTTACATATTTATTGCCATTAATATCAATGCTGATGTTCTTGGAAATGTATTCGAGAAATACAGCTTATTTTTGTTTTAACCAGATAATGTCCAGTCTCTACCAGGGGGCCAGGGTCCACTAGGGGGCCTCAACAAACTTCCAAGGGGGCTTTGAGATGACTTAAAAAAAAGTATAAAATAAGCTACAACAAAAAATGCAAACTATGTTCTAGTTCTGCCAAGAATATTCCTCTAGAATATTTTTATTATATAGAAATTTGGAGTTGGGAGTCTTGAAATATTGTTTTATTGTTGCCTTTATTGTTTCAAAAAGGTTGTGATCCAATGATTTTCAGTCAATATCGTCTGCAATATATTAATATCAATACAATACTTCTATAAAATAAACTACAGATAAAAAGGTAAATGTGCTTGTGTATTTAAACCTAACACTAATGTATTTGATAAACAGGCCCAACCAATCAAACCTGCCGATTCATTTCCATTCTCCAATCAGAAGTGGGCGATATTGATGATGAGAACTGAGGAGGTCTCAATATAACATCATTCATAAGCAGACAGTGATGTCTGCTCGGGCTGCAGCCAATCGTAACATGACGCTTTCATGTTGCCCATGCTGTGGGGTTCTCATTTAAAAAAAAAGGGACAGATCTTTTATTAGGGCAATAGCCACTGGCATTACAATACAGCAATGATATTAGATTATCAGCAGGAATATTAAAATGCAGAGTTGCTCTTTTGCGTCAAAACATTTCTTTATGCAAAGTGTGATTCGACCTAAACAGGCAAATGATGCTGGTGAGAACTGCTGCGTATGTCAATTTATACATTTCCTGTATACAGTATGTTGGATGGTCATAACTGTTTATTAAATGGAGTATGAGAATTATCAGTTTACAATTGAAACTGAACTGCTGGCTTAAAAATGTGACAATCGGCAACATGCTGGAACCATAATCAACAAATTGTTGCCTTGTTGCAGAAACAATGTCTTGTAAGAAACATTGTCATATTGTTCCTGGTTAATTACAGACAACAGCTAACTAGCAGGGTTGTTGTTATGCCATAGGTTGTGTTGATGGAAACGAGAAACGAGGAGAAACCTCTGACCACACCCCAAAATCAGCCCAGAGGTCTCATCCCAATCATCAGAGACGCAGAGCTGTTTCTGGAGATCTAATTATCGCCTCTTCTACACTCAACACAATTCCAAACAGAATCGACAAACACTAAATACTTCCTGAAAAATAGACAACAATATTTTTTGTCATGTGACTGATTACCATGCTTCGTTTTCATGAATAAATACTTTACTTGTAAAGTTTTACTTGCAACTTCAATAACTGAAAAATACTTTAAGGCTACATAAACGGTGACAAAGGAAGGAATGAGGCCTCTGTGGTTTTCTGTGAAGTAGTTTGGTGAATTCTGGCAGAGACTGAAGCCCTGAGCTGAGCTCACACAGGCCTCGCGTGGCTTTGATTAAAGCTGTCGGCCGACTCTTTGAGTATCATTCAACATTTCATGCTGTGCAGTCGTCGCATTAGAGAGGAGCAATGAGACGCCAGAGGCTTTACCACAATGCGCGTGCAGGATTCAAATCATGGAGAAACCAACTGGCCACAGATACCACCCCCTCACCCCCCACCACAGCCCATATGTCGCTTTACAGTGTTCCTTTCCTTTGAGTTTATGCACTCTGGCATTGGTGGGCCTCTGGGCCCAGAATCCACTGGGTGTGGTGTGCTAAGGAAGTCTCAAGGAAGGGAAACTGGGTACTTGGGTAACTCCAGATTTGCTGCAATGGGAAGTCTTTAACTTGGTAAATTATGGAGAGATAAACAACATATGAATGCACAGAGTAAGAGAAACGATGTAAACTCTAAGACTTCCTGCTACTCAAAATGTGAAGTAGCTAAACTGCAAATTTTAGCTCCTCATTGATATAATTAGCTACAAAAAAGTCACAAAACAAAAGTCACCTGGACTAGTCGGTTAATCAGACATCACAATGGTAACAGCATCAAACTTGAATTTACATTAAACACTAACAGCACACCCAGCTAACAGGGAACGTTCTCGGGACGTTAGCTATAGTTCTCAAAAAGTTCTCTCAAAGTTATTGAAAACGTTCCTGCAGTAAGATAAGTAGAATGTTTCTTAAACATCTCATATTTCAGTATATGTTAGAAGAATAACATCACAAAAATGTTATTCTTAGGTTGTTAGTGGAACGTTTTAAAAACATTACAGAATTAAAAAAAAAGTTTGAATATCATTCTTATAACCAAACAATACCACTAATGCAATGCCAAAAAAAAATGTTGTTTTGAATGTTTCTTAAACTTTCAAATTAATGTTTTTGCTACTTAATGGAAAACATTCTTGCAACCTACAATTTTCAGCTGTAAATAGCACTCATTCAGTTCGTTACAACAGAAGACAGATCTGGCAGGGCATCAAATTTCATTAAACTTTCAGCCCAAAATATTATGGAATAAACATAATTGTATGATGTCATCAGATTTTTACGCATAGCAAACAAAGCTCAATATCATGAAATGTATCGGACCCATCACGTAAAACAGAACAATATGTGACTGCATGTCTAAACAAGTCCAGTCACATAATCATGCCTATACAGCATATATTTATATACTTTGACATTTACATAAAGTAGACGGTTTGTGTTATGTACAACCAGACCTGTCAAAACACCAAATCCAGTGTAACGTTAGTGACGTAACCGGTTGACAATCACCATGTCCCCAAATTGATCACGTATGAACGTTTCAGGAATGTTGGAACATTTTCAAATCAACATGTTTAGGCAGAGAGCTACAAAGATGCTGTGATGTTTGTTAGTGAACCTAATTAACCTTCCGGTGGGGTGTCGTTTTGTTGAATGTAGTGCGTGTCGTCTGCGCTCACTCTCAGCCCACTGCAGGGCTCGATTTGTCTGCGTCTCCATGGCGACTGCGAGCATGTGGGTTCCTGCACTAGCCTGTTTGTCTGTGCTGTGACAGGGTTGTGTTGCTGCCGTGTGTGTGTAGGTATTTTATTCATCAGTATTCAGCGTGGCAGGCCTATGCCGGTTATTTGGGAGCATGCTCAGTACATTCAAAAACAAACCCCAAAACAGGCAGACCCGGCAAACAGGGAACATTCTCAGAACGTTAGCTAATATTCTCTAAAAGTTCTGTCAGATGTTATCAAAAATGTTCTCGCAATAACGTTAGTAAAACATTTTTAATGTTATATATCAATATATAATCAAAAATGTTATTCTTTGGTAGGTAGTGGAATGTTTTAAAAACATTACAGAATTTAAAAAAACGTTAAGCTAAACAAATCAGCAAAACAGAAGCTAAACAATCCCATAATCCCATCACGGATACTTCAGGTTACACCTGAAGGAGGAAATTGGGCTTTTTAGACTTTGGCCAGGTAGCAACCACACAAAACTCTGTGATAACAGCACAGCAACACCCTTGAAACTGCCGCCAACACCCTGGAATTGTGCTGGTAAGTTATGCACAGGCAAGCAGTACACACATCTCGTTTAAGTTACATTAATGAAGACTGAGAACCTTGTTGGTTCTACAGACCCATGAGCTACAGGTGATGGTATATTGTGGAGTGTTTCTGAAGGTCACCAGCCTGTGGACTTTTGTGACACACTGAAGTTTCTGAGACATTCAGTGTTGGGCCTGAAATCAGCATATTTTATAAACAGAGCATAACCTGTGTATTCAGCAATAAAAGATGATGATGTCATGGTGAGGTTATTTAATCAGGTGCCACAGTAAACACAGTTTATGTAACATGACCACAGGAACCCTACAGGCCATAGATAACAACTGTAAGCAAAATCAAATAATAGTAATATGTAAACATTCATTTGTGTACTGTAAACTGGTGTTACATAAGGCTCAAATTCCTTTTATATTATATATATATACATATAACATTTAGATGCTTTTATCCAAAGCAACTAATAGTACATTCAAGCTATACATTTGATCAGTATGTGAGCTCCCCTGGCAATCAACCTTTATGTGTGCTCCCCACAACCTTTGCGCTGCTGACACAATGCTCTGCCAGCTGAGCTACAGGAACTGAGCTCTATATATATATGTATATGTACAGATATACATATGTGTATGTATACGTATATGTATATATATATATGTGATAAGTGATAAGGCTCAAATGACAAGTTAAGCTATGATGCTGCTAAACTATGATGTTTAAATGTTGAGTATGAGTTGACTAAAACATATATATATATTCTGTTGGATAAAATGGGAGAAAGAACAGATATCGTTATGGATCATAAAGTCATATCGTAGAGACTCTTGTGACCTGGGCTAGTATGGAAGAACTACCTAGCAAGAATCCCAAAAACCCTAGCAACTGCATAGCAACACCCTGGCAACCACACACAGCCACACTAGCATTGAAGTGCTGAGTTTTGCGAGGACATATAAGAAGCACTTACATTTTCTTCTGAATCTAAAATGTAATTTGCAGACCCACTATTACATTTACAGAAATCCACAAATGATAAAAAACCCTTATCATTAAAATATTTATGACAACAAGTGTTGTGTCATACTGTACAGCCTGTATTTGAAATATGATACGTGACCTTCAGTAATATTGGCCCCCTCTGAGACCTGCCTTGACCACATAAAACATATCCCCCCATATCCCCCCAAAAACCCCACAAAAGGAATTACAGGGAGGTTTTGACTGATGAAGACTGCAGTTCTGAGTACAGCGGTACGCCACATTAAAAGACTCCTGTTTAGTCATCAGCAATGCAAAACATGATCCCCAGCAGTCTGACCTCAACACAAGCCACAATTCCAGCAACAATAATATCTTGGTGTAACTAAAGGTCTACATTAGCTTTTCCAGCATGTAGAAACATGCATGTGTGCATTGACACACACGCTTTAATTTGAGTGTTTTTATGCAGTTATTTATACCCTCATAACATTCGTTTATGGTGTCGAACCCTTGGTCATATCAGATAACTTGGGTCACCATACCAAACCAGGATGCAAGAGAGACAATCAATAGCCAGCCTGACTCACAATCCTGCACGTACATGAGTTGCTGTCTGTATATCGCTCTGAAACTGTACCCCCCCGGGGCAGCCATCTTGGCTCTGCGCTACCTGATAACGTCTGTGAGCCAACAGCCCTGCCAAATCACACCAATTACCTGAAGTCCCCCGGGCAGCGGTAATAACATTAAGTCGGGGGAAGCCCTTCGTTCTAAGGTGAGCCGCCCTGATGTAAACCTCATTCCCCTGAGAGGGATGCAAGCGGAAAACACTGTGTGGTTATGAGGCGTTAAGTTTTAATGGTGACTCACCTTGTTCGAGGCCATCTCGCTGACGGAGTGTCGGGTCTGAAGGGTCTCCAACTGGTCCAGACACCAGTCCAGCTCCTCCAGGGTCTCGGTGGCGAGTTTCTGATAGGCCTCCTCTGGAGGGAGACAGGGGAGGGGATGGTCAGTTTTGAGTCGTTTGACCGGGCTAGCTGAGGCTTCCCGAACATCATCCACATCGTAGACGGCCATGTTGGGATGTCCAGGACGGACACATGGGTGACTCTTCATGCTGTGCTGAAAAGATCACTCCTATGAGGAAAACAGGGCTAAAGGATCAAAAACGAGCTGTTCCTAGCCCTCAAAAAAAGCTTCCTTTATCTCCTTAGCCAGTCGACAATGGCGCTGGAGTGTAGAAGGGACAATACAACAGAGTTACATCACTGTCAGTCCAGCTATGCGGGGCTCCTGATGTGGAGCCCCATGCTCCTATAAAACAAAACGCGCACACACACACACACACATAAGCACAGAGATTCCCTTCTCTTTACTGATCCAGAGTCAGATGTTGTAACAACTGCATGTCTCTACATTTTCCAATCAGTATCTTCCACAGGTCCATCAGGTTGTGAAAGAAAACGGCCAGAGATGCACAAACTTCAGAGGATGTTTGTCAATTGCTGTTGTCTCCCAAAAAAAGATGGAGAACAGATGCAAAGGTTCCCCCGCCCCCCCGCCAAGAGCCTCGTACCGTCACTGCTTTATAATCCCCCCAGTCAGAGATCCCGACCTCTGTATGAAGTGCTGGGCTCCGCTCAGTTTTCCTGGAGAGCTCACACGCCAGCAATACACCCAGTGCATGTAAAAAAAAGCTTGCACAAGCGGCACAGTGAGAGAGGCACGCGGAACCTCAGCTACACAGACATGACACAGAAGGCATTGCTTTACACAAACATAAGCGGCTTCCTGTGAAACCACAAACCTACAGAGCTGAAGAGCACGACGCAGTGAGAGATGCAAGATCCAGAACGGAACGCTGGAACTGGAGCCGAGGATCTTTGCAGACTCACTGTTGTCAACAAAACAAGGCCTGATCTCTGTTACAACGGGGTATTAAAAATGCATGCTGCCACTCTGCCCTATAGGAGATAGACCGAGCAAATTAATTTAGTTTTAAATCAAGCACATTAGAAAACTATACGCCATACTGGAAAAAGGGAACGGTGCACAAAAATGAGCAGGTTTTTAAAAAACTTGAGACTGGTGTCTATACCAGTCTGGTTATAAGAAAATTACTGAAACATTTTTTGTAAATTCTGTAATGTTTTACAACTTAAGAATAACATTCTTCATATATAAGGTACTGTATATATAATAACATTAAAAAAGTTCCACTAATGTTACTGCAATAACATTTTTGATAACTTTGTGAGAACTTTTAGAGAATGTTAGACAAAATTCTGAGAACATTCCCTGTTAGCTGGGTGTTCGTTTCTATATGCAAAAAACATTAACAATAACAAAGTTGGATAACTATATCTTAATATAAAATTAAGCCTCTAAAGAAAAATAAACTTCTTCAACGTAAACAAGGAACGTAGCACTAGAAAATTCACATGCATCTCAAAAGCTGAAAAGCAGCACATCGGCAGGAGTGTGATTAGCATCAGATTAGCAGAGAGATTGCTTCACTCATGACAGACAGATTGCTGGAGATCTGCTCTTTCATGTCCCAGAATGCCCCTGGGAGGTTGTTTACTTCATTTGTACACCAGCTCACTGCAGACAACTGAGCTGCACATACACAGCGATATGCTGGAGGATTACACGACAGTCAATCTACGTAGATTACTCCTGAAAATTAATCTGATGCAGTGGTGGCTCTTCCCTAATCCAGGATTATTATTATGACGGCCATGCTGTTGATGTGTGTTAAAACCCATAACCAGCGTCATAAGTCAAACATATGCTCATAATGCACAGGTGGCTCGCATGTGACAAACAATAACCCAAACTGAGCTAACAAAACGTATTGTTGTGGCGCTAATCATGCGTATTGAGTTCATATGGGGATGAGCTGAGGTTACATGAGAATCATTCATCAAGACGAGCATGTGACAATCACAACACGCACTTCTCCGGTCATGGGATCCTGGTATTACTGTTACAACCTTTTGAGTAACAAGGCAGGTTAATTTGACATGTAGCCCTGCGAGCGTGTCAGCACCGCCGTGTTTTCTGAACCTCTGACTCAGAGCGCGCTACACGCACGGGGTCAGCTGCAGCTTTGTCCATCAAAATGCGTGGAAAAACACAGACCGGCAAGAAAAAACAAGTCAAAGAAAGAATACAGCCAAACACAGAGTAGATAAACAAAAGTTTAGTACACCAAAAGACGGTTTATGAAGCAAGAGAGGCAGGATGAGGCAGAGAATCACATGATGTGTTGTTCTCTGCCCAACCCCCATTTCTTTTGCCCTCTTCTCAGAAGACTGTGCAATCACTCAAAGGAGATTTCAAGAGCAGGGGTCCACTATCCTCGCTGACAACATCTCCTGTGACGTCACTGGCATTCTTCTCCCGTTCAGTGCAACACCAGAGGCCGGCCCCTCAGAAACGGCTGTGACTGAGAGCGGTGCAGGACTGCAGCGAAACTCTGGAGTGGAGTTCCACGAGAGAGTGGAACAGCCGAGAAAGCACAAACACAGACGAACACGCAGGCATGCAGGGAAAACCTCTGATGAACTGTATTCATGTGGGAATTCATAAAGATAAAACTGTTATAGTTTACCCTAAAATCAAAACAAAAACTATACTTATCAGAAACATGAGGAAAAACTAGAGCAAAGTAACCTTACAGCATTTGCAAGATTGGCCCTTAGCACCAAAGTTTCCAAAGCAGTTGCTTCTAAAAGGCTCAAAAAATATATAAAGTTCAAATGCAGGTAAATGGAAACCACAGTTTTTGTGCCTGAAAAGGTTAGCTATTATCTACTAAAGGGCTGACCTAAACCTAAACAGGTCATCAAAAACCCAACCAGGTCACAATTCACTCATTACCACAACATGGCACAGTTAGAAGCCAGATGTTTTCTCAGAAAGCCTCATTTCTTGCCCCAGTGGGTCGGCAGCTCTTGAAACACACAACACCTCTGCAGAAACACTGAGACAGCAGTCGTGGGAAACACAACCCTTGGGCTGACGCAAATGCCCACAGCAGACACGACGGACAGCAGTGGGAAAGCAAAGGTGGCTGCGTTAAAACGAAGTCATTCTTGTGAAACTATGCCTTCATTTTTATAAGATCACACCATCTTTACACGCTTCTGCTGTCCGCCATCAGGTTGCCAGGCAACCGCTGTCAGATCATTAGGAAGCGAGGGGCAGGACCCCTCCGTTTTAAGCAGCTGCTATATATAGCATGAGCCGATAATGATCCAAATCGGTCTATATTGGCAGGTGGAACATTGATTTGGGGTGAAAATGACTCTGCCCGAGTGCTGCTAGCACGTGTGCTAAATACAGATACATACATGTGTTTTCGCATATCTGTGCTTTCAGACGGTTGTCGCATTAGGGTTTGTGTGTTGGTACAGATATGAGATAAGCGAAGTGGCCACCAATATAGTGACTGACAGGTTCATGTTGAGAACAGCGAGGCGTGACCTTGTGTCCTCGCGATGTGGAAGCACGTCTCTGGCCGGGCATGAAAGCGAGATGGCGTGAAAAGGGAGTATCATGTCAGTTTGGTGGGCAACCAGCTGCGTCGTGTCTATTATTATCATCTTAAAAAGGGTGTGAAAGATTCACAAATGTCAAAGCTAGTGCAGGTTACTTTAAGAAACATTTAAATGTTCTACATGCACGCTCGGCTATAGAGTTACATCAGGGGCGGTGTGTTAGGACTCGCCAGCATCAGTATGAATGGAGACTGGAGAGCCGAGTACTGCCAGAAACACTGGTGATCTGTCCCTCTCTAGAGGTTAACTGATGCTATGACACGCTAACTCAGGAAAACCAAAACAAACACAACCCACAGCAGAGAAAATCATCTCCTGTAAATCATCTCCTGTACTGCCCTGGAAAAAAACACCAGAAATGTCTCCTCTAGAGTTTCAACAAAGTCACAAACTTCTTACTGAAGATTTGCCAAGATGCCAAAGTCTGCAATCAAAAGTCAAAGATATCTCGATATGAACTCGAAACATTTCTCAAGAACTTTAAGAAATCACATGTAAAGCACATCATATTAGTCAACAGTAGAAAATAACAGTTACACATACAGTAACTGTAGACAGATATTACTTCAGTGTATCAGTTAAAATTCAGAGTTATTTAATAATACAGTTCTGAAAAAATATAAACCCCATTCAGCACATGTGAAGTCTCACCTGTGAAGGAGGTCTTTGTGAGCGGCGGCTGATTGCACATGGGGGATCGTCTGTGAAAAGCCATAATAAAAAGCAGAGTGTTTTAGATTTTAGTCAAATAGTTTGCAACATCTAATTCTTGAAGTAAAACTAGCAGTTTCCCTTTAATTTAAAGTATCAGCCGAACTCAAATGTCACTCTTTTGTGTGTCTGGATGTCAACTGTGGCCCATCACACTTGTGAAGCTGTGAAGGTGTGTGACGTAACTCAACTCACTTGTTACTCGTTCGGTCCTGCTGGAGGTTGGTTAACGCTGCAAAGTTATTCCGTACTGTCCGCAAACTAGCCAGCACCTTCAAGAGCAGAAGACAGAGTCAGAACATTTTCTGTTTATACTTACCAACACATTTACTTTTTAGGAAAAATGTGTTTGTGGAACGTTGTTTTAAAGTTGGAGCATTAACCACATACTGTATTAAAGCATAAAATTACAACTGAATCTTTGATCAAAATGGCATAAATGTGGTTTCATGATGAGATGTTTCCAGAAAAAATCCTGTTTCTTGGGTCACTGACCTGTGCAAACGGCGTAACGATGAGGTCATCGCCATGACTAGAAGAAAGTGGATGACAATAGAACATCAGCAATGTGACTTGCCAACAACACCTTACCTCACATCACTCTTATCAAAAAACCTTCAGACATCATACACGACTGTAATGCTGCATGCATCTGTCATAACAAACGAACCATATCATCAATGAGATGGAGACTTCTGACCCAAATTGATCAGGAAATCACAGGAATGAAGGAGATACAGAAAGACGATACAGTCAGGTTTAGTCCTCCTACAGGTTTGAGATATGGTTTGTTTGAGTGACGAGTAACAAGGCCGGGACACGCTCGCATGAATGCCTTCAGTACTAGTGCGCATTAACTATCAGTGAGTGAACAGAAGCATGACCTCTGCAGAACATAACCAGATATTCCTTTAGAAGGTCAAAGTCAACACATTCAGTTCACGGCGTCTTATAGTGTACAGAATTCACACCTAAAGAATCTGAATTTATCATATTTAATTCCAGGAAACATCCTGGACACAACAATGACAATTATGATAACAATGAGGTACAAAATATAAAGAAACAAATACACACAGGAGAATAAAGAAATAACTCAAACTGACTGGAGAGCATCAGGATTTCTATTACAAAAGAACACATGACCAAACATTAATGTTTCCAGCACAGAAACTTGAAGATTGAGATGTTGTGGATCATATTGACTACTGAGCTGCCTACCTAGGAAGCATTTTAGTATTTGTAAGTGCGTCTCAAATCAGCAGCATTTCTGCACACCAGAAGCATCAGTGTGTTCTTGAGATGCTGTGATTGGTTACTACAAATGTTCCTAATGCATCTACGATGCTCAAAATGTTCCCTAGGTAGGCAGCTCAACAGGTATTGAAACAGCTTCTGTATGTGAGCTCATCACACAAATAAAGGGATAGTTCAAATAAACATAAAACATTTGCTGTTAATACACTCATGCTCAGGCCAGGACATGATATTTTATGAATGAGAAAGAACCACAGTTTTCATGTTTGGGTGAACTATCCCTTTAAATCCAACAACGATTCACTCGTCTCGCATTCAGCATGTCGTTCATCATCCTTGATGATGCAATGTCCTTCGTTGAAGTTTGTTAACTTGTTAAGTATTAAATGATCAAAGCTGTGCCATGCTGGGTAGTTAACGCATTAACAATCCCTTAAAACATAAAATAACCTAAAACTGTTCACAGGTGCACGCAGGAAATGCAGTTAGTGATGCAGGCTGGTGGAGATGCAACAAGAGGGCAGGCGTACATGCACTGGGATGGATGAAGGTGCTGTTAGTCTCTTTGGTGGGAACAAAGAGGTGGGGGTTACAACAGTGAGGGGGGTGCGTGGGCAAGCGGGTGGGGTGTCTGCTCTGCCTGGGGTTTTTTCCCCAAACAAAGTATGTTTTAGATCTGCCAAACACCACGCAAATAACATACCCTCTCCGCCTGTCATCCGGCTGGCTGAAGAAGCGCCCGATTTCACGCGCGGGCCGTGTCCGTCTCATCACGTGGGTGTCGCTGACACTTCTGCGGTTTAACATTATGGTGTGCGTCTGTGCATCCATGTTTTTGCATGCATGTACGCATGGCGGGTTCGCTCGACACTACATTTCCACACGGCGTCTGGAATAAAAGGTCACCAGCAGGCATGTGCAGCCCATCACGTGCTGCTGCCTAACTGCGGCAGTTTGGAATGCGTCGCAAACAGAGCTCGCTAAACATAGCACAAGGCCACGACTTCAGCTAGCGCAACAACCTGCTGTCGATTCACAAACAACAACACTACCATAACTTCATTACTTTCACCTTTTGTTTTCTTAATTTAATTTGGTAAATTAAACAAACAGTAAGAATGTGGATACAATATTCTTCAATAACTTATTATAAAAGTGACCAGGTCAGGTGTGTGAACTCCAGATGAACCCCACCTGGTATCAGGATGTGTGTGACATCAGATGGCCGCTGTTGACTCTGTTCCAGACAGAAAGTGACTATTTGCAAAGTGGGCCATTTATCAGCACTCTGCCCAGTATGCTGAGATGGTCAGACGCTACAAAGCAGCTAAACGAGGAGATATTGGGCAGCTTATCAAAGCCTGAGGTTTAGCTAATCACAGAAGGTATCTCACACCAGCTGGTCTTAAAGTGTTGCGAATATTTCCCGCATTAAAAGACAAGAATGCAAGTACGCATAGAGAGACTGCTTGACTGATACAATATGAATGCACTGTGTTTCGGGCCTTACTGATGTCCAAATCAAATCTACCAATAAAACTTAACAAAAAGAAAACCTAAAATGTCACGTGAATACTTCTGAGAATGACTCATAAGAATCATGAACTTTTCTGGAATCTTTTATTGAAATGAACGGTCTGAATAACTGATTCAGACTTACGAATAAGAATCACTACAGTATAAAAATGTGATACAGGCCCAAACCGTAATAAACTAACAAAAAAACTCCACAAGCAGCTGTACTGGAACTGGTATTATCAGGAATGAATTGTGATATTTCCTGCCATTCCGGGCTGAGAATGGATTATCAGACAGAATGAAATGAAAACGTGCGTCTGCTCTCCCCCTCGAGACTCTAAATAATGCATGAACGGGTGCAGGGTTACATAGAGAAACGTTTTCAGCGTGCAAAGATCAGGTCCGAGAGAGGAAGTGAACTGATCTCACAATTCACAGCTATATCATCCTTCGCTATACCACTGACTTCAGCTACTATTTACTGTTTTTTTGTATTATAATATGTTCTTATAACTTGTTTCAGCTATAAATCAGAATTACACCACTGTTCTTCTGCATCCCGACGAGCCCTTTCACTTCAGACAATTTCTACGGTAGCATAGCATAAATAACAGAGAAAACCAATCCCACAATGCATTGCTACAAGCTCTGCGAAAACATAAATGATAAAAAAAAAAAAAGTTAATTTAATATTTTATGTATTGACGAAAAACAATTATGTGAAACTTCCTTACAACGTAAATCACTCCATAACGACATTACAGTCTTACACAATTACATACTTCTGTGTTAGTCCTGTACCGCTTTCTTATTAGCAAATTTTACTGTTTGGTGAAAACCTGTTTGATATAAGAGTGTTTCTGTAAGTTATTTTTTGTAAGTTTTTGCTGGTTTTAATATTAATATACGGTATAATATTGTACAATAATGGTATATGTTAATATCGTAAACGTGAAGGGTGTTTATTGGCTGGAAGGGTAAAAAGTTTAGGGAACACTGTTTGGGGTCCCTCTGCTGTCTAAATACAATGACTGCAACTTACAACACGTGTCAATTGCTGCATTTGACATGAAGATCAATCCAACTGAAACGTTAAATATTTTGTTTGTTGGTTTTTTTATAGCTCGATCTATTCGGGAACATTAAATTATGCAACAAGAGAATGAAAACAGTCACGTGTGCACCTCGAAGGCACGGCTGGTGTTGCATGCAATGCAGGATCACGGCAAAGATGGAGACTGACAGACGTATACACACGCTCATTCTGATGCATGTCCAAGCCATGTTGTAGCATGTCATCATTCAAATGCAACTTCAACATGCGACATCCCTCTCGATGTACCCCAACGCTCTCATGACACGCAAACTTTTAATGCCCAGAATCAACCCAGTCAATCAAAAAAAAAAAAATCAACACGCATTTCCTGTATTGCATTATATGCAGTTTGGTCGTCATTCTGTGCATTAAATGGTGAGGGGGTGGAAGGTTCTCGATGCATGTGAGGCCGTGATGCCCAAGTCTACAGGTGAAGCGAGGTGATATTACACAAGCAAGAGCATTCCTTCAGGAAGAGCAAGGCCAGGAGCTGTTGTTAACCAGAACCAAAACTTACTTTCCACTAATAACCGGCTCAGATCTCCGAGAGACCAGGCCAGGCCTCGGCAGGTGGTTATTCCTATCGGTAAGGACACAGTTTGTCAGACAGACAGACAGACACACACACATACAGAGAAGGTATCACATACAGGTGGCGGGTGTTTGTTCCTCTGCCTGTGTGTTTGCAGGTGTCGGCTATGAGGGGCCTCTGACCTCTATTCAACAAATCACTAAAGAGTCATTTGAGGGTTATTTTGGTATGGCCAACAAATGTCATTCATCTCTGGTGCTTTAGTGACGTGAACAAAGAGCTGTCTACTGCACAAGGTGCTTCGCTGGGCTTACTACATGCTACAGTTCAATAAAAGTACACCCCAAAAAGGATAATCTCACAAAACTTCAAAGCCAATTTCAATAATTGGAATAAAATGTGCAAGTTTTTCTTTTCATTTCTGGTGCACCAAAGTCTGTTACAAATTCTTTTTGAAAAATATTGTTTTTGTTTTCCACAAAAGAAAGAAATTGTTATGGGCTTGTAACAATGTGAGGGTGAGAAAATTATACTATGTTTAGGTGGAACAGTCTAAAAACAAAACATGTTTTTATATTAAGACTGTATCTGTACTGCATCACTAACTAATACATGAGAGCAACGTTTTTTTTAAGAATCACATTTTAAAAATTACATCTACAAATCACATTTCTTTGCTAAAAGGCTTCAGTGGTATAATACTATTGTTGGGTTTTTACATCCCAGCTTTAAATCACCATCTCTGTATAGACCAGAGAACTCACCCCCTTCTAAAAGAGAGAAAGCATATCACCTGGGGCATTACTATAAAAATATATAAAAGACCTTGTTCTTCTCATTGTGTGTGTGTGTTTGAGCAAGAGAGAGAGAGGAAAAAGATAAAGAGAGATTGATGCAAGCGTGAGATGAGGTCATGTGACTTGTGGCAAACACAACAGAGCTCTAGAGACAACACACTTGTACATATATAAGCACACAAACACACATACACTCAGACAACCGTCAAACTCAATAATGAATGTGACTTCTATGTCTATGAGACTCAAAACTGACCAGCTTGTTTTCAGGAAATGAAAATGGCATGAAAATGACACAAAATATGGAGTGAGATTCCTCTCTACAAACGGTTCATGAAAACTGTTCACTGGGCACAGGTGCTTCTTGTAGGATCTTGATCTCAATATGTACGTCTGTGTGTTTACTTAACCATATACTGGGGACATCTTTGTACCCGAAAGTCAGTAAACTCGGACAAATCTGAGCAAAACCTTCTTTTGGGAACATTCTTTTTTGTAATACTGGTATAAAAATATAGTATGTTTTTTTTGTAAAAATGCAGAAAGCTTTTTGTTAGGGTTAGAGTGCAGGTTAGGTTATACTGTTTATAACTAGCTGTGTATGAAAACAATAGAAGTCTATGGAGTGTGCACATTTAGATAGATAAGTAAACACGTGTGTGTGTGTGGCATAATATGACTGTATGAATGTAAATAGGATGAAACACAACACAAGCATAACGTTTTGAAAGAGAATACTCTATTGATCTAAAGCAGACATAGAGGATGATGGGAGAAGCGAGTTGTGGGCTTCAGTACTCACATGTCACTGGCGATGGAGGAGTTTCGGGACATGGACTTTGGCGACAGGTCATAATCGCTGTCGGAGCGGTACAGGAAGGACTCCCTCCGCTGGCTGTGCACGAAATTGGCCTGAAGAATCAGGCCTGATCCCGGACTGGTCATGGGGTCAAGAGGACTCCGTCCTGACGACGTTCCATTGTCCACGTCAAAGCTACAGACATAAAGAGAAAGAGATATAGCGAGTTAACAGAGAGAATAATATAAAACAAATAACAATAGTGTAATATGGTCAGAAAAGCCCTCCTTTTAAGAGACAGTTCACCCACAAATGACAATTCTTCCATCATTTACTCGCCCTCATGTTATTCCAAACCTTTGCGACTTTTTTCTTCTGTGGAACACAAAAGAAAATATTTTGAGAAAAGTGGTTTTGTGTCCACACAATGGAAGTCAATGGGTGCCACTGTTGTTTGGTTACCAATGTCCTTCAAATATCTTGAAGAGTCATAAGGTTTGGAACTACATGAGGGTGAGTAGAAAGATACAGGAAATGCAGAACGCTACATTAAACGGCCTGCAGGGGGCACTAATAACTTCAGATGTGAACATAAAAGAAGGTGCACCAAGGGGACCATGTTTCTGAACATGTGGGGATAGCCTTATCCAAACCTTAAAGCTGATTTTCCTAATTATCCTAAGCTATCAGACCCACGCGATGGAAACACAGGGGTTTCCCACCCAATGACGTCTAGTGTGCGGAAGGTGTACGTTGACCAGCTTTAGCAGTTGTAATCTCGGCCCCTGAGGTCTATTGTGTTAAGAGGCTATTCTGCAGCTAATCGCAATGTCACTGGCTGTGACGTCTTAATGATTCGTCTGGTGACCAAGCTTCCCTTTTGAGCGTCCCCGCGTAGCTCATCTAAAACCAAAACAAATCTCTAGTGACTCACTGAATGTTTCTGTTTTAAAGATAAGCCGTTTCCTAGAAAGTGCGAACCCAGTTAACAAGGAACATTCTCAGAACTTTGGTTAACATTCTATAGAAGTTCCCTGAAAGTTAACAAACTTTCAGGGAACGTTCAACAAACGTTTGCAGTAATGTTAGTAGAATGCTAACAATACATACGAGAAACGTTATTCTTAAGTAGCTAGTGGAACTAGCTTTCCTTATTGGAAAATAAGAAGTACATGAGCCGAGCAGACGTGGTCAGGATACAGTGTTCTGACAATGATATATGAATCTGTAATCATGGAGAACGTTCTGGAGCTCCTCTCCTAAAAAGGACAACTGCCGTCAGTTCGGTGACAATCTCAATGCACCTAGTCTTGGAAATACAGTCCAGACTTTTGTGTTTACATTGTGTGTGTGAATAATATAGTCCAGACTGTCGCTATGATCTCCTCTGCTTTTTCTGAAGAAATGATACTTCATCTGACACTGACAGTTAATCATATGATGGAAACCATTTTGCCAAACACCATCAACTTTTGATTTTGTCCTCTACTTAAGATGGGTTTTTTAAGCGATGCTGAAAGTCTACCAGGAAATGATTTCCTCACACTTGCAGCAAACAATGTGGCGTTCTTTCAGGTCAACAACCCAAAAAGCATCTTTTCCTTCCTGATTTACACTTCGGCCATTTTTAAATTGCCGCACTTGAGAAGTACAACCCACGTTATATCTGTGAAGCTCAATGCTCTGGCTGAGTGACCTTGAGAAGTACAGTGATGGAAGAGTGTGACAGAAATCAATGCGGCCCTGTCCTGCGGTCGCATGATGAAGTGCACTGTCCTAAAACATGCTAAGTGACATGCATGCACCTGTGACTAATGACATCATAACTAGATGGAAGGTTGGACAACATTTGCTCATTTAATCTGCAAAGTAACGTGTCGATCAGGGACTCTCGAAGGCAACAGCATGCCGAACAACAGCACATAAAGGCCCCGATGTCTGGTGACATGCAACAAATTAGACATAAGGGAGACTGGAAACCACTTGCTATTTGGCTCTCAAAGGGATGTTTACTTGCATAACCGTACTTTTGTCTGTATTGTTGTCTGTATACTGTACTGGTTGCTTGCACAAATGTACTTCTGACTGTACTTACTGTACATCATATTTTCGTGGCTAATAGATGCTGCTGATTACAATTTCATGATGTAACAAACTCTATTCGTTTCCTTTAAAACAAAAGACATATTTTGGCCCTCAGTACATTAGCCGAACAGGAAATGGAGACAATGTCTCGTGTAGAATGTTATTGGTCTAATGCACTTCTGTGTGCGAGACTCCGCGGGTGTGTAAGGATACCTGAGCCGAGCCGATACTGTGGGAATGATGTACTGTGATACATCCTCCAGAGGAGAGCTTGAGGAACAGAACGGATATACTGTATTACTTCACCGCCTTCTCTTATAACCAAGCCGCAATTGCTGTGAGAATACAATTAAAGCAGGCTGAAGGCTGTTTATTTCAAACTGTCTCTATGGGAATGTGCACTGAGAGATTCAAGCCATGTTAAAACTGTGTACTGGTCAAACTGGGTTATTTTACAGGAGTCATATGAAAGATATTAAATAAATGCACAGAACAAGTCGTCGATGCATTAGCCACATTCATAAATTAGAGTGACATTTTCTTGGGCAACAAAAACAACACATAAACATAAAAACAACAGAATCATAATATTTCTGAGTGCAACAAAACACCGGGAGTAAATAATGTTTGTCTGGAATTTATTAGGATCTGATTGGATCACGAGAAGCAAAATATTAGTATTTGAATATAACAAATATTTGTTATATTTGAATATTAATGTAATACTACTGATAACAGTAGAAAAGGTATTTCAGAAAGAGAGAAAGTAAATAATTTTTAAAGCCAGATGATGCCTTACAATTAATTAAGATTATTTTTGTTGGAATAACTGATAAATCAGGCACAATAGCATCAGAGAGCTCCGGTAATACAGTAAACAGTCAGTTTACATCTTAGTATTTAGATTTTAAACAATCATAGGGGCTTCATTATGTATTCATGCAGTAAAGAGACATTAACACCAGCAGGACTCTTGGCTATATTCCTAACACATCCACCAGCATACACACCAACACACTCTTGAAAACTCCTCCATCTAGCAGGCAAACCTGACACATCCGATCTGCTTCATCAGACGCCACACCAGGGGCTTAACGTCACGCGTGCCCCACATCAAAGACTGCACGCTTTCTCAAACGAGCTGCTGTACCCTCACAACGGTGCATCTGCACCTTTTTCTTTTAGGGAAGGAAGGTCGGCTAAGTTTGGGGTGCGCTGGCAGGTATCTGTCCACTGGGGCCTCACCTCTGTGAGGAGGGAGATTCTGACGCAGAACAGGGGCCCAGGGCTCCTGCAGGGGCCTCTCTAATTGGACTGTAGGTTGGCCTGGACGCCGACTGCAGGCACATAGACGACAATGAGTTTATTTATAAAGGTGCCGAAGATGCATGAGAAGAGAGAGACAGAGATGCCCTTGGCCTATTTTGGCAGAGGTCGTCCCTGGATAGATCACAGGCAAGAGACAGAGTCCAGAGAGACAAACAGGCACGCAAGAGGGGGAGAGAAGTCGTTTTGGTGACGTTCATTGAGCTGACAGGATGCACTGGTATATTTCTCAACACGCAGCCTGGTTCCTAACTCCAGGTCAGAGCCCAGCCCTCACAAGCCGATGGTATGAGCCAAGTGGAGATAAAGACGAGCAGTGAAGCATGCTGGGACATCCACTCTTAAATGTGGTCATAAAAAGATACGTAAAAAAATACGCAAAAGTTTGCTAGACAACCATGCAACTCACTGTGGAAAATTTACCTACCACACAGCTAACAGGGAATGTTCTCAGAACGTTGGCTAAAGTTCTCAAAAAGTTCTTTCAGTAACATTAGTATTTTTAATGTTATATATCAAAAACGTTATTCCTAAGTTTTAGTGGAACATTTTAAAAAAATAAAAAATGTTTGAATAATGTTCTTATGTCCAATCAATAACGTTAATACAAAGTCTAAAAAAAGGATAGATCTGAATGTTCCTGGAACATTCAAATAACATTTTTAACATTTATGATATTATTAAAGGAAATGTTAGGGAAACGTTCTAACAACTTAAAATTGTTGGCTGGGCAGGCCCTAACTCTGATAGACTTTTCACAACGCTTTTTTAAAACAGCAGACAAAATGCATGATGAGGTATGATTATTGCGCTATAATAATTGCTGAAATTTTTATTCTAGTCGTGGAATGTGTACACCGCTGTAAATAGCCCTGACATCTCTTGTTTTGTGAACGGTCTCTCGTGGCACATCTGAAATCTGACTCAAGCTCCCAGCTGACAGGATTATAAAGGACCAAAGGACCAACAGCCAGCTATGAGAAAAGATTTACTTCTTTCTATGGGCAGATATTTTTGCACTGCACTAAAGCTACAGTTACGTTAGCCAACAACAAACACAGACTCGCCTGACTAACAGCATTCAGTTCATTATACAGACGACTCTACTACTGACTACTTGCATATCATTAATAATCAAAATCTCTGCAAAAAAAACTAAAAAAATACTGACAGCAGATAACAACAGAACTTGTATTTAAATGCAAACACAAAAACACGCCTTCTCGTTTAAGGCGTTTCAAAAGCACGAAATTGAAATATCAATTGTAAAATATCAGCCATTATACCAGTCATCGAACAGCAAATATAATTATTGGCTATCATGCACAAATGTTGTGAAGGGAAATGTGTCATAAGTGAAGATTCAAATGACAGACGAGATCACAAACAGTAAATGATATCTGGACGTAACACTAATGATGCGGTTGAGATGTTACGGAGAGTAAGTTAAACTTTACCACATCCCCTCTGTGTTCCTGAGAGAGCTGGTGGAACGAGACCGCGGTTTCATTATGATACTCATGGTGAAGCGTCTTCTGTCTTGTCTCGTGGTCACTCTGGTTTTCTCCAGACTTCCTCAAACTCTGTCCTGCTCTGTGTCATGCTTTTCACAAGATAATCCACCTCGGTTTAAACTATGCTGATGGAGTGTCTTATTTACCTACACTTTCTCTCTCTCTCTCTCTCTCTGTGTAAGTGTGCTGGAGTGAATATCACGTTTCTAGTCTTCTCTGCTGATTTACTTTTCTTCTCACTGGGTTGCAGTGGGAGAGAGTGTGTTTATGCATGTGTGTGTGTGCAGGGGTGATACACCCTCGGGGTCTGTGTGTGTGTGTTGTATCTCAGTGAGGGAATCAGAGCGGACGGCTGGGGTGGGGTGGGGGTTAGTGCAGCTGGTGACACTGTTACTACTGAGAGACATGGGAGCCATATACACAACACAAACACCATTACCATCACAAGACAGAAGAAACAACCCACCTAGCAACGCTGGCTATTGTTCTCTAAAAGTTCTCAAAGTTATCAAAAAAACATTCTTTCAGTAATGTTAGTAGAATGTTTGTTTAATGTTATATATCATATATCACAAACATTATTCTTAACTAGTGGAAGGTTTTAAAAACATTACATATTCTTATAACCAAGCAAAAAGCTTAATACATTATCTAAAGAATGAAGGGACAACAAAAGAAATTGTTGCTTAAGTGTCCTGTTTCTCAAATGTCCGATCCAATATGTAAACTTCACAAAGAGATCTCAGCAGTGTCTCAAAATGAACTCAGCTTTGTCAAGACACGCCATTACACGAGTCTCCTGAGCCATGAATGAGCAACCACTGAGCAAACACATTCTCCTCTTGAGGGGCTAAAGACAGAAAGTGTGAAAAGATAAAGGGAGATAAATAAAAAGTGTGTGAGAGAGCTGGAGAATGAACAAGAGATAAAAATGGAAAAGTGGTTTTGGTGTGAATACAGTTCTTGACAGGAGTCGGCAAATATGGAGGTGTCTGTGAAAGCACGACCTTACCGCGGTATTCTCTGTAAACAGACTCCACAGGCCTGTCATGTGTTAAATACACTTTTAAAACTAGATTTTTTGATCCTTTCAGAAGATTTGAGTAACGTTTATTCATACAAACTTCACCACCGCAATGATGGGGTGTAGTGGATGGGTGCCAGATTTTAAGGTACTCGCAGTGTTAACATGTTGCTAAGGCCTTTGCAGTGTACAGTAGCAACAGAAACAGTGATGCTTGTCTTAAGGCTCTTCAATGTTGTTCTTCAATGTTTTTCAGAACCCCTAAAGTTCAGCAAAGAACCTTACAACACGATCTATCAGCAACTTTATTTTTAAGAGAATGTTCTCTGTATTAAACCTGAGATACACTTACTGGCATTTTTAAAGATGAGGATACAATTGAATTTCCCTACATGCTTACAGCAGAGTGAGTGAGTTTGTGTGTGATATTGCCCAGCAGACCGTATTTGATCTAATAAAAAGATTTACTGATGCATGAAGCAGCGCGTAACATTGGACGATTTAGGCTGTGACATCAGCTTCCTCTTCTAAACTATTCGCCCCAACACACATACACACACACACCTGCCTTTAAACCTGCCATGACGTACACACACAGTCCCACAATCATACACAGATAGAGGCAGTGGAGACATGATAATGAAAGCCATTAGTCAAGTAAAGCTATGATGTTCATTATGACTAATTCAGACTAAGAAGCAGAAAGCAGGAATGAGAAAGTCTCAATGCAAACGCAACTTTCACTCATGATATGACCAATGAACAGATCCAGATAGAATCTGCAGACTACTTACACATTTTATACACTGGAGGAAATCTGCTAAATGAATTTAAAGTGTGAAACTGGGCTGAGAGTACTGTACTACACTCCATTTGGTAGCTACTCAGCTAACAGGGAACGTCGACTAATATTTTCTTAAAAGTTCTCTCACAGTTATCAAGATCATTCTTGCAGTAATGTTAGTCAAACTTCATATCAAAAACGTTATTTTTATGTAGTTAGAGGAACATTTTAAAAATGTTAGAATTCAAAAATGTTTGAATCACATTCTTATAACCAAGCAATTATGTTAATACAATAAAAAAACTGCACGTTTTGAACAAGCATATAACTTTCAATATAGCATTTTTACTGCTTTTTTGTTACCTAATGGAAACGTTAGGGAAATGTTCTTACAACCCTAAATTGCTAGCTAGATGAAGGAATGATTAAACCAGCTGAAACAATGTGATGGGACTCTGAAGGGCCGGGAGATGGCAGAACTTTGTTATTAACAGGTGATAATGAATTCTGGGCAGTTCTGCAGACATGTGGGTGCTTTGAATAGTAGCCAACCACATAGTCTGCAAACTGCAAATAGTCTCTTATCATCTATACTGGGCAACCTTGATAATAAACATACACACGAGTCTGGCGCATGTAAACATACTCAATGTCTTTACTGTAGTAAGAGAAGTCATAAACCACATATTAAAAGATTAAATAAAGATATTATATAAAGACCTCAGTGTAAATTTTTACTTAACAAATATGTCTGCATGACCAATACATTTATAGTATCATTCATTAAAAGAGAGAAACTGCTGAATTTCACTTCGGTCCCCTCACTACCTTTTAATCCCAGCTAAATTTCCTTCCTGGAAGCCTGTATGACTTCTTAACTTCACTGGGAACAAAATAGCTTTTCCTGGAAAGGAACACACAAGCTAAAGTTCAGGGGAAAGAAAAATCCCATGCAGCCATTCTTTAGATTAAGCAAACAAACTGAGCTCTGCTAGCGGACAGAACAGTGTTAATGCGCAGAAGCATCTCAAGTCCCCTAAAATTTTTCAGACTGGTGGTCACCTGATAAAGACATATCTTCAGCAGTAATACAAGCACACTCTGAAAACTGAACATAAGCTCTGTCTCTCTGGATTTAACCCATAATGTTGAATTCGTAGTCTTAAAAAGTTCATACAATATATTTATGCCACTTGAAAACAAATAAATAACCCAATGCGAAGACGAACTGTTTATACTGTAAAGACCTGGTGGAACATGAAAAGACCTTAAAAAAATGACATGACGCCCTCTGGTGGTGAGAACAGAAATGACTTGTCCTTTAATAATGGGAATTTTTCAAAGTCACTGAGCAATTTTAAATTCAACTGAACAGTGTTTAGACACCTAAACCAAAGATCAAACAAGAAATGAAGGTTTTAATAGAAGCAAGGAAACTGTGGCCATCTTGACAATTTTGCAGAAGTTTCCACTGTAGCTGTTCTGATATAACACTTTCTTGTAAAGGAAACTAAACAAGTATCTGGCCAAATGATCAAGACACTGGACCAAAACTAGTTTCCTCTTTCAAAACTAATACCACACATTTAACCACATCCTTACAATGTGTACAATGAGTCAAATCTTAAGAGGTAAATGAACCCTGCCACCAATGCGAAAATATCTTTAGCATTTGCACAAAATTACTGTATGCCATTCTGAGACATTAGACATAAATGTCTAATACTTTAAAATATTTAAAAACTTAAAATACACCAATGCATGATTTTGTATTAGTTCACAACTTTACGCCACTGCGGGCTCAGGAAGAGCAGTGTTTTCCACCTGCCATTATAAAAGACGAAACAAAAAAACAAACCATAACTTTGGCCAGCTTGCCACAGAAAAACCCATGCTTGAGTTTAGCACCCCACAATCAGCTTAAACCTCACATATAGTCAGGTCACGACATCACTAGTATGCAAGTCATTCGTTTTCTGAGCGTGTGAAATACCTGTAGGATTTGAGGAGGCGTTTTCGTTTCATGCCCCTGCTTACGGTTTCTCTTGGGACTATAAAATTGTCTGTACAATCCCTCTTTAAATCCATAGCTGAGGAGAGTCTATATGGTCTGTCAGGGCAGCTGAGTTTAAGCCTTGTCTTGTGATGTCAAGCATTTCCTGCACTCTCATGGGGTTTCACAAACCCCGCCCCTTTAGCCTTAAGTGACAAGACGTCTTCATTTGGCCTTTATTAACCCTGGCTCCTCCCCCTTCCTGTAATCTTATTAGCACTCAGGACATGTAGTCCAGTCGAGGAAACTCTTTCTCCGTGCTCAAAGTTCTGTGTTTCTGTCGCTTTAGCTATCTGATATAAACAGCTGAGACTGCACAGTTGGTGGCCTCCTCTTCCGAGCTTCTTGCCACATTCACGTTTGAAAACCACGATGAACATCAAGCACCAAGTATCAGACATCTTAATAAACAGCCACCACAAAGACCCAGCTAACAATTTTAGGTTGTAAAAATGTTTCTGTAATGTTTTCCAGTAACAAGTAACATAAACGTTACAAATGCTATTTTAAATGTTTTTGGAACGTTCAAAACATGCAGTTTTTAGACGTTGAATTAATGCTATTGCTCGGCTATAAGAATGTTTTTCAAACTCTTTTAATTATGTAACTTTTTAAAACATTCCACTATGAATTTAAGAATGTTTTTGATACATTTGATATATAACAGTAAAAAAGCGTTCTACCAACACTACAGCAAGAACATTTAAAGAACGCTAGCCAACGGTCTGAGAACGTTCCTTGTCAGCTGGGAAGGCCCACGTGTGTGTGGTGCATAACATAAGCTTGTGGAATCGAAAGGCCCTGTGTGGTGAAAAGGTTTGTGGGTAATATCCTTTTCCACCTTTTCACATAACCACATTCCCGCATGCCCTCAGGTCACATGCAATTCAAGTGTCCTGCTCTCTCTGTGGCTGGGGTTGCGAGAATCACATTAACGGAAGATCTCAAGGTGCGTGCTGGAGGAAGAAGGAAATTGGTATAATTTGTGGTGATGGGCTTGTGTGAATCTCAAAGTGAGCAATGTTGTGGCCAGAAAAGAGGACCCACAGGAATCTGCCAATCAAAACCCAGCTAACGTTTAGCTAACGTTAACTGTCCATCATACTCTGAAAGTTTACTTATAAATGACTCTCATTAAATCATAACGGTGCAATAATGCACAGCCCTCCCTGCGCCCGAAACTGCAAGTTTGCAAAAAGTCACACGGGGAGAGCGTTGATAGGACAGTAAGCGTGGCTGCATGGCTCCCAGGAGAAGCTCTGCAGCGTTTCATCATCTCAGCCCGTCTCTGGGAAAACATGCTGATGCTTCAAATTCTCACACTTTTTGCTTCTAACATAACAGAGCAATCAGATTAGCACTGACATTTACGGTGCTTCTCGCAAACAGCTGGTGTAACGTTCCTTCCTACAGGCTGTCGGTGAATAAACTATACTCAGAATAAGCAATTAAAGATAAATGCCAATATATATAAATAAACACATATAATACATATATATAAATATAAATAAATGAATATTACATATTCATGCAAAATAAGTGAAAAACTGTACATGCAATCCCAGGTAACAGGGAATGTTCTTAGAATGTTAGCTAATGTTCTGTAAAATTTCTCTCACAAAATTGTTTTTGTAGTTATGTTAGTAGAATGCTATTTAAGGCTATATATCAAATGTCAAAAACATTATTCTTACTTTTCTAGAACTTTCAAAATAATATTTGTAACATTTCTGTTACTTAATGGAAACATTAGGGAAATGTTTTTACAACCTCAAATTGTTAGCTGGGATGAGGTTTAATACTTCATCCCAGCTGGGTTATCGGTCTGTTCCAATGCACAGCTCTGAGTATCAGCACCGATAAATCCAATGCTTGCTTTAGAAGACACGACATAAAAAAGTGATTTTATGAAAGCAGATTTTTTTCTCTTTGCAGATGAATCATTACAAGTGTTTCCATCTCTCCTGATAAGGATCTGTCAGGCCTGCAATAGTGTGTGTGAATAAGCAAGAAGACAAACATATTACTAGCCTGAGCTGTGTTTTCCAGTACTGGAGTCTCTCCACACACTTTAAACTCCCTTTGAGAATAAACAAACACAATAAAGGAAATATTTACACTCTGTGAGACGAAAACGCAAGCACCCATGAAAGGTCAGAGATGACAACCAATGCAAAAAACATTCAGCTGAGGCCATGTTAACAGAACGTTTTCAGATTGTTTGCTAACATTCTGTAGAAGTTCTCACAAAATCATCAACAACATTTTTGCAGAAATGTTAGTAAAACATTATATATCATCTATATCAAAAATGTTACCTTTAAGTTGTTAGTTGAACATTTACAAACATTTAAGTTATAACCAAGCAATAATATTAATACAACGTTTACAAATCTATATGTTTTGAATGCTTTTTAAACTTTCAAAATAACATTTTTAACATTTTTGTAACTTAACAGAAACATTACGGAAACTTTTTAACTGGGGACTTGAATTTTGCAGTTTGTGGGAGTCTGTCCATCTCTGTAAACCAAAGCACATAACAAAGACAGCAAACAGCACATAACAAACATTACCATCGTCTCCTGGCTTTAATGTCGATGGGTTTGTTGGTGGCGAATGGAGAGCCGCTGGCAGACATGCGGAGAGGTTTTGCTAACAGCTCCAGTGAGAGGAGCTCACTGCGAGAAGGTAAACTCATCGTTGTATCAACGCAGGTCTTTGTTGGTCATCTCTTTATGAACACACCACAGGCAATGCGACACCCCGCTGCTCTAGAGACTCTGTTCATTCATAGTCATAATCAGACACCTCGCTGAACCTGCGGAGGTGACCCTCACTGACACGCCGTACCTGCACCTGAGACCAGTCCAACAGAGCTGCATCATTTACAGCTACAGGTGCCAGAATCTGAGCTTTGATCAAACAGCCATTTGACCGTTCATGTCTCATGGTTTTTGGTAACGCCATGTAAAAGGAAATCAAGCAGTTTGGTGTTGTTCAGTGTTGTCTGCTGTCCAGATTAAAATATCAATCAGATTCTGTCAGTGTGAGATCATCTAGACAGACTTAAAACAGTGGGCAATAACATTGTGTCACATAGAAAATCAGCTTTGTGTGTGTGTGTGTAAATAAATATATATATATATTGTATTTAAAACATGACTATTAATTTATATACATCTCTTTTGCTCATATTAAATTCAATTAAATTTCTTAGATTAACAAATAATGTTCAACCAATAACGTTGTGGCTGTTTACTGAACGGCTCAGGAAATCAGCATTTAAATATCATACTGTCATTATCAGCAATATAACATTTCTGTTGTGTCTGCATATATGGCAAGAAAGTGTTTTACTCCAGTGACAGTGTGTTACGGTGATGATGATGAAAACACAGGCACAGCAGATGTTTGTTTGAATCATAAAGCCTTTTCCACTGACTATTCATGTCACTACCAAACACCAAACTATGACTAAATCACATCAGCAGCAGGGCAGAAGATGTGGCCTCACTGATCCTCAAAAGGATTCGGAGGTCAAAAATTATCATTCATTTAGCGGAGGCCTGCAATTGGTTCATCCCTGCTCAGGTAACCGGGCAGAATACTGAATGCTGAATATTAAGCAAAGTGCCAAATAAATTTAGGATTAAAATATTTACATGATGGACCTTAAACCATTATGCAAGGGCTAAAAGCTATAACATAGTCAAAGCATTAATGTTAGCAGACACAATGCTAATAAGCTGTTAAATCAACAATAAAAGGCAAATATTAGGAAAGACATTGATTATGCTTTATATGAAAAATAAAATAAAACAGACCCTTTTATTTGCGTATCTGCAGTACGGTGTTTGCCTGCATGTGTACAGAACGAAGGCCAGCATTATGTAGATCAGGTGGTAATCTATCACTTGGTAAACAGCGACTCTACACTCTGGCTTGTGATCTCTGCATTTTTCATCAGCACTGTAACCGTGCAGACCAAATGCTGCCACAGGAGACGTGCTGTTGCTCTGCATCACATGGAAACATGCGTAGCCGTATATCAATTCCTGTCTGCCTGACCAATCACATAACAGGACTGAATCTTCTGAACTGTAGCCTCTCTTAGCACACTAGACAAAAAGAAAACTGTTGTGGAATAAGCTTAAAACATTCCAAAAAAAATGCTGATAGGCCAACGTAACTCAGTGACTCCATGAACAGTCTGACTTTAGTACAAGGTGCTGTTTTCCCATTAGGCACCACCAGAGGGCAACACTTTCATAACTGTTGTCCACAAACCAACTCGAATGTTTATCAAACGTCACAACTGCTTGTGTGTTTGGAAAGGATCAGGATGTTTGACAAGCCATTCAACAAGTTCAGTACTTCAAAGACAAGTTCTCAGGGTTTCCAACATGCTGAACTTCAGCCAGCTAACAGCATCTGTTAGACTCTCAGCAGACTCGAACCCTCCCTGAGAAAACACTCAGTTCAACACTGTTCATCGTTCTGTTTACAGTTACGCACGTACCTAGCCTTTATCAACCGAATTATCCATCTAAATATATGATGTAATTCTTGCAGTAATGTTATATATCAGATAGATAGACAGACAGACAGACGAGACATGAGAAAGTTGTTAGTGGAATGTTTTAAAAATGTTACAGAATAAAAACTGTTTGAATAACGTTCTTATAACCAAACAGTACTGTTAATACCACGTCTAAAAACTGGACATTTTTTAACGTTCCTAGAACATTCAAAATAACAAAAAACGTTCTTACAATCTAAAAATGTTAGCTGGGCAGGGGAAAAAAATAATGGCTGGAGGAGAAACAGGCCCCATGTGAGATCTTCTCCTGCCAAGTGACTCTATTGATTTGTTTAATTCAATGTCTACAGTGCAGACCCAGAGACGACACAATCACATTTTCTGTCTGTGCTCATTTGGCCTTCGCTCTGCACGGATCCACTCTACCACCTGTGCCCCAGAGCATCACCATGGCGCCTGCTCACTTACACCCATCCTGTCTGATGGCTCGTCTTCAGGCTGACTGGGGCTGAAGGTGGGATTATGGGATGTTTTTGAAAGGTCAAAGTGTAACCTTCAGAGGAACCTTCAAACAGTCAAATCAGGTGAAGAGGTTCTGTGTACACCCGGCATTAACATTTATCATGAGTGCCCAAAACACAAGAGGTCAGCAGAGAGAGAGAGAGGGGAGAGAAATAGAAAGACAGAGAAAAAGACAGATAGAATATGGATTGTGATTATCAGCTAAAACGCTGCAAATTACTATTACAGTATGTTTGTACATTTAACAGATACGATCCAACAGGGTTAAATGTCTCACTGATATAACTTCTCATCTGTTTAACAGACAGCTGGTTAATTTTCCCTGTTAAGTTAATGGAGGGGAATGAAATCAAAATGTCTGTCGTGGAAATTAGGTGAATACCTCTGACAACAGCTTCCTTACTGATAAACTGAAGAGCGAATGTGAAGTGTTTTCTGTCGGCTCTGTTAAACAATGGCTCACTTAAACATGTCTTTCCTGGCGAAGGTGAAAACGTGATTTGTAACTGGCCGACATCGATACGAGACCAAACAATACGAGAACAAATTGACTGATTAAGTTATTCTTGACCACTTACACAGGGTGTTGGGGGTGAGTTACAAAACTTTGCTGTTGCTCAGCCCTTAGGCTATGAAACGTTGGCACAGTAGACCAGAAAATATGTAAATCCAGATGTATCAAGAGAAGCTAAATCAAAAATATGCCAGTGATTTTGCGTTATTGGGAATTGGACATCCAGAAAGACGTGGATGTCCGTTGACCCAAGATTCCTTTGGAAGCAATGTTAGAAAGTTTTACTTGGATGAAGTTAACTAGCCTCTGTTTGAGCTCAGATCTCATCACCCGTCCCGGACTACAGACTGAACAGCCTAATAAGGAAGCTTTCCAGTCATGTGAGCTCTTCACTGACCCTAAACAGTCAGCAGCTATTGTTCAGAAGTGGTTGGTTGGAGCAGGTACAGTTACGGTCTCAGAACACACTGACTGGTACCACCAGCCCTCTCTGTAATGCAAGATGAACATCCCTGCTGATAATACAGGTCACATGATACAAGCTTTCAACTTAATCAACTAACCAGTCCTTCATTTTCATTAGCCATGATGGACATGACATTTTCTTTGCTGGCTTGTAAGAGATGCCCCCAAACTGTCCAAAACGATACAATTACATTAATGTCTCTGTATGTTACGAAGCAACAGTTTTTCGGCTAAAAACACTTATGAATGTGCAAGGGTGTAAAATAATCTCTGGTAATTGTGATCCAGGGCCCCTATGTTTTCCTGCTTTACTTTTCCTAGAAATCTCGTAACACATGGGGCACCTGTGACATCCACCACATGCAGTGCAGTGTCGGGTTTGTTGATAAGGGCCCCTGCGATGCTACAGGAAGAGACATATAGTCACGGCTAATCTTTTCAAGATCTTGTCTTTCTGACTGCACTGAGGAAGATCAGATTCCAGGTTCAGACTCGAGACAGATTCCTCCCAGAGTGCAAGAACTTCAACAAATGTGAGATAAAACCACAACCATATAAAAAGCTCACTCGCAATTTCTAGCCAGTAAAATATTCTAGAGCTTGGCATACCTAGAAGGATGTATATTTGTTATAAAATAATGAAACACCAAGATATCCTGATTTTTAGTTGTTTTACCTTATTTTAATGCTTGTCCATCTTTAAATCATTCTAAACCATCTTGAGGCCTTCCCCAGCTAACAATTTTAGATTGTAAGAACGCTTCTTTAACGTTTCCATTAAATAACACAACGTAAAATTTTTTTTAAAAAACATCTAAAAATGTTCAGTTTTTTAGACATTGTATTAACATTATTTAAACATTTTTGTAACATTTACAAATCTGTAACTTTTTTAAAACTTTTTACTAACCACTAAAGAATAACATTTTTGATATATAGCATATACAGTATAAAAAAAGTTCTAAAACATTACTGCAAGAATGTTTTCATCATTTGAGAGAAACTTTAGACAAATGTTAGCCAATGTTCTGAGAACATTCCCTGTTAGTCATTCAAGTTTGGGCCCCGGCCTTGGATGACAAAAGCACTGATATAAGGAGACAATTAAGTTTTAAATCTTCCTGAAATACGCAGTCTTGTGTTATATTCCCTGACGTTTACTTAGCCTAATTTGCCATCAAAGGGTTGTGAGTTTGTCTTTCCATTTACCCAAGACGCTCTATTCAATAAAGCAATGCGGTAAAGACGAGATGATAGATGATGAAGAAAGAGGGAGAAGAAAGTGTGTTGGTGGTGCTTTGTAATAAGTGGTGTACTTTTTTTTGCACGGGCAGGCTTAATTAGTACCTGCCATGTGGCCGTTCACATGGGATCAAAGTTACTGGTGCTGCGTTCTGCCATCTTCAGCGTCTGTCTCCCTCCGTCTCGCTGCTTTAATGATCTTCTCCACGGGAAACCGTCGTCTAACTTTCTCACTTCCATTTCTCATCTCCCAGACTCGTTTGGCAAGCATGCCACAGACAGCTCAAAGACGTCTTGCTGAAGTTTCCGTGCGGCACATTTTTGTCTCGGACGTCACAGAGCGCTTTCAAGCGTTTATCAGGTAGACTTCAGCGCCACGACGTTCGACAGCGATCAGAGTGGGTTATTAATAGATTGTTTCGTTTAACATGTTTGCCTTGTTGGCTTTTACAATCAGCCGTGAGTTTATTCTCAAAGCTTTTCCATATACAGACAATGAGCTTAAGAGTCAGGCAACAACTATTTCTGGACAAAACAAATACCGTGGAACATGAAACGTAATGGGATGAAGGGTATTTAAAAGAAAAACATTCTTTTGAGTACAAATGAGATTAGGTTTCGACAAGAGGCCATATTCTTCAGTATTAAGTCTGGTGAGAAGACCAGCTGTGGCTGGATGGAACCCTAAACGAGAACAAAGGAAGGTTAAGCCACACCATCCCCTCAAATACCTTTAACTGCGTCAGCCGTGCAGCACAGATAACTGTGCTGTAAACACGTGTTTCCAATACACACACAGTCATCCAGTACGTTTACTGATGGAAAGTAAAGCAATCTACCAAACTCAGTGGCACAGTGTTGTCTGTACAGATAGTCCTGCCTATCACAGCCTTGTTACAACCAGCGTTTCATGTGCTTTGTTTACATCTGGGAGCATTTTCTTAGAAAAACATTTGCAGATGGAAACCGCTGTCCTGTTCCCTACAGGCCCAAAATCTTGTGCATGTGTGTTTGCAACCTCTGAGCCAATGAGAAAACAAGAAACGTGAAGCTTAAGAGAAATACAGCGATAATTCACCATCAGTGAAAATGTGAGCAGACGCAGCGCCCAATTAAGAGGCAAAAGTTTCTAACTAAAGCAAGAGCTTCACCCTAAAACCACACACACTACCAGACAAAAGTTTACGATCACTTGACTGAAATGACTTAAAAACCGTTTGCTTGAAAACCACACGCTTGAATGTTTCAAAATTATTTTCTACACAGAGTTCTCATCTATGCTGGGCTCTGACTGGCTGCTTCTGTCCTTCCTCCTACAGTAAAGACACATAACTTTACATGATCACATGTGAAAAACGTCACTTCATGTTTCACATGTGATTCCATAGGTTTCCCATGGAAATTTCTTACAATAATAATTATCTACAATTTTAGCAAAATTTTAGCTTAATAAAATAAATAATTTTGTCTAAAAAAAAACTAATGTCAAACATTTATTTGTAACCAGTAGTGTAGATTAGTACCAGTGAGGTATAGCAGAGTACATCTCTGATGTGAAGAGTGTTTTGTGAAATGTGTATTTTACTTTACAGTTGCTGTGCTGTTGCTAACCACAGAGCTGATACACACACACACACACATATATACATTAATAGGACAATACATTTTAATGTCATAAACTCATTTAGACCTGCACCCCTGGCAATTTTTATCAGTAACTGTAAAATCAGACTGAACATCATCCGAGAAAGAGAACAAATTCCGAACAGGACTTAGAGACGGACACAAGGATGTGTACAGCAATGTGACCTGAGACGAGCTGCTGGTTAGACTCTCTTGAGGATTCCTAGAATTTCAGGCCCGCCTCATTTGCATTGTCAATTTCAAAACAGTGCGGCAGTAATTCTTGCAGGGCTTTTCCATCAGCGCTGCAGAGTGTAATCCCTGCATTAATGCAGTGCATGTAAAGAGTGTCCTGATTAACTCACTCTGGCGTACATGCTTGCAGTATAAACACATGGCTGAGGTAATGGGTTTAGTCATTTTGCCGTTGGACAAGCACTAATCCTGTTAAACCATACCTCTGTGATGTCACTGACCACCCTTACACAGACGTCCACGTCGCGGGTGTGCGTACATGCGGGCTGTCCCAGGGATGCCCTGTCTAAAACATAAACCTGGGAAGATCTCTAGACGTCACAAGCTACACACTGTAAGCTCCCCGTCTTTTTATAGCATCAAAGCAGTGCATCAGGTCTACTGTAAGATTACTGCATCTTATCTTCAGGGTCTACTGACACCTGAAAAACGTCATTTGTAAAGTACATTATGTAATTTGATGTTTTGAATCGCTGGTTTAAATTGAGAATATGCATTGAAAATGTTAAAGTTAAACTGCCTGTTCTTTGGTCTAAATATATTTATATTGTTATGTATCTTCTGTGGAATCTTCACGGGATCATAAAATGTTCATCCAATCATTGCATACCGTGCAAATTAAATGACAGGATTCCCTACATGTCTGTCAAAATATGTAATTGCATACCTCTGCAAAATAATTGGAGAGGGCATGGCTTTAAAGATCGCTCTGAGTGGAGGGCATAATCTTATGCTTTCGAAGCAAGGTTGCTATTGCTAGCCTCTTCAAAATTGCCTACCCTACCTTTAAGAGACAATGAATACACAATGCCATGTCTAATTTTCCCAAAGCCATGTTCATATACATAAGCATTTCATTTGCCAGCATGTTTTCTTCCTGCTGTCTCTGGTACTTTAAATAAGTAATGCATTAAACTCCAGTAGCTGCAGGTGTGTCACGCTGCCTGGCTGAATGAAGCTGCTGAGATCTGCTGATTCAGTATGTCTGCACTCTGAGTGATATTAAATAACGGCCTCTGCCTCATTCATCTGACTCCAGAGTGCTGCGGCGCTTCAGTGCAGATCGCCAGGAGTGAAGCACTGCTGCGATGCAGTGGCCCTTAAAAAAAATGCATCTTTGTAATGACTTTCAAACAACGACTAACAGCTGACAGACACGCCCCCTATTGGTGATTTGCTACAAGAGTGTTATGGCATTGTGGTGATCGGTCTGATCAACTTTGTTGTTATTTATTTATACAGCCAAGAGCCACAGAACATGTTGGCATGTTTTTAACTAGCTACCAGACTAAACACATATGACGAAAACTCTATCGCCTCCTTGAGTTCCATTACTGCCACAATAACACAAGAATGCAATTAAAGAATGTACAACATTTGATTGTATTGTTTTGGTTTTGCAGTAATTGATTGGACCAATTACTAATGCCACAGGGCTGGGTCCAAAGGTCATTTAGACAAGCTCACCCAATACTATGAAGACCAAGAATGAATGAGCTGCACAATGCGAAACCGAATAAGGTGATGCAGGCTGGCAGCATTTGTTTTGTCTGAGTGATTTGGAGCTCATCTCAGTAGATCAATTCCATTGACTTTACAGTCCGCAATCCTCCAAGTATTTCTTTACAAAATGTCCAGAAAAATTAAAATGCTTTCCAACCTGTATAAAAACCCGTTCAATAAGCATAATATAAAAACAATATATAAATAAAGTAAAAATACAAACAATTTTCTGTTAGGATTAGTCTATATGAATTATAATTAGTTGTATATAAAAACGAAAACGTTTATGGAATGTTTCCATTTATAAATCTGAGTAAATGTGTGTGTTCGGGACACAGATGAAAAACTGGGTATTATGTTATTTCGAGCTTATCATAGTCGTGATAAAATGCTTAACATTCTTGGTTTCATTTTATTGTGCTTGCATTTATTTCGAAATAGCTTTCCATTAAAATTACTCCCTGTACAAACACAATACCAGACTCATCTCAGGCGGGAGGTGAATATGACATTTCAAATACTGGAAACTGATGCATCTACTAATAACTTCAGACCTAACAAATGTTATTCCAATGTAATGCTGTTACTGTATGTGGAGCTACAGTAGGAGAAAATGTTATTGTTTCTGAAAAGTCAGTCATTATGTGCTGCTCTCAGGCCACATCATCTGCTGTGAGCAAATGAAGCTCGTCTTTCTTCTGGTTTCTGTAATTAACATGAACATTTGTCTTGACATGTTTTTGTTATTCTACGTCCTGTTTAGTCTTGACATAAAAATTGATTGTTTAAGTTTCTATAATATAACATTAAACATAAATGTAACGTGAATGACGTTTATTAAAATAAACATGCCTGGAACTGAACATTACTCTTACCAGCAGGGCTAATGAGCTTTGACATGCCTTGACCTGAAAAATGCAAGAACTGCATCGCATGTATTACAAACCTGCTGCAAACAGAACCGTGCAGAGAATTTGTGGTTCTCAAATGCAACATCTATGAATACAGACACATTTGAACTGTTTTCTCGCTGCCATAGGGAAGATGAGGGAGATGAGTTTTGTCTTGAGGTCATGACAACCCCAAAGGCAGAAAGTTCCTGATCTGAACTCCACCCTGTAGGTTCTGAATCCAGAGGCGTGTCTATACACAAACACATCTTGGTAAATTAAACGTTAGCAGCAGTCTTACATTTTCTAAGAGTTTGGCAGACCACTGGTAACCCAGCTAACAATTTTAGGTTGTATGAAAGTTTCCCTAGTGTTTCCATTAAGTAACGAAAACATTAGAAATGTTATTTTTAAAGTTCTAGGAACATTCAAAATGCCCAAAATTTCTGACAAGTTTTTGCTTGGTTATAAGAACATTGTTCAAGCATTTGTAAATTCTGTAACACTTTTAAAATGTTACACTAACTACTTAGGAAAAACATTTGTGATATATATGATTTATAACAATAAAAACATTCTACTAACGTTACTGTAAGAGCATTTTTTATATCTTTTAGAGAATGTTAAGCAAAGTTCTGAGAATGTTAGCTAGACAGTCTCCTGCTCATAACCTGCATAAACAAGAAAAGGTGACAATTTGGCGGTTGGAAGACGCATCCCCTCACACGAAGCATTGTCTGAACGTCTCTGCTCACAGTTCTCAGGAAACAATACTTCTTGCTGGTGCTTTCGCAACTGTCATTCGATCTCTGTGAAGAAATGCAAACGACGGTCTGTTTTCCTTCCAAATATTGAAGAAGTGCTGTTGGCATGAGTATCAACAGAAGGTAAACGTTTGTTTAACGTCATTTGTCACGTGTCAGCCCATGCAGTGCTTCTTTTATGACACCTACGGTATGTTTGAGTAGTGACTTAAAAGGAAATAAAAGTTCCATTTGCCATGTCACCACCGAGGCACTCCTACACGCCAGGTTACCCTGCATTCTGCAGCCCTCTGAAAACACGGCCCTCTGCTGATCTGAAGCCCAGCTAACAGGGAACATTCTCAGAACATTGGCTAATGCTCTCTAAAAGTTCTCACACAGTTTAATGTTTTATATCATATATCTCAAAAATGTTATTCTTAAGTTGTTAGTGGAACATTTTAAAAACGTTACTAAAATTAGAATGACAAAACTCTGAATAATGTTCTTATAACCAAGCTGTAATGTTAATACAACATCTAAAAAAGGGCGGTTTGAATGTTCCTTTCAAAGTAACATTTTGAACATTTTTATTACTTAACGAAAACATTATGGAAACATCCTTACAACTTTAAACTGTTAGCAGGGTCAGCTGTACATGTGCCACGTTAAGTTTCCTGTTAGTTCATTCATCACAATTGTAAAGCAGCACATCAGAACCAAGCCATTAAAGATGTCGCAGAGCCTCGCAGAGAAGCAGGGCATGAAACCCAAAGCATGCTGCTGTCATGTCTGATTCATTGCGCCCTGCCTCGGCTGTAGCTGCTCTGTTTTGTTTTGCTGGCTTTCCACTTCAGGGTGATGACACCAGAGCCTGCTGTTCATACTCGGCTGTCGACAGGAGTTTTGTCTAAGAGATCTTGTGAAATCCCATAGCTGCCAGGTGACTCCACACGGCTGTCAAATCATAAAGCCCATGGTTACACACGTAGCATGGAACACACCCAATGAAGGATTAAAAAAAGGTCCCCCACACTGAATGTGAAAATAAAACTCTTCTACGGTGACAGCAGTGCAGTAGTGAGTCCCTGTAGGTTGGAGGTCTGTGGTAGCACCTGGCAGGTGTAATTTAAGCAAAAAACTACTGAAAACATCTCAAACCTTACAGAACTACAAATATCATCCCCCCTTTAGCACATGAATCCAAACGTCATCAGGTCCAGCGTGCCATTAGCACCTCTGACATTTGCTTCAAGATTAATACAAATCTACAGGTTAACACAAACATCCTTGTGGGCTGGGTGTGCAAACGAGCTTAAGCTACCTTGTGAGCCCCTGTTTAACGAATCAAAACTAAATGCACTAACACAAACCCTCTGTTTTTTGTTTCCTCAGGCAAGTGATGTTTTTCCACTCACTACTCACCATATCCAGGAATGCCTTCGGAAGGGGAAGTTGTTGACATGCATCATTTTTTTCTCCCTTCCTGTGCAACTGCGGCCGGTCTTCATTTAAGCGAAGGTGCGGTTCAGCTGGCTTCTCTCTCTCTGAAATAAATAACTCTCACACAGACCTCTGAACAGCCATCGTACCCTCTACTTCCAAGCCTCCACTGTAATCTGTCCCAAACATCTCAGAAACAGAAGTCCGACAGAGACAGAAACATCTTCTGAACGCTGCACTACTCCACAGAAGAGTCTCGACTGGACACTTCGCCCATTTAAATCTCTATTAAGAATGTGTGCGTAAACAAAAATTGAAGGCAACGTAATGCAAACGACAAGCGCGTCAAGCGTGTCAGGCTTTATTCACGCCAATAAAAACTGCAGCGAGTCTCTGTGTTAAGGGGTTATTCCGTAGTAGTACAGCAAAAACAACAGACAAAGAGCAGCACGAGGGTTCTTACGCTGCCTGTCATGTGCAATTTCAAACTCATCCTGCATCCTCATTGTGAAGTCCGATTATTAATCGTTTCTTCTGCTTTCAGTCTCGGTGAAAAACTCTTCATTTGTTTGAAGGATGTGCGTGCTGGTGCCTCCAGAAAACCGGGAGAAGCCTGTCCACTGTAATATTGTGTAATATCTGTGCAGCGGCACAGGCACTGCAGATGCAACAGACGGATGGATGACAGGTCCTATCCGGTCCGGGGGGCTGCGCTATACTCGATATTCCGATCCGGTTCTGTGACAGTAGGTGGTCGAGATATCCCACCTCCTAAAAGGAAGCAACAGCGTTCCACTGCTGTCAGAGACCCTGTAAGCTATTGATCCTCTTAGTGTAGACAGCTGTATGATGAATTCATTGCTGTTTGCTCAAGGAATGGGTGGAGTAGCCGAAGGAGAAAAAACACACACTGTGTCATCTCAGGGCTGCCTGCGCTCTCGTGCCCCTTCTTGGAGGACCGATCTCGCGCCGGTGAACGTTAGCCATCACACAGAAGATGGAATTGTGGAGCAAAAAAACAATGAATGCAGTCGAAGCAGGCGGACAGCATGTGCTAAACCTCCCAACAATCACACAAGTGAGTGTCGCTTAAGCTCGTACGCTCTCTCTCTCTTTCACTCGTACTAGCCCAAGGGTGCTCTCTCTCACTCTCTCTCTCACTCTGCTGGTTCTTGAGACCGTCTGCAGTAACACCGGCTCCGGGCAGAATAGGGTGTGTGTGTGTTTGCAAGAGACTGTGTGTGTGTGTGTGTGTGTGTGAGTGTGTGTGTGTGTGATGTGTGTGTGTGTGTTTCTGAGCGTCATGGGGCCCCACAAGGGAAACTCTGACTGGCCAACGTTTCACAGCTAAATAAAGCACACACTGTGACAGCTGGACCAGCCCGTTTCTGCAGCTGGGAATTAAATCTGTTGACAATATCTCAAAGGTCACAAGCAATGATAAGTATGACATCCAAACCAAAGACATATTCAAATATTTAAAATTGAATAAAACAGTGTGACATCACAGCTCCACAAAAACACTGATGGAGACGTCATAAATATCTCAATTGCTTCTCAGAGATGAGATTAAACTGAGATCAAATGTCTCTGTCAGGTTATTCTCCTAAGAAAAAGTCTCCAGTAATCTCACAAGTATCTCCTGTGAAGGTTCTAAATAATCTGATCTCAATAATGTCTCAAACTGTGCTCTGATTTGCCAAGATGCAATACCAAAGGCTACAATAAACTGAAACATTTCTAAACTCGTTCTAATGCTACTCACATTAATTTGATACATTTTACCATACTAAAAAACATTTATGCCAATTATTTTTTCTCCAGAGGAATTTTAAGACAAACAAATGAGACAAAGTTAATACTTCAGTGAAACAAGAGTAGAAGCCTTCTGAGTTATGACAGAGCAACATATGAGCTTTAAACTAAATGACGGTGTCTTTTGCATAAGCATTAGCACATGTACAACCCTTAGGGTGCCCCAATATGCTTGGCTAATGCCATTTTAGGACAAAGAGAAAATTGCAAACACACGACTCTGCAGTGATGCCTGTCTTAAAGAATTATGCATGTTGTCCAACTAAGTACCTTCAATCCGTGTTCAATTTTCCCCTCTGAGTAACCGGAATGAAAAGCCCACTGACAGATCATTCCATGTGACATAATTCAATTTCACCTCCATATCTGACTGATGTTTTATGCAGGACCTAACACAGTGTAACGCCTGATCGTAAATCAAAAATATCACTGTGACATAACGGAACGTGGATGTTGGGAATTGCAAAGTAGCTGGAGCGGACACCACAGAATGAACGCTTTCAATGTTGTGCGTGACTAACTTGCTTTGAATGTTACGTTTGGTTTAATTTATGTGCACCCTGAATACGCTAGACCTCTGTGACATGCACACATTTTCTGAATGAAGTTAGAACAGTTCAGCAAAACTGGTTATTCCAGGTGCAGGTAACTGCATTGGATTTTACAGTAAAGTTAATCTAATCGACAGACTTCAAAGCTATTCCAAAATACAGCAACAAAAATCTGGGCAACTGATTGTTTTAAGGTTGGAGGTGTGAGTGTGATTAATCATTAACACATGGGTTCCATTAATCAACATTACTAATCGCAAGTACTACAAGAATGGAAACAATCTATGCTACAATCAACAATTATGAGTTTTATCAAAATCATGCAATACAGGGTTGGAGGTTAGTTCAAAACACCACTAAACCTGCTTTTGTAATATGACAATTTTCAAAGTGTGCTAATCAAGTCCCCAGAGGAAACTCTTGCTCTTTCATTCCTCACGAGATTTCATGGAGTTCTCAGTTGTTTCATTTAGGTATCAACTTTTTCACCGACATTCCTCTTAAGCTTGTTTAGGAAAAATAGGAAAAAAATCCAAATTAGATTATTGTTGAAATATATTAAGAATACAGAGCGACAAAATTAAATGTAGATCGTTCATATCAACACCTTCTGAAATACTGACTTATGAGTGCACACTTTTGGTTGCACTAACCAGGAGAAACAATTGAGATAAAGACATCTCATGTGCAATGTTTTATCTTACGGGCAGATAGCATCAACTAGATCTCTTTTCACAAACACTCGCTTCAGCAGTGATTTGTTACATAAGCTCTATTCACTTCTCTTTTTTTAAGTGGCCTTATATTAAATGCAGCAGAAACTCTGTATTTACTAAAATCTCAGTGTAGTTCAGGGCTGGGCACAAATGTCACTTTGTGTTTGCTGCAGTCAAGCGAGAGCCTGATACCCACAGTCACTTCAGATCAACACAAACACACAGAAACGCCCGAAGAGTGGAGGTGACCCCGACTGCTCTCCCAGTGAACAATTTTAGGTTGTAAATATGTTTTCCAAATGTTTCCATTAATAAAAACGTTCTACTAGTTTTAGAAACATTTATACATTATCTTCACATTATACATTATTTAACATTATCGTTTGGTTAAAAGACCGTTATTCAAACGTTTTCATTCTGAAACACTTCTAAAACGTTCACCTAACAACTTAAAAATAACTGATGTTCCCTGTTCTTATCAACAAACACTGCTTACAGAGCTCCAGTGTGTGGATTTGTTTTATGTAAACGAATAATAGGTTTCAATTTACAAACTTGTAAACAGAATTGCGGGGCTAATACCGGCTTATGATACGTGTGCTTTTCTACGGAAGAACACTGCTGGGGAAACTGTAGCTAAATGTGTCTCAATTTAAACTGTAGTTAAACTACAGTCAATTTGCCTTTAAGGAAAGGTTTGTTTTTAGTAGTTACAAACAAAAACTTCATAACATAAACATACAAAAAACAACATTAAAAGGAAACAAATATTTTTGATGACTATGTCTGATATCTGAAGTATCTGATGAGCAGTATTTGTCATGGCCACAAATAGTACAATGTTGCCCAAAAATAAATTAAATAGCAAAGCGAAAGAGAAAATGATAACAATTGAAAAGTCAATTATTCTGTTACGAAAGAAAAAATGTTCAAAGCAGTAACATCTGGAAAGCTGATTGAGCAAAATTTTTCGGCTTTATTGAAATGAGCACTTCAGACAAAGCAATCTGCTGAAAGAAGAGCACATCCAAAAGGGCGCATCCAGAAGGGCGCATCTGATTGCTTCAGTTCGCTTGTCTATGAAACTGCGTGCACAATATAACGCGACATAAACAACAGCAGTGTGGTGTTACATCACATTACACCAAAATAAACCTCTCAAAACAGCTGCTGAGCTACAGTTACACTACAGAAAAACAGTGAAGCTCGTGGCATGACAGCAGGATCTCACAACTATACATTGAGAGTTAAGGGACGTCCCCCGAGATGTGTGATGTTTGTTTTCTGTAAACAAAGAGTGTTCTGGATGGTACAGGACTACTGCCAAGCATGTCCCCCGAGACAACGCTGAAAATGAGTCCTTCGAGAAAAACACATCTTTAACTTGTACAGTATGTGTACACTGATGCCATTTCTGATGTTTAAAACTTTTTGTTCAGGAACAAACTATATATTGATGTATATTTTTAGGAACGCTGTAGGACCTCTGATGAAAACAGACGCTTCCGCCTCTCCTGTGCTTCCTCTGGGTCAAGAAAACATCTCCCACACCCCGGGTGGATGAAGTCTTGATAAAGAAGAACACATTTCCTCTCGAAGGCTGTTGTGGTTCTATCAGTGGCTGTAGTACAATCTACAACCCACAGTTGGGCCTCTGTCTATCACCCATTCTATGCCTGCAGGAAACCTGACTGATAAACATGACTACCCTTAACCACACACACCCATGAGCTAAACTAGTCTTCATTTCCTCTTCAACTCTCTACGGCAGAGCAGGGTGCAGTACACATTTAGTAGGAGATGTTCTGAATCAACATATAAATATACATAAACAGGTAAACAGGTATACGTAAACTCAATTAGTTTACATTAGTTAACTAGCTTAGTTGACACGAACTAGCGATTAACAATACTTAAATAGCATTCATTAATCTTAAACACATTTTTAAAAATCAAAAGTTGTATTTAAAACAATTGTTTTATATTAACAACAACTAATAAAGCTGTATAAATAAATCGCTTATTGTTAGTTCATGATAGCTAATGCATTAACTAATGTTAACAAATTACAGTTTTTGTGAAGTTTTCCATAAAAATGCCTCCAAAATGTTACGGTTTCACTTTATTTTGGCTCCCCGGCTGCAAAAACAAAATTCTGGAACTTCTAGGAAACACTGTTGCTAGCTCATGCATGCATTCACTTCTTATCTTGCTGCCAAAATATCAGATGCTGGAATCTAAAAATAGCTGTGGTCAGCAGTTATGCAAGTCATACAGACTGCAAAGGCCAACAAAGCGTGTGTGTGTGTTTTGGTCTGTGGTAGTACAGTGAGGAGTTATCGCTGCTTTGAGATGCCTGGTCGGCTAAAATAGGAAATGTCAAACACAGCCAGGGCAGGTACACACTACAGCGGTGCACAAGGTCACATCCCGACCCCTGCCGAGAGGACCCAACCGCGCTTTAAATGCATGACGAACAGACCACTGGCCTGAACATGCGGCTGAATGCGGCTCAGCAGGTACAGTAAAGAAATACTTCAAACTTCACCTTACCGCATCTCAGCAGAGGCAACTGTTTGTTTTGCAGCGGTCATGCGCGCGTGGGAGTAAAGGCTAGAAGCCGGCAGTCACTGAATCCCCGCTGACATGCTTTTCACAGCATGGAAAAGTTCCATTTTCTCCTCGTTAACACGTCCAGCACTAATGTGTGTTCTGTAAGACTTCATGTGAAAGATACTCAACACGCATGAAACACCACACCAGAGCCTGGTGTGACAGAATGGGCTGTGAAAATCATGGCGTATCAACACGCTTTAGTTTATGTTTAATGCGAGCTTCATAAGCGTAATTCATACATACGTTTCTTCAGAATTAAAATGTCTGTCATTCACAAAGTCATTTCCACCTCTTATACGTTTGTCTATTAGAAGATATTTTGGCTATAAGCTACCAATAAGTGTGGGGTTAGGTACTTTCAGTTCTGTTGAACACATTTTTCCATAAAAGTATTGATTTAGAAGATTAGGCACATAAAAATGCACAAATTTGACGAGTGTTTGAATGTTCCAGAAATGTGCAGAGCTTAACGCAACATTTCATACAGATTAACTAAAACTGATAACTGACTTTTAACATCCAGTAGAGAATATTGTTACCTGTGTATATAACACATCAGTTAACCACTAGTCCCAAACACTCTTAGATTCTTATATTAATAATGTAAGAGTAAAGCACAGATACCCGTGCCACCGCTGTGTATACATATGTAACAATGTACATCATTTTACTATCCAGTTTCAGACACGATATGGATCTCAAATCACTGATTACACAACACCAGATGTATAGAATATAAGTTCAAAGTGATGCCACACTTTTATAAGTGATACAGTAATAAATGACTAAACTACATTGAAACATCACATGAAATGTTGCACAGTCTTTTTAGCATACCAATGAAATGAAACATGTCAAACAATCTGCCAAACAAACTTGGGCAGATCAATGTAGGATGTTATATACTGAAAACAAATGCTTAAGTGTCTTGACATAAGATCATCTCTTCTTCCTGCACTTTACAGGTTGCGTCAAAGACAGGAACTGTACCCCGTGCATCAGTCAGCTAGACACACCGGCCAAGAAGAGACAAACCACAGAGCTCCTGCATGCAGCCACAGGCCTCGACAAACATGCACAATGTGTGTGAGGAAGTCAGAACACCACAGAGACGTGTGTTGCACCTGATGACGTCAGCAGTGCAGGGTTGCATGCCAGCGAAACGGGTGGTATTTACGCACAGGGATCACTCATTAGCATGCATCATGCAGCGGCACTCTGACGGACAGCACATTTCTGTTGGCAGCTGCAACTGACAGTTTGGAGCTGTGAACTTCAGAGAGAACTTCCTGCAATTAAGATGTCACAGTTAAAGCTTTGGTGGTCTTCCTGTGTGACTGTCAATCTTACGTTGGCCTACATTTTCATTCTACCTACCCAGCTAACAGGGAACGTTCTCAGAATGTGGATTATCATTCTCTAAAAGTCTCAGTTATAAAGAAAATTCTTACAGTTATTTAAGTAGAACATTCCTTAATGGTATATATCATATAAATATGCAAAACGTTATTCTTATGTAGTTAGTGGAACATTTTTTAAATGTCAAAGAATTAAAAACCAAGCAAAGTTAGCAACTGACCCTAACCATAAAAAACGTGTTGGATGTTTTGAATGTTCCTAGAACTTTTAAAATAACATTTTTAATGCTTTGGTTATGTTATGAAAATGCTAGGGAAACGTTATTACAACCTAAAGTTGTTATCTGGGTAAAGGCCTGAACACAGTTCTGCAGATTTCTGCGAACATAGTGACATCATGATGACATCACTGACTCGAATGATTCAAGCCTTTAAAAAAAATCATTCATTGCTACTTTTCTCAAAACAAATGGAAATTCTGCTCTCATTTATTTCAAGCGAGCTAGGGTGGATGTCAAGATTGTCATTTTTGCAGCCAAGTCTTTCTTAAAATAACCAAAATAACCAAAAGGAGAGAAAGGTTTTCAGGGCCACGGCTGTTTAAAAACACATCTGGTTTAATAGCGCTCAGCTGCTTGGAGAACAGAAAAGGAAAAAAGCTGCCGTCTCTGACTCACCATTTACAAGCCGACCTGCAGGCCGGCACCTGTGCAGCTGCGCTGGACAAAAATACTACGACCAGCTCAAAAGAACATTAGCCAACAATCAAGACAAGTATGCTGGTACGGAGATGATTTAAAAGTGCACTGGGTACTTTAATCCCCCAACCCCCCACAATGTCAACAACAATATTTGATGCCCCCTCCACCTACTGTTTCTACCCAATTAAATATTCTAGAGCTTGGCATAACTGGAAAGATGTGTATTTGATTAAAAAAAAAACCCACCAAGAAATATCTAAATTTTACATGTTTTAGCTTTTTTTAATAGTCATTTTGAGGCCCTCCTGCAAGTCTGTTAAGGCCCCCGGCCCCCTAGCTGAGAAACACTGCACTCTTAAAGGCAGCCACAGCGTGTTATAGACAACATTACAATTCACAAGCAAGCTACACACCATCACATGTATTGTATATGAATAATACTGCACACCTCCACTGCACAGTCAAAATACATGTCTTCAACATGTCCAACAGCAGCGCATGTCAGGAGTTAACCGTCACATGACTGCTTTGCTAGAAATGTCTGAACAGATGTTGGTCTATAACATGGAAAGACTCTCCGCATGGGCGGTTTTAATGTTGCCGTATGCAGAGGCTCATGGGAAACGCAAGATTCTGCCCTGGCCCACAATCCATGGTGCAAAAGAGAGCAGTAAAGACAGGTGAGCCCCAACAGTAATGAACCATTCCTGTAGAGCCGGAGATCTCTTCAACACGTCATCACCTCCACCATCAGAAAAACAGCACTTTGTCATCATCAATCATTCAGGAATGATTCCTGAACGGCCCCGGGGCCCCTCGCACAGCTTTACTTACAGTGCACTAAATGGAAAACATCCACCTGCTGTTTTACAGCCCTAAGTGCACTTAACAGGGAACTCTCTGTCACTCTGTGCTGTTCATTTCTCCAAATGCAGATCTCCTCCACAGCTGATAACCTGAGTGATGTCACTGCAGTACAGTATGTACACCCCCCGCTGTACTGTATGTACAGTAACATACATAGAACAAAACAAGGCAAATGCAAAAAAAAACATTAAAGTTTCAATCCGAATCCTTTTTCTGGGTTATAAATAAACAAAAATAAGTTACTGAGCAAGAACATGACAAATCAGTGTTTAAAACGGTCTCCTTACCTTACCCTGATTCACAACAAAAAGTTCATAATAGATAAGGTAAGATTTATTATTTGAGCTGTCTGGGTCCAATTCCCCGGAAATATCAGTTTGGCTTTATTTGACATCAACATACGTAATGAAAAGTATGTAAGGTAACCTGCAATTTCATGTTTCAAGCAGAGATGGTGACAGACAGGCAAGTTACGGATTGCAGCTAGATAAACAGATTAAAGAAAATGAGATTCACTGTCACTCAAGCCAAACCAAACCAACAGCTATACAAAAACTATACACAACTGTACAAAAATGAACCACAAATGTATATAAAATCAGAGAAAGACAAATGTTACTTTATCTCTCTTAAAAGGTAAATGAACTTTGATCGCATTGTTGCAAATGATGTAATTGAAATTGCCTTGATTTTCATCTTCTTCACTGATTTTCCAACACTATGAGAGTAACGTGAAGCTCAGGCTGTAACATTACTATGAAGATAAAGATGTTAAACTCATAAACCCAAACGAGCCATGTTTCCATTTGTCTCCCACTTGTGTTTATTTCTGAACATCTTCACCACTCATCACGGGTGGGGCTGCAACATTTCTGCTGTGGTTTGGTCGACTCCATGGGAAACAAGCCTGCGAATGATGGCCATTCTGTTCAAAACGTTTCTTTCCCACACACAGAAAACCATAAAATCCACCATTTCCAAACGCCCCACATAAGCCTGAAAGATGGTGAGAACAAGCGGATGTAGAAATGTGAAGGAGCGTTAAGGGAATGTTAGGGTTTCCTTGATGGATATGTTCATTAATATTAACGGCTTCTGATCAAATCAGGCCACTGTACGGTACGCTCTGTCTCACAAAGTGACTCATTACATACTTCACATTAACAGAACAGTAATGAAGCTCAAAATAGTACAAATGTACACGTGATGAATTTCTCTGAAATCAAACAGAGCTCTATGACCCCTCTGAATGAGTGACCCAATGGATTTGTAATCTTTAGCCAATATAATTCCCAAGTGCTGAAATCCAAACTCTGAAATATCACAAACACGTGTTGTTTAACAGCCTTTAAAGATAGAAACAAAGTTAAAAAAGCCTTACAAAACACTGCATGATCTTCACCAGGACATGGGCAATTTATTGAATTTTGTATGCACCATACAATTACACAACACTTAATTCTTAATATCATTTATATCAATTACTCAATTTCAGTCTTGTGTTATTTTAGTCCAAACAGTGCTGGTCTTCGGCAGTGATGGTTCTAGAAAAATTCGTTGAAAATTAGACTCAACGTAGGAGCTCAACACAGTATGACATATTGAACAGACTTCCATCCCTCACAGAGGCATTTACGTCTGCTCAAATGAAACATGCTGTGTACTCTTTTCCTCCCTCATTCTGAAAGGGCAGCCTCAGGCTTTGTATTTAAAAATCAATAATCCATCTCACAGGTATTCGCCTTATACAGAGGGGTCGAAAATTTTTGGTGTATGTCTTATTTTACCAGTAACCTTAAGGTAAACCCCAACCTGTGGCACCTGCTTCTGTCTGAGCAGGACTGATGTAAGAGATGAAATTATTTTTCAACATTATTCACATTATTAGCGTCAAATTAGCATCTAGTCACACACATCCATTGTCCCAGTGGTTTTGTACTGAAACCAATCTCTGGAGATCTCTGTTCTGTACATCTTACCAGCACCCACAGCAGTGACAGAATGACTCCTCAAGTCTAACTTACCTGGAACAGAGAAAGACAACAGTGTGAATTGTGTGCACTACACATTCACATGCAGTACAACACACACACACTCAAACAGTGAACACTGAATCAGTGAGAATGACCCAATAATGTGTGACACAGAGTGACTGGAGAGGAGAAACAGACACACATCTATCACTCTGTTCTGTCTCTCTAATAAGCTTTTGTCCCTCTATCTCTCTCTCTCTCTCTACCCCTTCACACAGATCTATTTATAGTGTGTTACTCTCGGCAGCAGTTTTTACACCCCGACCCTCATATAATTAGTAACACACACACACACACTGGTATGAGGACTTGTTTATTTTCTGCTCTCTTACCATTTAATGTAAGGCCAATTTGTGTCTGAATTAAATATGGAAACAGTATCAGTGAATAAACATTGAGGCACAAAATAAGATCCTATTTATGGCATAAGACTTTTACAACTGAGACGTACAAACATTCATGTAAATGACTGAAGCGGATATTAAAAGATTATTATGCTTTTGAAACCCCTGCAGACGGTGTTTGTCGGAATCTAGTTTCCCAGGTGAAAAGGGGGAGAAGGTGTTGCATAATTCCCCCAAAATTAATGTGCGATATAAAAAGCTTCTTTGTCTTTGTTCTTACATAAGCTTCACTTGTAATTCGTATTACATAATGGAAGGTAATCTCATGTTTATCTAAGCTATGTGTGAGTATGGATAACAATCCAATAATTAAAACGTCCACTGAGATCACATGACCAACATTCACGGCATTCCAAGAATCGTTCGTATCTTTCTGCGCAGATCTTTGTTTAAATAATAACATTCTACAAAGATCCATTTCATTATTTTGGTAGCTTAGGTAAAAATTTCAGGTTATGTTTGGCTTACTTGTCATAAACACATTCCACAAGAGACAAAACCAACGTCAGCTATACAGAAGACCGTGTCAAAACTGTGATTATTAAACACATCCAATCACTGAAACGCAGCACGCTTCAAAAAAATCAAAATGAAGGCATGTCAAAACAAGCAGTCACATTGTCTCCCAGCTGAGGAAAAATGCGATTGGCTGTCTCCCCGGCAGACGCCACGAGACCCCGAGCAGCGGCAAGACTCGCGTACACGCGCGTTGACGTCAATGGTCTGGATCGTTCTTGTATTCCCTCACACATTCCGCATCATTACCACACACCTAATATTCTTAACGCTAAATTAATCAGCTCTGCGCACAGTTCACTTCGCACACAGCCGCTGCTTCCAGCGCAATAACTGATTTGAGCTCAATGGGCCTGTGACGCTAGGAATGAAAATGCTAACAGATCAAAGTGTTAGGCGCAACAAACTGTACAAAGCTGCAGCCAAAAACCTTCCAAGCTGTGTGCTCATCCGTAAACTTCCATGCATGAGCCCCACCTCTGCCTCACTAACTGTTTATCTCAGCTTTTCTGCGACAGACAATTAGGTAAACAGTACAGTGTGCTTACAGCGTGTTAGAGGGTTTTGGTGTTTACGTGAGTGCTGCTTTTGGAATGGCCGAAGCATACCATGTTTTATGAATAACAGAAACCAAGACCATCAATCTAAATGCATCTAATTATACTGTACACATTCCAGCACCATCAAGTCACGTCATCAAGTGAATTTACATTGTGTTTAAACAATTTGACCCCACCCATATGACCATTTAACATCCTGAAACTCTTAAACCAGCACGCATGTAGCCATGGTGACATTTTCCTGATTTGTATGCCAAAGAAGTCTTTATTTAACTTTGCATTTGTAAAATCATTTTTTAAGCAATTTTTTAAAGGTAAAGAAAGAAAAACTGGCAGTTTATTATAAGACTGCAATATAAACAGGACGTTATTTAACATTATGATTTTGTGGATGTGAAACTGACTGACTGATGGAAAGTGAGCATAACATACCGGAAAGGAGTCAGGTGTTTGGAGGGGCTGAAAAATAACATGGCTTAGTGATTTCAGCCAAAAACAAAGTTAGAGTTTAGAGGCGGAGCAAGTGATTACATTTTACTGAGTAATTATAAAAAATAGCTATAGTGAATGTACGTAAATAGTACTCTCCAAAACTTCAATCATGTTTCCATCTGTCTGCTGTATCTCTGTCCCAGTGTGAGGTAAAAAAATAAAGTTTCATGGTAAAACTTAAGAACTGAACTGAAGTTCAAGAAAAAAAAACTGAAGTTTTCAACCTCAGCAGGACTTACGGTCAGAACTGTTACTAAATTATAAGCATTTGTACAGCAGAGAGACTAAAACAGACTCCAGTGAATGAGGCTCCTGAAACGTGGGGACGTCAGTGCATCTGCAACAGCTGCTGTGCGTCTGCATGTTCCTGCATGCTTACATACGTGTGTTTCTGTCACACCCGAGTAATAAACCCTACAGAATTTCCTTGGGCAAACTCTGCTTGCCTCTTTACACAAACAGACATTCGTTCTTTATGGAATTCCTACCTGTTTAAACAAAACTTCATGACAAAATCAGCAAAGATCCCCGCTACTCCTATAATAATTACAAACCTAGATTTGTTTCCTGTAGGTTGAGTGGTAGAGTATGTCGCTAGCAACGGCAAAGTCATGGGTTCACATTGGCCATGGGTGTTACATTGCTGCACATTTTGAGGTATCATTCCTGTGACATTCATCATCATTCACAAACTAAACGCAGATGTTTATCACTTTGTATGAGCAACAGACTTAGTGATGGTGGTTTTAGCAAGCACTACTAATGGACCCCTATAATAAAAATAAAAAACAAGATTACACTCATCTGCTGGCTGTCAACGGTTTGATATTTAAGAGCTTGTGGAGGTACGTCAAAACAAACAAATGCCTCATTCCACACTTTTAACATGTACATGCGGGTGTGTAAAATATAAGTGAGTACTGAGTGATGTGTCCAGATTGACTGCAGGTGGAGGAATCTCGAACCTGCACCATTAGCATGAAGGGAGGAGAATTAAAATCTGCAGATGTGAAAGTGGAAGCAGATGCGCTCGGTTCTCTCGCTGCCCACGTCATCCAGCGGCTCTGCCTGCGTCAGTCGCGTCCGCTCCGCTCCCAATCATTCCCTCACACGTTCCCTCGCTTTCCCTTCTCCTGGCTGCTCGCTCCCGAGGGTGGGGGGCTAATCCATCCTCGCACGACAGCGCAGGAAAAACAAAGAGCTCTGGGAGCGCATTGAAATGACTTTCCAGACATGGATTGGTGCGCTTTAATAGCCCTTTCATACTCTGCCAGGACCAATTATAAAAAATCAGATTTTCACACTAAGCGCACAATAATGTACCAAAGGAGAGTCTGGAAGATCGTAATGGGCTGTAATATTTTGCCAAGCACCACAGAACACTGGGGTGTCTGACAGCGGCTGATCCCACAGTGTGTGGAAACGCACATCTGCCATCAGTTTTGGTGAAAACACATTTTACTGTTTAAACATTTGGTCACCACTGGAACATTCTGTGAAACAAGCTTCAGTGTAACATTACGAGAAGAAAGATTTTTACCTATCACTCAACCTGACACACAAAAATACTTCTGCAACGTAGACCTTGACTTATTATATTCTAGCAATGAGAATACAGACTGTACTTTATAGTAAATATCTCATATTAATATGAATATTTGGCTGTTGATTATTATAGCACATTAATATAATTAATGTAATGTAATTAGAATAGCACAGCCTTGTTTAAATGATTAAAGAGACACACAGGAACACGCAGGAACAGTTAGCTAGGTAAACACGCATTACGTGTACCATGTATTTTAACATGATTGAAACGTTAAATTGACCAATGGGCATGCAGGACTGGATTCATCCATCCTTATAATTAAACGTGACGGAAATCACACTGATAACAGATAAAAGATTCTTTGCTTAAAAGTTAAAATGAAGTACATTTTTACTTTTCTTTTTTTTTTTAAGTGTCTCATAAAGGGTTACGAGTCCACGACTAATTGTAAACATATTGTAATGCATAACACTGCGTATGTTAACCACTTCACTTGACTATTACAGGCTTTGAAAGGAGAATTGGTGTGTATCTACGTCAAAAACAGGCAGTTAAGTGTATATAATAAACTTTACAGGGCCAAAGCTCTGGCAGATGGGTCAGACCGGATGCCCTGCACGAGTCAGATCAAAGCTAATCCACAGAATATGAGATTCATTTTAGCATGCTAACCTCACTGTGAAGTAAAGCTTGCACCCAGTCCTCATAAATGAAGCAGTAAATCTTTTAATGCGTAAAGCAGATTCTGTTTGGATAACTTCTAAAACAACCAAATTGGGGCATGAACTGGTATTTGATGATTATCCAGTTAACTTCCAGACACAACCAGAGTTCACAGATGCTGTTTCTTAAAACACATTTACAGTGACCCATCCAGTAAATGTCACATGCTTTAACACATTTTCAACTGCTTACAGACTGTGCCATGTGTGCACAAGCATTTGTTTGTCTAAAAGGATGAGCCTACAATTTTACGATAGGGCAGTCAAACTGTGCACTACGTAGGTCACATTGCAAACAAAGCGCGGTATCTTGGCAACACACAATATAGAAAAACCTCGATGTGTGCCAAATATGTGATTACAAACACTTGCCCACGTGGAAAACTCCATAGTAACAAACTGCAGTAAATACTGAACACAGCTCAACCGTGACACATCAAAACATAGTTGATACAGAGACCCATGTGTAGCGATCATCAGACACACCTTAGCAACTGCCCAGCAACAGGCTAACAAACACTCGGAACACCTTAGCAACCGCATAGCAACACCCTGGAAACCACCCCTGAATAACAGGCAAGGCCACTCACAATTGATATTGTGACTTATCTTGAGATTAAATTTAAAATGTAGGTTTAAAAATAGTATGATAAATTACTGTACTTTAGTCAACAATGTAGTTAAAACCTTTAGGCTGTGAAAAGCTTAGAATAAACGTGTCAATGAGTAAACAAACATATTTATGCCAGCAAAGTGAACCACTATATCATAATTAATGTTGAAACTGACAGCTAGGCATTCACACTGACTCACTGTGTTCAGAGGGATATTAGAAACACTTGGACAACAATACTGTAAATCCTGTAAATTCAGACAAATAACATTTTATGCAATCCATAAAGTCACTTGCATTTCGTAACTGCGCAATAGTACCGTAGATGATACACAGAGGTGAGGCCGCTTGCTTATCCATAACTAACCTATAATTAATTCTAAATAAGTGCAAATGTTATAATCAACTAAATGAAAATCAAACAAGCAGAGTGACATATTACGTTAAGAATAATTCCTTAAGGTTATTGACATTCAACAGTTTACCTTTTGACTCATTATATATCATCAAACTGATCAGCTGATACAACATTTCGTACATGAGCTTTCCTTTCTAAACAAGCAAAAATCTATGCGTCCCTCCTCATGTCCTATTTATTTCGGTCTCTTTTTAATTACAGCCTCTGTGTCCGATCTGCTTTTAACCGAGTGCTTTATCTAGGCGGAAAGCCTACGCACGACTTCCCCTCTACTGATGCGTACAAATTCACTTTCATGTCCTAATAATTCTGCTCTCTGAAGGTACAGAACGAACAGGATGAAATTGGGAGACACATTCCGACCCCGTCATGTCATCACTTCATCAAGGTAAGTGGACCAATGAAAGCATGAAGCATCAGAAATCTAATAAACGCTGCATCACAAGGCTATGAATCTAAGACCAAGACGTATTCTGCCCAGTCAACACTTATTATGACCAGTACAACACAACACTTGTGCTGTAGACTGCATCCCCCTAGTGGTCAAAATGAGCAACTGTCACAACAAAGCAGCATTAGAGCCGGCACTGTGAAAATGGATGAGATAAAAAGAACTATGTGCTTCTGTTACAATGGCAAAGTCCAATATAACCTGCCATTTGAAATAAATGGAAATAATCTGAGTAATTCAGCTAAAATATACCCCAATATTTCAATTAGGTAACAAAAGCATAAAAAAATGCTATTTTGACTGTTCTAGTAAAGTTCAAAATGTCCAGTTTTTAGACATTTTATTAACGTCATTGGTTATGAGAATGTAATTCAAACAAACGTTCCACTAACAACAAAAAAAAAATTCTAGTAACGTTACTTTAAGAATGTTTTTCATAACACTGAAGGAACTTTTAGAAAACGTTCCCTGTTAGCTGGTTATACACTTAAAAGGGTGATTTATTTTAATCAAAGGAATTACTGTTTTCCACACCGTTTTCACATACAAGCAAAAACAGTGAGAAATAAACTGACTCACTAATAACAGTAAATAAAGTATAACAGCATATAGTTTGCTGTGATATCAGGCTATAACAGGTTAAAAGTTCCCATCTCTGATTAAAGTTACCTTTTAGAGAAAGATAAACATATTGTGGATATTTTCCACTATTAAAACCAATTACTGGTTTGCATGAAAGAAGCCGAGGTTTCCTGTAGCATGTTTACACAACACACATGTAATTTAAGCGTGTGTACTCTTCATGTGCAAACTGAAACATAATAATGCCCGACTCCCCCAACTGAAAGACAAACCATTTTAGCCCGTAACTGGATGAACATTTTCTAAAATCTTTAAGGTGGATTTATGTTTTCCTTCATGGCTTCTTGTCTGATAATTTATCTGAAAGCTAGACAATTCACAACAACATTCTGCTAAACGTGTAGCTGAAAGCCACAAAAAAAAAAAAAAACCACACACAACTTTTTTACGATGATTAAGTTCAAGGAAAACACTGCAATGGTACACGCATGCTTAGCAGACAGTAAATATTGGCCCTGTCACATGGCTGGAGGGAGTTAATCTTGTTGCTCCAGTTTGCTGTTTGTGCCGAAGTGCGTTGATGACATCACCGCAGGCCAATCGATTCGTGAATGCATTTACGCACCCTCCTCTAGCTGGGCCATTAAAGTGCACAGAGTATGCTTGGCTATTAGAACCTTGGGCAAAAGACCACGACCACAAGGCTTTCCTAGAAAAATGCAGTTGCCTTGGAAATAAATGCAGAAGATGATGTCCACAGATAGCGAGTACAAATAATTAAAATACCCATAATGATAACACAATGGTAACTGTGGAGACATATCTTGAGATGCGCTCCGTGAACGTGTTCTTCGGGTAGCACTGACGTGGGGAATACAAATGAGGTCGACTATCAAGCGAATAGCCAAGGGAAGATGTGAATGATGGGATGCTGCTCCATTCAAACCGCTGGCGCAATGAGTGCTGGGATACGGCGCGGGGTGCAGCTGGCCACTTTCATATTGAAATGAAGCAGGCTGGAGTGTGATGGCTCAAAAGAGACCATCATGCTCTCTCCCGGCTATTTAAAAGAGATAAGATTGCACGGCACTTTTATCTCGCTCCCTGAGCACCTCCGCGGCAGTTAAACTGCAGCTAAATAAACTGAACCCTTGCCCATTAGAGACCGGCCGTGTTTTAATATCACTCCAGCTTGAGTCAGATGCCCAGACAACCCATCCGTTATCTGAAATCCTTCGGCGTGGCGAAACGAGCTACGAGCTGTTACCGTATCAGGAAATTATCCGCTGTTTCAACTCAAAGCAATTTTTACACTGGCATATAAGAAACATTAAAGCAGAAATCAAAATGACCCACTTTAGTTTTCTCATACACATTATTTGTCTAACTCAAAGTGATTGATCAGTAAAGATTACTCAGTAGAAAAGCTTCATAAACGTTCATCAAAATGTAACATCTTTCTTTGCGTGTGAAACAACTTCCCGTCAGCTGACATCATCAATTCCTCTCACATTTCAACCTCATTCCGACATGGATGTCTATTTCTCACAATGCAATGAGATCCCAAAGGATCGAGTCAAATCCTGTCCTACTTTTTTCCTCATTGAAGATACAGTTTCACTCTGAGCTGTTTTGATTGACTCTAGAACATTTCGGGTTACATCACTGTGTTCCAGCATCAGTGACTGATGAAAATAACGGATGACTTCTTCAGTCTGTAAAACAAACAACAAGTTTATAGTCCTGCAGTTACAAAGGAAATCTAGCAGAAAAAACAAGAGTCATAATAAGCTAACTTTAAAAATGTAACTATCACACTGTTTTGAGTGAAAGTGTTCAATAATATTACATGTGTAATGCTATATTACAAACTGTATTACTTTAAAAACTTTTTTCATTATTTTTATAAACTAAGCCTAAATTGACACAGATGCTATTTTTAATGTTTAAATGATATTTAACTTCAAATATTCCTTTATTATTAAAAGACAAATAGAGTAACAAACACACAGCATGTGTACTGCCATAAACATTCTCTCTCTCTCTCTCTAATTCAATCAGCATGAGCGTTTATGTTTCTTATCTTGTTTTCTATGTAGCATGAGCAGAGATACAGGAACAGCAGGAATGCCACAGAGCTCGTCCCAGATCTCTGTCAAGCCCAATATCCACAAAATGTACAGTGAATATTTAGGGCATGTAACAGTTTAGAACTGTGTTTCTCAGGAAAACCCACCAACATGATTTATAGGGCCACATATACGCTGATAACTTTTACACTGATAACATTTCTCAAAAATGTACAAACACTTAGCAGTTACCCTACAATTTTTTTTTACCTTTTCTGAAGAAAATGCATTTATTTAGCACTACCAAATGTATTTAGCACTACTTCTGGGCCTGTCACAATTCCAATTATGTAGCAATTCTACTCGATTTAGCGTGCCTGAATTAAAAGCAGCACTTCAGGTGACTTGTGTGCATACTAATTCACAGGATAAGCTGTTAAAATGTGCTTTTAAGATGTAATTTCATAAAAAAGTCAGCGGAACGTGGCAGGAGCCAGATGTCTTGTGTGATGACTAAACACCATGTGTGACATCTTCTCAACCCATGCCTGAGTCATGCCGACTATGCCAACCAAATATCCTCTTATCCAAGATTACACGTGGTCTTCACGAGCAAATGTGCTTTAATTGCAGTAAAATACATGCACAAACAAAATCACTCTACAGCAGTGCAGTTTATCACAGAGAACCTGAGAGCTTTAATCTGAGTTGGAGTGCCGAGGTTCTGTGTTGTGGTCAGCAGTGGAGGGTTTTACAAGCTATCTGGGATGAGATAAAATCAGTTGGTGGTTGTAAAGTCATGGCAATATGCACCAGTATGTTTGTGCAGTGTGTGGGCAATTTTCCTTGTTTGTTCGGACGCTTTGAGAACGCAAGCCAGAAGATTTTGCTTTCCGACCTCAGCTCACTAACACTAAAGTGTTTATTCAAACAGAGAAGACGGCTGCTCAAAGCTTAACATTTTATCAAGCCTCAAACTGTACTGCATTTCAGCAACGGGTCTCATATTATATCTCCTGCTAGTTTATAAAAAAAGGTACGTAATTTTCTCAGGATATGCATTCACACTCAAAGACTCTCATTTTTTGGAAACCATGCCTCATGCGACTCATAATACTGCAGTAAATTTAATAGCAAAGATGAAAAATTTCCAAACCTCCCCTCAACAGAGCCATGAGGTCAGAGCAGGAAAATCAATGTTCTGCGAGATAAAGAGGTAATAAACGACAGCAGAGCAAGTACAACCTCCAAATTAAAGCTAAGGAGAAACCTGCGCTTCAGTCTCTCTCTCTCTCTCTCTGGAGACACTCGTTTAATGACTGCCCTCCAGCTTCAGAGCTAAACATCAAACTCTATGTAACACATCATCGGAAGATACGTGAAAGTTTTAAGGAGCCAAGGCAAGGGGGAAATACAAGCAATTCTGTGATCCCGCACTAAGCCGCATCAGACACAAACAGACGTACTGTTGTGAGAGAACAGTCTTTTTTCATTTTTCCTCTCTGTATGAGTGGGAAGTCCAATGCTTGCTTTAACCTGTGAAACCTTTGCTTTTGCTGCATACAGTACACACAGAGCTACTGTATAACCTACCCATTGCAGCCATGAACATCCTAAGGAAATGCAAATATAACATTACAGAAATGTCTGAAACTGTTATTGCAGCCATATTTAACATACGAGCCAGTGTGTAGGATCCTTCATTTGCATTTAGATTTGTCATCAAGAGTACATTAACATCACCTCATTAACCTGCCAACATAACCAGCAGGTTCTGCTCAGTAAACCTCTCCGGTTGAAGCATTTGAAAACAACATGCAGATGAAAACCCAGAACTCTGAAGCACTTTTTTACAGATAGGAACTGATGACAAATACTTCATAGAACTCTAGGCTGGGAACCGAGAACCTGAAAGTTACTGGAATGATTTTTAATTTACATGTATGCATTTGGCAGACACTTTTCTCCAAAGTGACTTACAGTACATTCAAGTTATACATTTCTTTTAGCACGTATGTTCCCTGGGAATCGAACCCCCAACCTTTGTGCTGCTAACACAGTACTCTACCAACTGAGCTACGCGAACAATTTTTCATAATAGTTCTTGTACATCTGCATCCTACTAATGTCGTATTAAACTGCAGAAGTACTACAGATACAGAGCAGAAGTACTATAGCTACAGAACTACAGTAAAACTGTAATTGCAATCTGAAGCAAAATCCCATCTCTACAGAACGCGTCAACAACAGGAAGTTTAATTGTATATAAAGTGGACGAGAGCCATTGGTCCCTGAAGAATTAAAAGCATGTTTTTTGATAAATGGAGGGTAATTAAAACCAGAACAGCAGGTCCCATGAGACAACAACAACAGACTCAACACTGACAGTACAGTACGATCTCTTCCTGCAGGTGGATTTGTGCCCAATTCAAAATGCATGCTGGTTACACCACGACCTTAAAACCACTTGACAACTTAGATGGCTGGATTAATGTTAAATGGTGGATCAAACGAGAGGAAGAGGAAGCAATGAAATGAATATGTCAAAAAACAAATAGGGTGATAAAAAAGCCAAAAATAAAGAGATTGCAAACATATGGTGTTTTAAAATGAAACTCTACCAGAACACACTTGCCAAGCAGCTGATAAATAAAGGTAAATACTGGCTTATATATTGGCATGTACTGGCCAGATGGATGGAATATTTTAAGGAAATGCAACACAATTTAAATAGCAAACAACAGCCCAACATAAGCAATATAAATCAGAGATATAAATTTCTAATTAAGATAAAATCAGTGACTGTTGCAACATTTCAACCAATTTTTAACAGAACTATGCCGTTTATAATGCTGCAAACAATCAACCTCTGACCCGAACAGAAAAAGGAAAAACAATTCCTTCATCATGAAGACAAACAAAAACAATCATGTGTATGTGTGTTTAACACACAAATGACACAATCTCTGTAACTGTCAAATTTCCAATTCACAACAGGTGTGGAAAAAACAATTCATATAAAATGACATTTAATTACATGGATTGAAACAATATTAACTTATGGACATGCACATTTTGTGCAGGAGGGAGATTTGTAACTATGGCAATGACAGACTGAAAGCCGCCGTCGAAACATCACCCTGTTATTTGATAAATCTTTCCGGGTAATGTATTTAAAATGCTCCAATATACAAGAATGTTTTATTTAAATATTAATATGTGAAATTTGCAGTTACAACAATCCTCAACATGAGAACAGGAATCGTGTTTTCCAAACTCTTACCAGGTGTGAGCCACCGTGAAGCGACGCTGCTTGTGGATGTTGTTATTAAGAAGCATGCGACGAAGCAGCCTGGGGGAGTTGCGTGGGGACAGGGTGGTGGGAGACAACCTGGGAGACATGGAGGATGGGGACCTGCGGCCCCTGGGGTGGCGAGGACGCTCCTGCTGCAGTAGGTTCTCTCTCAGGATACGCACCAGGTCCTCGTTCAAACCCACATGGTCTCCGTGGTGCAGCTGCTTTGGGGGAACGGTCAGCGTGTCCTGGCTGCCTCCTGGCTGAGCCATTCCTGGAGAACCAGTGTGTCACTTTCTTGCTGCTTGTGTCTGTTCCAAGATAGTTCCAGGAACGTGAGATGGAAAAAAGTCCTGAAACCAGGTCCAGCTCGGTCTGGAGTTTCTCTGTTGTATCTCTCACTCCTCCGGCAAAACCCACGACACGATTAAAAAGACTGGAGGGCTGGAAAGAGCGTTTGCATGTTCGCCGTGTGCGTGTGCAGGGGGTGAGAGCGCATGAGGGAGGGGAGGTATGGAAGAGAGTGAGCTGCATTCACACAGAATAAAGGAGACTCACCCCATCAGTTGTACCAACAGACAACACTGAGAGCACATGATGCTGGTTATTGAATAAACCGGTCTCTCCCAGTAGCACACAAGGACGTTTGTAAATACTTTAGAGGATGTGCACACACAGGTGGGGGTGGGGGCAATTTTATCACTGCTTCTTATTTCCCTGTTCTGACGGGCCTGAAATCTAACAGCCACTCAAATAACACAATCAACTTAAATTCAATATAAAAATCCACAAGGAGGTTTTTTATTATCTTAACTCAAAGTTGAAAGTGTAAAAAGGTATATGGGCATAATGGACACACTTACCCTGCCCTGTTTTGCCTAATAAAATGCTGTATCTGGTAAAATCTCAGCCATGGTACAGTAACACGCACCTCTAAACATCGAACTAGTTTATTTTACAATACAGTTACATTGCTGTGTAAAACAATAACGTTTGATTATAAAATACAACAGCCTACTGTATGTTCATTATTCACGTTCACACTCAGAATCAAAAGCAGGGTGGTTTCTAAACTTTGACCTCCACAAAAGCAAAGCCGTGACTGACGTCTTCAAACAGGTGCAGGAATTAATCAGCCGTCTGGAGTGACTCTCCGTTAAACCGGTCAAGATCAGACTAGAGGTCAAATATGATTAATCAAGCAACAAGAGCCCCAGCACTGACTCTAGATCTGCGTGAATGAGATTATTTCATTACCCATGGCATGTCTGATGCCAAAGGTCAATGTGAAGTGGAAAACACCCTGTGTTTAATGCCAATAGACACAGTTGCTTGGAGATATCATAAACTGGCTTAACTTATTTTGGGAGACTGTTTAAATATTCCCATTCTCAAAGACTGTAGACTGTGATACAAAGAAGGCTGTCCATTCTGTCAGTCAATCCATGTTTTATACCCTGTTACTACTCAGCTAACAGGGAACTTTCTCAGAACGTTGGCTAATGTTCTCTAAACGTTCCCTAGAAGTTGTCAAAGGTAGTGCGGTAATGATAGTAGAATTTTTATAACGTTTTTAGAACATTATAACATTAACTAATGATAATGTTAGTTTTTGTTACTATGACGTTTCTGTTACTTAATGAAAACATTAGGGAAATATTCTTACAACCTAAAATTGTTAGCTGGGTGACTCATATGACTTTCATTTTTAGGTGAACTGTTTCTTTAAATAAGATCTAGAGCATTGAAAACAGTCTTTAAAAAGATAAGTTTTACCCCCCTAGTGAGACAGTTTGTGGAAAGAAAACATTTACAAAACGCAACTGTGCGCAATCAGGAGCCTGTATGGAAACTTGCTGAGTGTCTTTCATAAACATTGTCCTGCTAAATTTAACATAATAAGCACACAGATCAAAGTAACCTGAAGAAGTTTCAACAGCTGAGGGAAAACAAACAAGATGGTTTATTTTAATCTTATTAGCATTGCAGGAGAACTGCACTGCATCTCAAACCACTTCAGAATTGCCTTAAAACTCCATGCTAATGACTGAATTAATGAGCTGATTTCAGATTCACAACAGAGATGAATCATGTGAAAGATCCCAGGCAGTCTGTGAGAGTGGTAATGAAGAAAGGTGTAATGAAGGCAAAGAAGACCAGCACGACTTTAAAGCCGTATTGACACAGACAGAAAAAATCAATTTTTTTGCATATCCGATTTGTTTGTATTATTGTTGTGTAGCTCAAATGCTTAATGCCAAAAAACAAATTTAGGCATTAAAAAAAACAAAAAACAAATTTAGGCATTTAAATACAAATCTACAAATTGGATCAAAAATTCTGGTATAACTAATAAGATGTCTGATATTAAAATTATTAGGTCCGTTTTACAGTTTTGAGTGCTTGTGTATGTGTGTGTGTGTGTGTGTGTGTGTGTGTGTGTGTGGTCCTGCTGGTATTCCTATGTTATTGGGACCAAATGTCCCCACAATTATAGTAATACCAGTGCATTTTCACTTTGTGGGGATGGGGTAGGATTAGTGTAGGGGGATAAAATATGCAGTTTGTACAGTATTAAAAACACTACATCAATGGAATGTCCCCATAAACAGGAAAACCAAACATGCGTTTTTGTGTGTGTGTGTGTGTGTGTGTATACACCAGTTGGTGTTATGCTGCTGGTTCAGCAAAGAATCAAGAAGCACACACAACCCAGCGTCACCAATGTTGTCGTACGAGGTCATGAGGTTCAGCTGATACCATCACATACGTAAGCACAGGACAAATCTTCCAGCTCGCATCACCCAGTTCCTGTACCAAAAAATGTCCCCTGGCAGATTGCTGATGCCTGCATCATTACCATAGCAACCGGAGTACACCAGAAAATGATTATGCTGCCCAAACATACAGATTTGATTTCATCCCATGACAAAACAGTGTCAACATGGACAGAATTTAAAAAAACCATAGACAGAACGAAAAACAGAGCAAAGCTTTCAGGATAAGATCTTTGTTGCCACCTTGTGTTAACAACTGACACTAGCACCACAGGTTACAGTAAAATTCACAAACTGTGGTTTAATGCTATTTAAATGCTGCTTAAATACATTCTTGACAACTGTCCAGGCACATACAGAAAATAAGTAAATATGGTGCCTGCTGTAACAGCACACAGAGAACAGCAGAAATCCACAGCTGCAGTTCCCTGCCTGACCAACAGAGAACAGAGCGGCTTCAGGAATTGAGATTCGTCCTCCAATCTGATTGGTTTATGAAGAGGTTACACATACCTGATGCAATTCTGGCCAGGAAAGCTCAAGTCATACACACGGCAGTATGAATAATGTTCTAGTTACAGTCCACAGCACTGCCAAACGACTTTTTTTACAGCAAAATTTGATTTATTAGATACAGTGGGAATCTTTCAGGATTACAATACAGACTTTTTCCACCTGTTTTATCATTCACCAAGTCTAATGGCTTAGGAAAGTATAAGCAGCTTTCTTTCATTTGTGTCACAATTTGCACCGTTTGTGAATTATCTGCTGTGTGGCAAACACCAATAAACACAGTTCTGTTTCGAATAAGTTGAACAAGAAAACACTAACCGAGCTACAATCAAAACTACTGCTAAGGCCTTAATTCCAATATAAATTAATAACGAGAAAGAGAATGACGTTATTTGATGTATCCAACTACTTTTTCCATAAACTGTGACAATGCAAAATTAACTATATTTGACTAACAACCCAGTGATAACGGCCCAGTGCACCTGCAGCAATAACAACTACATTCGTTACATTGAATACGAAGAAAAATACATTTAGATAAAAATGAAAAACAAAATCAATAAAGCAGCTGTTATTGGCTCTGAACATGGCAGTAGCCAGCACCCAGCATGCAACATCTTTAAAGTGCTATTGATGCGTATGACTCACGTCCCAGATTTCAGAAATTGCTCTGCACGTGGAAGCACTGACTCTTTTATTTGAGAGCAGACTGATTAAATCTCACAAGACATAAAAGCGTCGCCAGATTATTCATAATTACTGGGGACAAATCTGCAAGATTCTTTTGTAGCTGCCATCAACACATAACGCTGCATGCGCCGCGAGGAACGCCTTGGTATGGATGCGTCAACGAATTTGCATTTAAAATAAATAACGTTGACTGAAGGGGGGGCCTGTGGTAGCAATTCGAATGTCTTAAGCAGCGCTATAAATTAAACTTTGTACTGGTGGTACAAATATCAGCACCAAAGGCAGGTTAGTAAAAATGCTCTCTTTCTGGTTGTTGACAGTAGACTATAAAACATAATAAATTGCGTTAGCCTGGTTACTTACTATATCAGTGACAGATGAGCGTGCACCAAAATACTGTACACTTTGATCGGTCGCATGATCTTAAATGTCAACAGCAAAAGTCTATAAACCTATTTATATTTAACCTATATATTTTGCAACGCTTACTATACACAACTATATAGGTAGTTTAAAGTTTAGCATTGTTTTCTCTCTGCTATTGACAAGCTAATGAAAACAGACCTGAGGCCTGTTTTTAGGTAGCCTCTCATAGACTTTCATACTGATGACAGAAAGTCTGGACTTCATCGCAGCTTTCACTGGCCAAGGACCGCTCAAGAGGCTGTCTAATTGCCATGTAGAGCAACCAGTCACAGTTCATTTGCAGAATGCAACACACCCATCTTCCGGAAATCCTGTAGAATTCAACCAATTAGATGGGGACTTAATTTTGTTTACCTTATGCATCAAGTAAGAGTAGTTTTTGGGTCAAAACCCACCAGTTCAAATTAAATCAAAGCCAACTGGTGGCAGGAATATTAGCACTGAATGCAGTCTGTGCCAGGCTGGGTCAATTTAATATGCATTTCATTATCAAGAGTGGGCAATAAATGCCCCAAAACTACCGACTTTAGCCTTTTATAACACTACCAGCCTTGTAAAAGCACTGGTCCTAATTGTACTCGACACTACAGGCTCAAGAAAAATGACACCAGCGTATGAACATTCTGATCGCAACTAATGCTGAGAAACAACGGCTGCCTGATTAACACCCCTGTTCTATCCAGAGCGCTCAGACACCTTTTCTGAGTGCAGATCTGTCTAATAGAGACAGCCACCTCTGATACATCGGCAGGACTTACCTGCAGCCTCATTAAGAGCCTGCAGGAAATGCGCAATTACCTGCATCCTTCCTTTTCGACACTATTTGTTTTAGCAACGTCTGCTGACGGGTGTGATTGTTAGACTCTTTAAACAACACTTGAAAATATTGTCAGCACATTATTTACGTTCATTACCTTAATCAGCTGTGACCTTTGGGTCACATGTACATGGATAATTCCAGGCCTTTGGTGAATTTACATGGAATATTTGAACACTTTTAATAGTTACAGTAACTGGCTTACACTGTATGTTGCGCTGCTGCATGTTCATTCTGTGCTGTACAGTAATAAGTGAGGCTACTGTACTTTAATGACCGCAGGGGAGTGTACAGGGGCAACAGAGCAGCTCTATTTTATGCAAACACAGCACAATTCCACATCTGGCTTTAGTACCTGAAAAGACATGCCATTACACCAAGATTAACAATCAACTTTCTGTACAACCTTACAAGAACATGGAAAATGACATCATACCTACCATGTGAGTTTATATGAGTATGTGTATTTAATCAGCACGTATGTAACCAGTATATAGTATAGAGTAACATACATTTTACAGTATGGAATGTAATGTATATAACAAGAGAACACTTCGTCATATACTGTATCCCACAATGCAATAGGTTCAACATGATATTCTGTTTCCTGTGTGACAAACGAAGGCAACAGAAGAATCAGACAATCTTGAATTGTATTCAAATGTCTGGTCATCGTGTCAGGACAGGTTGAAAACATGCGGGCTGATCTGAGGAAGGTGTTCATATCAAAACAGGTAGGCTTTTAAATGAACGGAAAAGAAATTCCCAGCTTTGTCGCGTTGCTACATGCTGCCCTGAGAGGCAACAATGCCATTAGAATACATTTACTTTACATCAGCACAATGCAATTCAATGACTATCAGGGGCACCTCAATTTGCCTTGATCAGGACTGGCAGTGAAATTCAAATCCGAGGCCTGAGGAAAATATTTCAAACTGAGCCAAAGACTTGCTCATTATAGGTGTTAGTTTGAATTTGCAGCCCCACACAGGCTGGTATGGACTGGAGCCATCTCGTTCTGTTCACTGCAGTCTGACCAACAGCAGCATCTTGGAAACCAAGGGAATGCTTTAAAAGACATGCTGCAATATTTGTACTACGTACTTTTCACAGTATGCACTAGAATATCGCAAATGTGCATAAAGCAATATTTTGCAATAACTGAATAATTTTAATACTTGTAAAACATTTATGCTGGTAATATAATTTTCATATTTTAAATACATTTAAATATAAATTAAAACTCAATTTTCAGCATTACTGTATCACATACTACGTCACATAATTTAGCACGTCATCGCATTTTTACTCAATATCACGAAGCACTAGTATGCACATTTTCTATATGCAGGAAACATCCATATAATCCCCTACACTGTCTAAAATGTGCCATATACAACCAAAGCACACTACACATTCAAGGGCTGTATTTTGTGTTGTCCAAAAAACTGTAGCCAAGGGCTCTGAATAAACTTCTGCTACAATATACACTCTCTCTCCCACTCCCTCCCTCTCTCTCTCTCTCTCTGGATGTGGTGGCTGACCTTCAGCTTTGAGGGAAGAGCACCATGGGCCTTTTGTTAGCCCATGAGCAGCATTACAGCTGGAAGCATTCACTGGCTCTCAGCGCACCCTGCACTCAGACACTTCTCCCCAGGGAAGACAGCACACAACACAAGCTGCCCCGCAGAGCACCACCCCCATCAGGTACCCACCACCTTTCCCTGCAGCTCTCACTCAATTAGCTGCTTTTTCTCCCTGTGGTACAAACAGAAGAGGAGAGACTGTACGATTCACAGCCTGGAAACCTGAGCTGGAGACATCACGCTTGTTTTTGTCAGGTAATATAGCATGTCTAACTGCAGATGTACTCTGAAAAGGTCTGGTACACTCACCTCAGTTATTCACTTTAAATGGCATATACTGTATCCTACAGTTATATTCACACATATATTTTTGTGATATTTGTTACTTTCTTTAGGGGTTTCTTGTACAAGGTATAAGGTTTTCTTGTACCAAAAATGCAATTTATTTTTGACTATTATTTACACTGTACGTTGCTGGTCAAAAGCAATTATCTCCTAAAACAATCAATAAAGCTAGCTACACTAGAAACAACTATTGTGCCAAAACCAATAACCCTGTTTTACTGTAACACACCGCAGAATCACTACTGGCCACTGTTGAGCAGTATCATACCACTCATAAACCCTTCGGTTCCCTTCTGTATTCTGTCTCCTAAAAAAATGGCTCGATAAGAAGAACAGTGTGGCAAGATTTCTACCTATTCTTCATTAATACATAAGCTCTGCATTATGAACACGCATAAGATACAGTCTACAAAGTACATAAACTCTTATTTTATCTGTCATGTTCCCTTTAAAGACACAAAGATTGGAAAAGAAACTACAATATTATAAACTGCTATCAGCAAATCCAAACACAATAATAAAATATGTTAAAAAAAACACTGACGTCTCATATGAGCCATGAATAAATCTATCATAGCGTATAACATACGTCAGTCAAATTAAATCGGAAGACTAATTTCCTGAGAGAACCGAGTCACAATTAACACCATCCTGTGAGAAACACGAGAATGAAACGCAGGTGTAACACATCGAGCGCCGCAGGAGTGCATTTACCTCTCATTAATTTATCTCATTTGCATTTCCCTATCTGACTCCGCCCTCATCTCCTGTAGCTACTAGTTAAGTCGTGCTGCACTTTAAGCCAAGAGAAATCCCTGAGAAATACCTCAGAAAGTTCACATATAAAAGCATGAAGAAATTTGAGGAAGGCAGGTCACGTCCACTTGAAATAAATTGTAAAGCAGCCACTTCTCCTGTGCTTCAGAATAAGATGTCTGGTCATGGTCTCTGACACAACAGCCATCAGCCGCCCTGGAGTTCTCCTCCAGACAGTCAGTGTACAATAATAAACACTTCAGCCCCTTGTATCGTCCTCTCAGTTTGACTAACGCGAAGATAAACATTAAAAACATATGTTGTGTGGTCTACCTTTCAAAGAACAAAACTATTTAGTGCACTACACAAAAATCCCAAAGTACATCTCGATCATAGTATATAGAACGTCATTTTTGAAACCGTTTTTCACTGCTCCTTTAAACAACAAACAACTTGAAACAAAGCTGCAGAAAATATCATTCAGAGAAAGAAATTTTTTATCCCAAAATTGGATTAAAGCCACTTGCTGATTAAAACAGTTTATTCATTTAAGAAACATAAGGTCATGTGACCAATGCAGTAAGGTCACATGACAACAAAGCCGCATGCTACTGTTCGAAACATTTATCGTGCTATAATGCATACTATTTTGCTTACTTATCAACCAAAAAAAATGCTAGGTATTGAATACAAGATATACTGCACACAACTCAGTAGTGGTAGGCATTTTCTATCCTGAACACAGAAGCTTCTGTGATATCTGTAAGGCAGCAGGGGGTAGCCGACACAAATTTCTTCTGGGAAGTTGGCATGTCCTGCGGTGCAACACTAATGTCTTTATAATTAAAATGCATGGGGCTTTAATACATTTATATCATTAATTACAGAAAAACAACATATGGAATATCTGAAAGTTGAAACACAAGACTATTTAAAATGAATTAGTGAAATTAGTGACTTAGTAAAAAGGTAACTAAACAGGGTAAAAGGGAATGGACGGATGGATGGGCAGATAGTAGAGCTACAGGACCTAAGATATATAACGTTCTCATATAATGTCCATGTCCTGTTTATGAATGTACAGAAAAGTCTATATCTTTTAAGTAAAGCGTATGTCTTTTGGTGCAAGAAAAATACAATGTTCAGAACATGACTCATTTAGCACAGAAAGAAAGACAACCTGACTTCTGTTGACATCAAGCAAGCTATAAATCTACAAACTGCAAAGTCTGACGTATTCAAGGCAGAACAAAGCAGAGAATGATGGGCAGGTTAATTCCTTAGATTAGTGTGTTAATTGGTCAGCTTTTACCTTTAAGTCGCATGCATTTGAGATGAAAAAAACGAGCCATCTGATAGGCCAGGCTGAAACAAGAGGCTGGATTTAATAAATCTATTTTCTGCCAAATTCTGTCCGGTAGAACACACCAGGAGGGATCGAGTGGTGCGTGTTGCTGACTGTGGCAGGAACGTTTAATTCTCTCACATCTTTTTTTTTTTTACAGCTGCAGTATCGTATCGTTCTCCCTAGTGTGACATCTCAGCTTGTCTTGCGGTCATGCCGATCTCTTACATGCGCTTTATGAAACCTAACTATCTGAGAATGACCTCTGCCCTGAACCTATGAAAGCATGTACAAAAACACAACCGGTCTCCTGTGAAAGATCCTGCCATTTAATGCAAACGTAACAGGGCTGACAAGGTCTGAATTAAACCAAAGCTGCTGAAGATTTAGTATATTTGCATCAAATCTTTCGGTTCCTCTGCTAAGCCTGCTGAAACCGAGCCATTTCTGCAATCGTAAATGATTTATACCAAACCCATTTGGCTTCCAAGCGCCTGTCCTAGTGTATGTGCTACTTGGAATTAAAATAACAACAATTATACAAAATGACAGGTGTTTCCAAGTCTAGCAAGTTGCCTTCCTCAACACAACCCCAGACACAGCACTTCTGGGCCTCACGCTGCTGCCAAAATGGCTTTGGTTTTGCTAATAAACAAAATAATAACTTAGTGAGGTTAATGCTTAAAAGAAATAATAAATATTGTTTACAGGATATTTTAATGACATTTTACTAAATAGAGATATGTAGGAAGTATTTCTATGTGTATTAAAAAAACACTAGACCCAAACCCATAATTTGTCCTCTGCATTTAACCCATCCACACACACACACACACGGAACAGTGAGCACCGCCCGAGGAGCAATTGGGAGAAAGGTGCCTTGCTCAAGGGCACCCCAGTTGTTTCCTGCTGGTACTGGGAATCAAACTGAGTCTGACTCGGGTTACTAGTCTGTCTTTCTAACCATTAACACTAGCAATCAATAAAATCAGCATATAATAAAAATAATGCATGAGATTTTTGAATAAAATCTAAACGAGTCCAAATCGAAATGTAGAAAATATAAGCATGCAATTTAAAACTTTATTACAACAAAACTAGAATGAGTCAAACATCAGTTCAGAAATGAATTTAATGACTGAGTTCAAATATCAGTGCATCGTTTTGACACATTTATTCTAAAGTCACGCATTTGCAAATCTGACTACACTGGCAGCACTATATATTTGTTGTGTGCAATAACTGAGAACAACATAATAAACATGTTATGTCCGTTTTATTTCTATTGCATTATTCCCAGGCACCAAGTCTTTCTCTCTCACCACATTCGATTCAAACTGAAATCCCACAACTCAGCTGAAGGGTTATTTCTTTTGTTGTGATGTACAGTGCAGCAGCTGCATTGAATGCAGACAAAGTGGAATCTGGCATTGGACCAAGCTGTGGTGACTTTTCCTCGTAATTACACCAGGTTCAGAAGCAATGCAGAATGAATGAAGCCAGGTTCCTGTATGAATATACAAAGAAGATGAGGGATCCGGGCCAATAAGCCTGCTCAGGCATTTGGATGCGATTTTGTTATGAGGTTAGAGCTGGCAACCGCACTCACTCAGATGAAGAAATTATATAGCTTGCCTACCCACACAATCTGTGCAGGGGATGAAATGCTGCGGGCTGATTTCTGCTGTACAGTCGAGATCTGAAGTTATGCTTCATGTGAGGTCTACAGAAGAGGCTTTATTTCACAAGCATAGAAACCGGGAGATAATTGTTTTCAAGAATTGATGTAGTACAAACACCCATTCGGACCAAACCATATCATCAGGGGGGACAAAAATGACCCCAAACATGAGCCCTGTCTATTGCTTATCAGAAGCCCTGCAGTCATGAGAACTCAAAGAGGGCCTGTACCCTATAGTTACCCGTGTGTTCAATCTCTTGTTCCCCCTTGTTTTTTCATGCAATCACACGTTAAACATTGTGAGTTTAGTATAAGGAAAATTGGACCCCTGGGGCCAAGCACACAGGAAAATCAGCCTGAGTGCCCACCGTAATGCGCGATTTACTTTGACAACAACAAACAGTCAACTGAAAACAACGGCTGCAATGCTGCATTTGCATACACAACCTAAGCTATTGAATCATGTCTTCCATCTTGCTTAAAGCACCTCTGATCTCAAAGCTAATCTCACCTTAATTCAATCAACCACAGACTGGTCCACAGGAGTTTCGTAAATAATGTGCAATCGCATTATTAAACTGCAGATCTGTGAGGCAAGAGGTCTGCTGTTCAAATAGTGGTATGCATGCTGATCTGTGATTGATTCATGGGCAACGTTTTTTGCAGTTAAATTAAATGTATATCTTCTGTGTTTGGATTGCATGTTTTTTTCCAAAGCAACTTTTGCAACACTGGCAGATGCAGTAACAAACACACAATGCACTTCTCTTACTTAAGACTCACTTCAAGAGTTGAATAATAACAAACGTACAACAACTCCAAAATCAACAAAAAAGCTTCTTTCTCAATGTGCACACTGGTTAAGATGTTAGTACTGGTTTAAATCTACATTGTACTGTAATCCAACCTTCATTTGAAAATCTTTACAGTGAGAAATCAGCATTGATATTCTGGGATACTCTCCCCAACAGGGGCATCATGTCACGCGAGCCCTGGAGTGTTTGACCTTAAAGAGAGTTCAGGAGACGTACAGATGGCTGGAGAGGAGGGGGCATTTAGTGCTGTTGTCCTTTAGCCAGCACTTTTGTCCTTCCCCAGCTCCCCTGCATCTCTGATGAAGGGTTTGCATCATCTAAACGCATTCCTGCCTCCCCTCGGCTGCTAAATTTAATTTCACACTACACCTTTTGCGCCTCTATCTGTCGTACCTCACAGATTCAGAGGGTAAATTACAAGGCTGTAATAAGACACAAAGCGCTCGTCTGCAACGTAAACAAAACTTTCCTTACTACCCTAATTTCATTCTCTCACTCCAACTTCAGTTATTTAGCGCAAATTTGGTCTCATTAACTGCCAGGCGCTAGAATGCGACCATCCATCTTGATCTTCAAGGTTTACGCAGTTTATTTTTTAGCTGGCTGGTTTCATTCTCCCCAACACACGGCACTGCTCGTTTATCTCTGCAGTAAATATTTGAGAATTTTACCTCTAAAGTGCCTATGGCAGCAGAGAGATAATGGCTGTATTCAAAATCACATACTACGACACTATTGCTGCAGATAGCATGTATATTTTGCCCTGTATGCAAAGGAGTTTGTATGCATAAACTGGAGGTAATTAGTGACGCAATTTTGAAATCTCTTTTGTGACTCTTATTACCTGGCGAAAACCAGATTTTGGGGAATATATTAACTCCTAACAGCTGAAATCACAATCAATAAGTCACATGACAAACAGTAAGGTTATCTGACAACAGTGCATGCATATTTTGCATATATGGTTCATATATTAGCATATTTTATCACTTTCACTTACTATTAATTAAAAAAGAACAGTATGATTTACACAGAATATACTGTGCAGTATTCAGTACATCAGAATTCCAATTCAAACACAGCCAGTTTGTGAGCGGCTCTTTGCTGTGTACCAGTCATGACTCACGTTGAGAATGCTTTGAGATGTTATTTATGCTCATTTAAAACACTATCTGCTAAGACTTGAATATGCATGAAAGTCATAACCGCGTTAAAGAGAGCGTTGCATTTCATCTGGGCAAATGTGTACTGTGTCGCAGCTCTGAATGCCATAAGTGCTTTTCCATTCAAATGTAAAAAAAAAAGAATACGAAAACGTTATGCAAAGAGTGAGATGGAGAGGGAAAAAAGCTTTGTCAAATTAGAGCCATGATTCATCGAATGTTGTGACCTTAGAAGACATTTAACAGATGCCCATGTGAATTCTAAAGGTCACGCCATCACCTCTGAGAAAAACAACGACTGCACGATGCTTAATTTTATTCAGTAATTGACATGAACACTGTTGCGTTTTAAAACAATGCATGCGAAGCGCTACAGCGCCGCACAGACACAAACAGAGTATGAGTCAATAAAATGCAAATGTTGGAAATGCCAAAGCTCTCCGTGCTTATTTTAAAACCTCTCGTACTAAACACGAACCGCATTGAGCTGGTGTGGTTCATTAACAGTCAGCGTCCCGTGACATTTGCAGTCCAGGACAGTGGCAGTGAGAAGCAGCACAGTGTCTGTGGGTCCCAGCCACCAGAGAACATACAGTGTAATTCCATTAGTCACTAGGGACGGAACAAGGATGTGTCCAGAAGACATTACCAATGCATCTCACGTACCTGCTGGTTCTGAACTAATATTGTCCTGACTTAAAGATAATGTGGAGGGATGTAAATGCAGGCCAAATCATTATGAAAGTGCCGCACGTGGTCCAACAAAGAGGATGCATATTTTAACCAGACGAAAAAGAAGTGCCCCCAAACAAGGGCCTCTTGCTGACATGTTTTCACCGTTAAGTGTGTCAGTATCAAGAAGAAGGTGTTTCATATTAATTCCAGAGGAACACTTGTTATCATCATCCAGACCCTGGTTCCCCACAGCTTACCAATATAAAAACAGAAAAAATTAGTGAAAATAAATTATAATGAACGAGAAAAATTATAATAAAATCACCACCAGCAAAGATGATAAATTCTCTTTTAAAATGTATCAGAGCAAAAGTGTCACTAACCATCTAATTTACATTTACAAGAACCCTGATGGTGTGTGATGTCACTGCTCTCCAACAAACAAAGAGTACCCACAATCCTTCAGGAGATCTGAAAACACCTACGGTTGACCAGCACAGTGATCTGAAGCACCAGCACCTCCACACAGAACGTTTCAACCATAAAGAGCTGAGAGTCTTTATGAAGGCCAAACTCAACAGACTCAGCCAATAGCATAACTGATGAGACCTCGGAGGCTGAGCAGAAGTGACACATGCTGCGCAGGGTTAATTCCTCATTGAGATGCGAGGGGTTTATTGCGAGAAACCGCTTGTAATCCTGGGGTTTGTTCTGTTTTTACCTGCAGTCCTCCGTTTGAAAATCAAACACTTCAGCTGGAATGAAAGATTAAAGTGGCTGAAACAATGAAAATAAATATTCATGAGTTACAGGTAAGAGGAAACAGAGAAATGTTGAACAATGTGAACAGGCCATGATGTCAATAAATGATCCCAACAACATACTAAAAAAACTTTTAAAAAACTAACTTTTTTTATTTGCTAGCATATTTGAATTTTCTTAATTAAAATACTATTTAGTAATTCCACAAATTTTCACAAGCCTTAAGTACTCATTAAAAGTTGGACATGATGAAAATACATACTTTCAAAAAGTCAAAAAATGGTCTGTTTCTGCAAGTCCAAAATGTAAACTAACTATTTGACTGATTTATTAAAGCTTTCCAACTGTACATTTAAAATAATGATTTATAATTTGAGCATTTGGGCCCAATTTCTCACGAAATGTCAGTTTGTATTCATTTGATTTAGCAATGAAAAGTATGTAAAGTAACCTGCAATTTTATACTTTTTAAAGTAACCTTTTTTAAAAAGTTTGAACAGATTGCAGCTTTCTAAAGAACAAGTGCATGAGAGACATTTGTTTGTTTGTGACTCGAACTACACTGGTCATGCTGTTTGTTTTGCGGAAAACTTGTTAGGGCAACACAACAAAAAGATCCCTGTATTTAAATCCCAGTATTGTTTTTTAAATGAAAGTGGTTCTAAATGAGAACCGGTTCTCAATTCCCAACCCTACTGATCAAAGAACCACCGTAACCCTTTAAACTCATTTGAAACAGTTGAGACAGAACCAGCAACACATCCATAAACACAAAAGAACCAATTCCTTTGATAAGGTCTTCTGAAACCATGGCAACTATCTACTAATAAAGAGGCTATGACCTTTTGAATAGTGTATATTAAAGAGAAGGCTGAAGCTGGAGATGGTCTATTCCGTAAACAAGCTAATGTGGTACAAATGAGAATGACGACTAGCACAAACATTAACCACACACTACGACGTCCGGCTGTTTTCAATTTTATCCGACACTCTTCCGAGCAGACAATTATGATGCTCTCAGAGCTCTATTAGCTAGCTTTATGAAAAACTCTTTTCTGCAGTTTAAAGCTTCCAGACAATCCTGGGTGAGAGATGGACTCGGGTGTAAGCAGTTCATCTTTCCCTGCGCTAATCAATTCAACAAAACGTAATCATCAATTAGCAGCAACGAGTAGCCAACCATCTGCTGTCACCTTTACAAATGAAAGAGGCGATTCCACTTAGCAGAAAGGTGTTGCTAGGCAGGCATATGTCTGTGTGGGAGATTGCGAGATGGTCCATCAGTGTTTGACTTTTTGACCGTTACATAAGTATGTGCTTTAACAATGTTCCTTTTTGTAGCTACCTCAGTGCAAGTAATTGGGCTGCTTGCAGAAAAACTACTGCTTAGAAATTGTTCTTTCGTAGCTCAGGACACCCGTAAATGATGGCAATTTTCATTTTTAGGTGAACAGTCCTGCTAATTATGTTGTTAGTTAGCCGGAATTACCAACCTGTCTCAGATGTTTTGCTTAAAGTTCTTTAGAAAACAATCCCACAGAAACATATATGACAATGGTGGACAGTGTACAGCTATAGAAAATACCTTTGGGTTCAGAACATTTGTGAGAATTTTACTCTGCTAATATATACACTTGTCGCCACTCAGTGATGGGGCTACAGTCCATCTCGTTTCTGAACTCATTTGAGTGATTCTTCAGTGTCATTCTAATATGATTAAACTGGAGGAAGTCAACATGTGCCCCACTCTGAAGAAGAGGGAAAGCACTTACAGAGAGCAGCGAAGCCATTAAAACAATAATGATGAGAGATCAAATCGTGACCGCGATTCCTGGAAGGATGGCGAAGGATGTGACCGATATTGCAGCCTTTTCTTATAAAATCTGGAACAAAGCAACTACAACAAAAAACACTGCTGGGTTTTTGCTGCGAGCTTGCCTGACAGAACAGGAGCACACAACACAACAGTTGTGGAAACATCTCATATTAATGCAACTTTAGGTGACAAGAAACAACATCAGGAGGGAACTAAACACAGAAAGAGAGAGAAGGAGCATCAGGTGAAGGAATAAAAGAACTCCTTAGTGGCTTTTGATCATAAACTAACAAAACATCATAATCCAGGAGGAATACCATGTGTGTAGACTTAACAAACAACACGTTACACCACCAAACACACATACAAAGACAAACATACAGTGAAAACAGAGACAATCTTTAGTGCTAGGAGACAGCGTTGCCACCAGTGATTCAAACATACTGAGGAAGTAATTTTTCAACAGTTTAATAATTACAAAAACATTTACCGAAACAAGATATCATTACGATCTTTCACAAGACCCCCAAATATTCAACACAACATAAAATAAACCCTGAGCAAGTTTAATGCAAATGTGTATGTTTATTTACGTTGCGTTCTATATACAGCATGCTGTCAATTTTACCACAGAAAATAGTAAAAAAAAAAATAAACTAAACGGCATCTACAATAATGCATCTGCAATGGTGTATGGAGCATAAGGGGAAAGGCATAAAGAACTACACCAGAATAAAAAAAAATAAAATAAACAGTAACTTTCGCAAGATATACACAAGGTCACCACCAAAGAGACTGTTAATCGTATAACAATGTCCATGAGAAACATAGTGCTAAAACGCTTTTAAAACACCCAAGACCCTCAATGTTTGTGAAGTGGATTAATTCATAATTCTCATAACCATGTTTGTCAGCCTGCACGTATGTTCTGCTTCTGTATTGTCACTGGTATACAGGTCCTGCCCTGTGTAACCAAACAGACTGTCTGTTAAATCTTTGATGAGCTGAGAGCTGTGAGGAATGGCATAGCACTCCATCTAACTTGACAACCTGGTGAAATACATTTCCCAGGGGCTATGGGTAGATTCACTAGCTGTAGTGCTGGGGACACGTTGGCACTGGTCTCAGATCAGCGCCAAGGAATCACATCATTAATACCAAGCTAACAAGGAACATTCTCAGAACATTCACTAAAAGTTCTCTCAAGTCATCTTACAGTAACGTTGGTGAAAGGTTAGTTGGGTATACTACTACTGTTATTCTTAAGCTGTTAGTGGAATGTTTTTAAAACATTACAGAATTTAAAGTTTGAATAACGTTCTAACCAAACAGTAATGTTAATAAAACGTCTAAAATACTGATCCTAGCACTTTCAAACTAACGTTTTTAATGTTTTAATTATTAATGGAAATGTTAGGGAAACATAAATTACAACCTGAAATTGTTGCCTGGGTAGTGTATGCACTTACAGCCTTAAATGTCAGTCTTTCATAAGCTTTTAAGGAGAGTTAACAAATAGCACGACCTAGAGCACAGAAACAGAAAAGTCACGGGTACCTACGGAAGAAAGTGTTGGAGTTTCTAATTGGAATGTAATCAGCTGCTCTCTAAAGAGTACACATATCTTCCACTAATTAGACAGAGGTAGACTCAGCGGAACACTCCCAAACATCTGCAAGAGTCTAATTAATCCCACTAACATAAAACTAAATTACCCTGGTTAACTTGAAAGGAAACATCTGGGAGAAACTGGACTCATTTCTTTAGGGGAAATATTTAAATACTGAGTAAATGTCAAATCAAGCGCTGCGGAAACGTACGATTTTACGTTAGAAATGCAGCACAAATTAGAGAAGACTCATATTTAGAAAGTTTAACTTACTTAAAAGTTCTATACGGATGGGACCAGCTCTCCTGGTAAATCACAGGAGTTTCACAGACGTTTTTATCGTTTTGCCGTTCTAATACTGCATCTGTTTTTTCTTCACACAACCTCTATTTTAAAAAAAAAAAAATGACAGAGCAAATTACGCACAGTTTTTCAGCTAACGTCCTGTGAGAATCTAATCCTATCCGGACAGAAATCTCTGACTGTTGTGTATTATTGTTTTCCACGCTTCTTATTTATTTTGACCTTCATCAAACACTGTAACTAAATCGAAATTTCTCAGGTGTTGCCTGGGGCACTCTTCAAGGTACAAAAACAGCTGGTAAATCGAGTACTGCTGCCATCCCAAACAAAGTAAACTTTTTTAAACTAGCCACTACAGTAGCTAGGCGAAGGAGGCAACATTTTTTGTAACATTTTCACATGAATATTTCCTATATCTACAGAGATCCTAATTCAGATTAAAACCACATTAAAACTAATTCCATCTGAATAGTGCTAAAGGGTTTTTACTTCTAGTGGCATCAGGCAAAAGAGGCTGTTTGTGTTAGCGAACAATCAGTTATACGAGGAAAATATTCAGTGGCGAGGATCACAGGGTACCAGATATCGTTAAAAAAAGTGTAGTAATTGCCTTCCTTGTTTATCTAACAAATGAGCCCTGATACGTTCTGAGCGTGGCGACTTCAGGGGATTTCTGCTGAGAGAATGACAGTGTAATTTGTTCGCATAATAATGGAACTCCAAAGAGGCTTTTTCATGGAACCTTCGCAATCTGGTCTTATAGATAACAGACAAGCATAATTCCTCTCAAAATCTAAAATATTCATTATTCGGGTGCATTTGGGGGTTTCATCCATTTGTTGCCATATCATCAAAATGCAAAGTTGTTGTGGGTGGTTGCCAGGGCATCGCTATTCGGTTGCCAAGGTGCTCTAGGTGGATGCTTACTGACCCAAGTCAAAAAAAACACCCACAATGTTCTGAAATGTTCTGGGCTCCTCTTCCAATTTTCTGTCTTTTTTATGCCTGTTGTATTGCTCATCGGGTAAAAAATCGTAACTCTGATGGTTAACAAAACACCTTTTCTGAAAAAGTCCCACAATTTAGGTATTAATTCAATTCGCATTCATTTGTATAGCACTTTCACAATAGCTGTAGAACTTCAGACGAGTGTGTTATTATTTAGACAAGGTATTATTCATGTCCACATGTGGCAAAAGTTCCTGAGGACAAATTCCTCACCTTAAGTATGACCAATAGCTATATTAAAGCTTACCTTAGCAACCACCACTAGAAATATTTCTGTATTATGATTGACATGGCAGAGCAGATCTTTAAACATGTGATGGACATGGTGCCATAAAATCCATTACAGCACTAAGGACTCATTTTTTCACTTTCTCACTGCAGATATTAGCTTCTAGGTCACCTCTCAGCACCTATTATCTCTGTACTGACCCACCTCAGGAAAACTCCAGACACATATACACACACACTCACTCCATATTCACCATACTGCGCTGGACCTCAGGCCATACAGAAATCACAGCTAATGAGAACAGGGAGTTGGAACTGATGAAAGACCCCATTTGAGAAATCAAGAAGACCTCGAATATGACGTGGATTAAAAAGGGGGTCAGACTGGGTCCAAAATTAACACTCTTCAAAAGCCAAATGTAAGCATAAATGCATCTTAACGAACTACAGTATTAAAACAGGAATTTAAAGTAAACATGAAACACCATTCATAGACAATTTTACGTCAGTAAAGTATTTATGCTTGAAACAGGATAGCCTCAATGAGAAATAAATATAGGACAGGACTTGAACACGCTGGATTGTGAAAAGTTGGAAGGGGAGGGGCTAAGAAAGTAAAGGGCTTGGTCATGTCACACGAAAATTAGAGACAAGCCACGTTGTTGCATTCCCATGACAAATTCCAAAGACATGTTTTTATCTTTAGAATAACATGCACTAAATCATGCACAATAAAACCAGGACCATGTTTTAGTAAATAAGGGAATTTTTCATTTCATGTTGACTTTAAATGTCACAGTCACAAAGAAAGTGTGCCATGAAATGTGAATAAAAACAAAGAAACAAAATGAATTAAAACAGTGATCATTTTCACAACACGAATACAATCACCTGTGCTGTTTGCTGTTAACATGCAAGAAAACTTCTAAATTCCACGGTCACTGGGACAAATTAAATAATGCAAAATTCAATTTCACGTCTGGTAAGAATTTTTTATGGCAGGCAAATTTACATCAGCTGTTGGCAGGTGAAGCATACAGTTTGGTAGGCTGGGGCCAGACACTCTGTGACAATCTCACATTTAACCCTGTTTGAACGTGGAGGTGAAGCCTTTGAATCAATTTGGATCCCTCATTTGACAAAGGCTGTCACACCTTCTCCGCCCTATTTCACACCTTCTGTGGTTATAACAAACATCAAAATGGTGTTACCCAAAGTCATCCATCTCATGAGTTCTGCCTTAGTGTTCAGCCACAAACGCGGTGACATCAACATAGAATCTCACCAAAAACCCAACTTGGCAACACAACCATGAGTCAAAACAAAAGTCAAACATCACTGAATTGTGAAACAAGAAAGCTCAATTATTTAAAATACTTCCAGCATCCATCTTCTTTTTGTGGCTTTAGACAGCATTCATCAGTATATTGATTTCCCAAAAGGTCTGGGAGTCTGGGTACATTCTGAGGAATACAAAGCAGCTCTCCGGGGAATTCTGAAGTGCCGACAGGATTTCTGTTGATTCATTTAAGTTAGCTTAAGAACACCACCACCACCCTGTTAATGATATACATCTCAAACAAATTTTGTTCAAGCATGTGTTGACACCGGCAATGTATGCTTTCAATTAGCACTTCAGAGTAGTAGCACTTCTTGAGTGGCAAAAACAGTAAAGTAACTCCCACTTTTACAAACGCTTCTTGACTCTAAGATCACACACAAGAAAAAAGAGAAAGGAAGGTATATTTTTCCCCTCACACCTCCAGTTGGACTATTCATTACAAAGCTTGTCAAGACAAGTGACACAGACCAGGGCAACAAAGGACAGAGCTACAAAGCTAGTCTCTATTTTTTTTTGCAGTTGTTCTGTCTAATTAGGTATCTGTGAAGACAAAGTCAAGAGGACATCACTTCCTAAAGCAACTTCACCCTGAGTGAAAGCATCTCTGCAAGGATTTTTCAGGCCCTGGACCTCAACGGACCGACATCTTTGAGTGGCCCACCCTTAATTAGCTGCTTGAAATGTCTTGCTATGATTAACCCAAAATGATCAAGTCAATAATAATGCAGCCTGGGTAATACCTGGTCCTTCCCTTTATGCACAGCTCTCAGAAGTGAGAGCCCTGGGACGTATATCCAATGATTTATCATGTCGTCAACAGCCATCAGTCATCGTTATATCAACACAACTCTAAAATTCATAAGGACATTATTCTAGTGTGATGTAAGATAACACCATACTTCAAAATTACAGAGGTACAGTCACACAGCTAATATTCAGATGGTAAATGTGTTGTTTTCTCAGTGTGGGTATAACAACACCATCGTGTTATTGACGGCAAATCTACCCTCACCTGCAAAATGCCACCCCACTGTCAAGATGCATCAAGAATCGCTTTGTCCACCACAATGCGTCATGTAAAACAATTATTTCACAGCTAACAGGGAGCGTTCTCAGAATGTTGAATAACGTTCTCTAGAAGTTCTTTCAAAGTTATCAAAAACGTTTGTGTAACATTAGATAATAGAATAACAACTTTTTTTAATGTCATACTTCAAAAACTTTAGTTGTTAGTGGACCATTTTAAAAAGTAATATAATTAAAAAGTTTGAATATCAAACTTATAACCAAGCTCTAAAGTTAATATAACATCTTTAAAAAACTAGACATTTTGAACGTTCCTAGAATGTTTAAAATAACATTCTTAACGTTTTTGTTACTTAATGTAAGCATTAGGGAAACATTCCTACAACCTATAATTGTTAGCTGGGGTATCCCAAAATGTTCAAATTAATTTTTTATAAGCTTACTGGACACATTCCAGCAGCATTCACATACACAGCTAAATTGTCTGAAGTTTTTAGTAAAATCACACTCATAACTTTACAAAATCAGAGAACGCATCACAGGGGAAGACTGCAGTACAGATTGCTGTTTGTGTAATTGGATGTGCCCTTGACCCTGAGGAGTCATGTGACGTTGATACACAATACTCATAAATCTGATGAGGTCTCACTTTATAGCTGGAAGGTAAAGTGAGCGCTTGGGTATACCAGCCGCAGAGCCATGCGCTCTAATGAGGAAGACAACTCTGTGTTGCAGACTTGCCATTAAATCTAACAAACCCTCTAGATGCAACTATGTACGTCTGACAAACAGCCACAGCAGGCCATTAAAAAACAGAGCCATAATCGTTGAAGCTAGTTTAATTAAGTTGATGTACTTAGCGCACTACGTTTTGCAAAGTAATGTCCTATAAACTTTTGATAAAGACAGCATAATCGATAAGGCTAAGAGTGATATGGATAAACTTGCATTTTGTCAGCATTTTTTCTCAACAGGAAGCACACATAATTGCAGGTTTTTATATGTCACAAATTTGACCAAACTGTAGAAAATTCAACAAATGGGGGACAGACAATGCCAGCTGTCAGCTCTCAGGGCTGTGTCCTTCTCTCTCTCACTCCCTCTCTCTATCTGTCTATCTGCAGGGTTAGCCCAGCTCAGCCCTAACAAAGAACTCTGTGAAATGTACTCAGGGAATGAAACCCAACACTGTCATTACTCCTTATGACCAACTTATTGGCAGATGAAGGCAGCCCGCCAGTAACCCCACAGAAGGACAACGTGTTCTTTACATTTACGAGAAAAATAAACTCTTACTGTACGCCTCAGGCCGTGACATGTTTGAAACGAACTCCAGAATCAGAAACATCTCGAGCAGTTGATTCTGTGCAATCAATGATAAAAATCAAGGAGATGGTATTGATAGAAACTGATGAGAGGGGAAGCACGGTGACCTCTCCAGCACATTACTGTTTTCCTTTATCCGTGTTTGGAAATAAGAGGGCACATTTAAGTGAGAGAGACTTTTGGCACATTCAATTAATTAAGTGGTGAGGTTTGTCCTCCTGGGGAACAACAGCTACGATTTATGATACGCAAAACAGAATAATGCCAAACTCTGCCAGACTGTCAATGACAACCGGCATTCATGTAATCCAAGCCAATGTGTCACAAGCTTAATGTCTCTATTAATGTAACCAAATGCGTTTGCCCCTACTAATGTTAGCCAAAAATGTAGACTTATGATAATGCCAGTTTTATCAATGGATTCCTATTAGCAGACAAAACCCAAAACAATATTCAGTTTCAACAGGGTATAATTTATATAAATTATCACACGGACTCATATAAACCCATAAACACAAATAATCTCCTTTGGCCACATATAAACGTGACTTTGTGCGAAATAACATTTGAATTTGCTGGCTTTGCCCATATAACATCCAGATTACTGTTCATTATCGTCGGATTATCCACATACGTCTAATTATATTTAGGTAATCCTCCATATAACCTCTAAATGTCACACACACAGCTCATTATATGTGATCTATACAGGACTTATATTTCATCTAGTAAAAAACAGACCAAAGGCGGCTACCTTAAAGACCATGATGAGTATTTGCGCACATAAAGTCGCCAAATTCCCAACAGAAACGACAACTTTCTGAGTTTCCAGAAGGTTGATGAAATAATACGAGACAATGTTTAGGGCGAACGGCTTTGTGTACAAGATTAAATGAAAGACAAATTAGCGAACCAACAACGAAGAGTGACCGAAAGAAACCCTCGCGTCCCGCAAAGAAAGTCACCATTACCCCAAAAATCACAAACTGGGTGAACTTGATGGTCACATTTACAAGAAGAAAGTGCACTTCACCAAAGCCCCGTAACGCACCCATCTTCCCCTCAGCATACGGGAAGGGCAGCTCTTACCGCCTGAATCCCTGAAAAGACGACGGCCACGACATCCGCGATTTCTTCAGACCCGGTCGGTGACCCGTATCCACCGCGTAGGTTCGGTCCATTTTTGCCCGGTGCTTTCAGGTCCGCTGTCTGAAGGTGTGTGAGAGAAGATCGGTCTCTCTCTCTCCCTGTCTCTCTCTGTGTCTCTCTCTCTCGGTGAGTTTCTGCGCTAGTGATGGTGAGGCGGGCGGCCGCTGCCTCCGCAAATGATCCGGAGGAGCGCGCGCATCATCTCCACGCCGCGCGCTTTCCCGCGCTGCTGGAGTCCGTCCCTCCAAACCGACTCTGAGGTAAAGCGACTCCGACAAGCCGCCTTAATACTGCAGCGTCGCAGGATGGAGAACCACGCGAATTTCTGAGGTAAAAACCTCGAGTTTCTGAGGTAAAAACCTCGAGTTTCTGAGGTAAAACTTTGAAAAACCTCGAGTTTCTGAGGTAAAAACTTCGAAAAACCTCGAGTTTCTGAGGTAAAAACCTCGAGTTTCTGAGGTAAAACTTTGAAAAACCTTGAGTTTCTGAGGTAAAAACTTCGAAAAACCTCGAGTTTCTGAGGTAAAAACCTCGAGTTTCTGAGGTAAAACTTTGAAAAACCTTGAGTTTCTGAGGTAAAAACTTTGAAAAACCTTGAGTTTCTGAGGTAAAAACCTCGAGTTTCTGAGGTAAAACTTTGAAAAACCTCGAGTTTCTGAGGTAAAACTTTGAAAAACCTTGAGTTTCTGAGGTAAAAACTTCGAAAAACCTCGAGTTTCTGAGGTAAAAACCTCGAGTTTCTGAGGTAAAAACCTCGAGTTTCTGAGGTAAAAACTTCGAAAAACCTCGAGTTTCTGAGGTAAAAACCTCGAGTTTCTGAGGTAAAAACCTCCAAACACCTACAGGGTAACTTCAGCCTTAAGGCTGAAAGGGCGAATATGTCGAACTGGTCATTGGAAATACTTCAGTAACTAGTAACCACCTACAGAGACTATTTTAAATTCATGTAACAAAAGCTTTTGCCATAACAATCAAATGTTCATTAAGCAAAAAAGGTTAAGGTATGATATTATTGGCGATTCTGGTGATTTTTGTCTATGCCTGTGTGGCCCTCTATAGACTAGGGCCCTGCTAAAGGTTAAAGGCTTTGAAATCTTTTTCCCAAGCCTCTTTCGGGAAAACAGAGCAAAAATATTGATGACTAATCTTGCACTTTCTTTTCGTATAGAGAATATTCACCATTTTGTCCAATAAAAGGCTTTCTAAGAATGAAAATGTAAAACCCCCCTCAGTTATAAGGATCAAGCCCTTTAACGTGTCCACCCAGCATCATGTTTCAATAATGTGCCAAAACATAAAAGAAACCTACTCACCTAGCCATTTTTATGGGATCTTTCGCATCATTTCGGTCACCTACCATGCTGGTTCAACTTTGTGGGCTTCAGAAATGGTGTATTAAAGCCAGCAAATGCATTATGCAGTGCAAATCCTGCATGTACTTCAGAGTGAATTTTCCTATGCAAATTCAAGTTTACTGTAGGCTGACTGATTTTCATGAGTTGATAAGTTTCATGATTGAACTGAATAATGGATATAGGTCTGGTAGAGCAAATCAAAGTGCCTATTCGCCTATCAGATGTGTGAGCTTGAGAAGACAGAAAATGGAAATCAGTTTCCTGATATGAACCGCCATAATAAGTCCGACAAGTAAACCTTTCAAAAGAATAAAACAAGCTACAAACTAGATTACAATGTGATGATGCTGGGAACGGTTGTCAATGGTTGATCGTTCAGATTACTGTTTTGTTTGTGTAAAATGAAGTAGTATGCATCAACTTGAATTTTCCTTTTTTTATTTTCCTGGATGTAGACCCTACCTCACGGACAGACTTTGACTCTTATATCTTTATCATCTATCTTATAGAAACTCATCTAACCTGTTTCAGGTGAATATGACCCTAAACTAGCGTAAATATACACAGCTTTCTTAAGACCCGTAGCCGTTCAGTTAAGTCACGACTACTGGATTTTTAGAATATGTAGTTTTGCACATCCCCAGTACTGAATCCAAACTGTGTGATGATGGCAAATAAGTAACCAAATAATAATCACAGCATGTAATTGCAGCATGTGCATGAATAATGGTTTATGTCACAAACAACAGAAAGTGTAAAATTGCGAAAATCATTTTTTCATGCTTTATAGGCTGCATGACGCATAATGTATTTATTACATGCCACAGCATGCACAAACTTTTAAACGAACCTCAGATGTATTCATATATCAAGGAGCACCAGAGAATATGACTCACCAGACACATAAAAATTGTATTTCAGTCCGTAGCTGATTCAAGCTCCTGATATTGCCACTCCAGCACAGCATGGCTTCAGCAAGAGAGAAAAGCAAATTTCTGTATTCACACTTGTGTGAAACATATGAACCTCGTGAGAGGTATTGATTTTCAGAATTTGTGTATGCAATACTGGCTCAACAACCCTAACAAAGGTCAATCATAATGAAACGTGTTTAGGCCTGTTAATGATTCGTACTTCTTCCAAATCAAAAAGTGTACAGTTCCATTCAATCTACAGAAGGTGAAGCTGATTTAAACAGTCGTAGTGTTGGTGTAACATGGTGGCCAATGGGACTGTTAAACCCACCCAATCGACAGTATGGCCGACAAAATGTGTCACCGCGTTTAATTCTGTGACAGTTCAGAGCCGCACTGAATGAATTATAAATGTGCAATGCTTAGGGGCAAACCAATATATGCTGGAAACATATTTGGAAAGTGGCACAGATCTCTCCTCTGCAGTTGTGTGATGTAATCGCAAAAACTGCGTCAACTGCTATTTTTACTTTACACGGTGAAGACTTACGAATCTGTACTGACATGATTTCAACGTCTAATACGACATTTTGACATTTAAACTGCATGTCTGTGATTCAGAACCTTAAAGGAAATTACTTTCTCATTCCCAACTAGAAAAGGTCTGATTGTGTTTTCTCTGCGGGGGAAGAAAGAGAGGACCTTTTGTTAAAACATTTTTGTCCTTGGTTACAAACAGCACTATTCATGTAACCATGTAAACTATTAAATGTTAATGGAAGGAGATTGTACAGTACCTTGTCAATAAATTTTGATTGAATCCTGCCTCACTAAAAAAAACCATCAGTGCTCTACTAGTTTGGCCTAAAAATAAAGTGCAGTTTAAAGATGACGCAGCCTGTCAATGAATAGCCACAGGAGGAAATTGATTGTGAGTGGTGGGGTGCCTATGATTTCTCTCTCTTATAGAATAAGGCTGTATTTAAAGAGACTGCATGCATGCATGCATGCATTTTTGCTGGCAGCATTATACTGCATATGTAGAACTGAGGTAAAATAAAGAAAGTGCATATTTATGCTCCCAGCATTATACAGTGTATGTGGAACTGAGGCAAAAATGTTTTGGAACACCAGCAAACAAATCTAATCTTTAAAACGTAATAAAATATTCATGATGCAAGTATAATATTTGCCTGATTAAAAACTGTAATTAAGTCACTACAACTGTATGCGAGACATCTCAGGCTAATAAATATCTAAACTAAAAACTAAAACTTCTACACTGTAAACATCCTTAATTTTAAGGAGATCCAATATGTGATATTTACTAAAGCAAGCATTACTTTTATTTTCACTCTTCCCTAAGGTAGCGCGTCCCACACATTTGTTATGGACATGCGAGGTATCTCAAATCATGCAGCTTGGCAAACAATAAAAATATAAGCTTACAATACCATAAAGGAAATGTTCATATCTAGCCATATCTAGGGACAAAATATAATAGAGACTTGATGATTTTTTCTATGGCCAGCCAAGCAACACCCTAGCATTACACCAAAAACAATTTGGAACACCATAGCAACCATCCAGCGTCACATATACATTAAGAGAAACTAAAGCCACAAATTCTCTTATCCATCTGCTAGAGACCCTAGAGAGACACCCTTCAGCTCTCTCTTTAAAGAGTCTATCACAGAACAAACAGCCGGAATGGATGATAAGTGACAGTTAAACAGCATTATATTAAAAATCTATATTACTAGAATATAAACAGTATTCATCAATCACTCCAATCAAAACTGACATTCTCAATCATTCAGCTGAAATTAGGCATCAAAATATTTTAATGTACAATAAGAAAAATCAAATGTTCAGGTTATCAGCTTCCAATATCAGCACAATGTTTTATAATTAAAAAGAAAAGCAATACTGGCTGACACCAACGTGGTCACTGAAAGGCTAATTATGTTTATTGCTCACCTGCCTGCATCAGCAGAGGTGATGGCGATGACCGGGGGTGTGCGCAGTGCCAGGGTGGTGGGCCGGGCGATGGGCTCGCTCTCTTTGCTGTTCCAGTCATGTTGCTCGGCTTGTCGGAAAATCAAAGGGGGCAGCTGCAGATTCCGACTGGAACGTCTGCGCACTTGGAAATGCTCCATGCCTGGAGCGGCTCCTTCCTCTGTATCTGCTTCCGGAGACTCCGGAGACCCATCGCACACCTGGTAAAACACAAACTTAGCGTTTACTAGTGTTTGGTCTCCACGGAGCTGTGTGGAATGGATAATGTGCAGACTGGGCAGGCGGTTTGGTGTAGATGGCCTCAAAGAAATATTTCACAGTATGTTTTTATGAGTATTTTTATGCCTCGAAGATAAAATCCTTTATTTATATAAATGACTAAGGGCCAGAAAACGATGCATACTCCACATCAAGATCAGCTAGTCACCAAAACACAGAGAAAGTGGAATAAAATGAGGCTGCGTGCAACGCATCAGTATTCATTACATGTTCTACAGAAAAGTGTGTGGCATCCCTAGTGGTTTTCTGCTCACTAAAATGTCTCAGAATCTCTCAAAAATGTGCTCATAGTTAAGAGGCTATGGGCTAAGGCTTAGATATTCATTTGATCACATTTTTTGGGGCCCAGCTGTCACTAAAACTGTAGGTTCTATTAAGAGGTTCTATTAAAAGGCATGACCTCACATCTAATTCCCAAATTACGACAATTAATATCTTTAAGTCAAACCTCTTGGGCTAAGACTAGGATTCGGTTTAAGTTTATCTGCCTAGAGACAGTGTCCCCTCCTCTTTTAAAATTGGGTAGAATTTTGAAATAGAGAAATGATCTGCAAGTAAAAAAGATTTGCAAAAAAAATTTAATTTAGGCTGTTATTGCATTGCATTAACTACCAGGCAAGCCACCACATTAATAAGCCACATTTTATATTCTCAGAGAGGAGAAGCACTTAGTTTAGCTTTACAAAGCAGTCAAACCCTCTCATGTTGCACAAATGCACAAAGCAAGCAGAAAAATGCCTTGGCTGTGTTTTCCTGGGCTTGTGGTTGTGAATTATTAAGAAGTCAAATGTTCTATGACGCATTATTATTTATAGGACATTTAACTAGGCATAAATTATCCATAATAAATCAAATCCACACTGGACACGTTTTACAAGACTATCTGTTTGCAAAGAACAGTTAATATATCCAGGAAGACAGGTGATTGACAGTTACAGAGAAAGAAGAATAACAAAACGCAATGTTCATACAAATTTAAAGTGACCATTCGCATTTAATTCTCAGTGTGTACTGAATGATGCCTTCATGCCCACCAACAGCTCTAAGAATCACCTAATAGGCTGTTTACATTACTGTATTTCTTCCCCAGTGAACAGCACTGATGTCTGTGCACAACTCACAGTGTACGTCCCGTGGGATTGTTCGACCGTGCTGCTGCAAGATGGGAAGCATGCTGCAAGGTAACAAAGCCTGTGTTTTGCATTTCCCAAACTGCTCCTTTATTAGCATAAGCAGTCCATCAGTGTGAACACAAAACTTATAAGGAGAGCCTCCTGTGGAATAGCAATGACGAGATCATTAATTTGGATCTTGCATGGATTCATTTTCTCATATTACAGTCCTTTACAAAAAAATGCACTTATATCAGGACTGGTCAAAATTTAAGAATCAGTTGCCTTTCCATTAATTTGAATCCATTCGGTGATATGAATATCATTCCATTTCAAATGCACTTTACAAATTAAACTGCAATTTAAAAAGCATTCTGAACTCACACAACAGCACAACAACAATTGATATAAAGCAGTGTTTTATGTTTTCTCTCTGAACCACTTATTAATCATGGTCACATGCAAGCCATCTAGTCAATTAAAGTTGCATCTTTTACTTTATTCTTATCTATTTTCTTTCTTTTCGCAACAAGCCCCTAATGCACAATTCTGCATCATATGCGTAGCTTGACTCATGAAGCCTGTGGGCATGTTGAAAGCTGCTGCCCGCAGCACAAAGCATCAAGAGCTTCATTTGTAGTCCGAGCAACATCTCACACCCAAGGCACATAATATGCATCCATGTGACTAAACAAGAGGGTAAAATTAGTGAAGGAAGTGCGGATGTTTGGCTGTCTGGAGAGTGGCGGCACAATATCATGAAAATTGCTGAAACACAATGAGAGTCGGAGTCACGTCAGGAGGGGCGGGTGGAGCGCACAGGTTTAAAATAGGCTCTCTCAACAGCTGCGGAGATGCAGATCACAAGAGATGAGTTGAATGGCACGGTACGCCGTGCAACAAAGACGCGTGATCTGCAGAGAAACACCTCACAGAAGCCCTCGGCTTGCAGCACACGGCAAAACGTGGCGCTTTGTTCATCGAAAGAACAAAGTGAGTGGGATTTGAGGCTAATTTCAACTGCCGCACAAAACTCAGATGTATTCTGGGAAAAAGAAGCACAGGTTATCGGTTGAACCTGGACGTGGGCTTAGCATTTAAAAAATGTTGCTTTTGGACAATGGAACATGACTCATGAGTTACGCTCAGGAGCTACTAAAAGCCAGAATGGCTGAAAGCATTAAAACAGAACGTATCATAAGATATTTATAAAATGAAAAGATTTGGCTCTCAAATCCAATTGAATAAGCCATATTTGAAGCAGGTGCAGGCTAGTTGATATATGCTCATCTGTGACTGCATGAGTTGAATTCTATATTAATGCAATACAAACCATTAAAAAAAGGTGTTACTTTATTATACATTTCACTGGAATATTTAAATCAATGAATCATTAGCACAAAATATGCCAGATCCTGATCACCCTTACAATTACGATTGCTGAATGACAGTACAAAACATAATTTTATTTTACTTTTATTACATATTATTGCTCAAATATTATTAGTCATGCAATTATTTATTGAACATTGGTTCCTTCTGCTAGTCTTAGCAAAAAGCTAAATGAATTTTTTTGCCATTCTAAGTACTTGCCGCTAACTTGAGACCATGTTAAATAAATTGCTTAAATAAATAACGGAATAACGGAAATATAACAGAACGTGACCACAACGTCTGCATTAAATGTGACATGTTACTGTCCCATCGTACGTAATCATATGCGTATCTTGCATCTTTGCGTATGTGCAAATGTTAACGCACCTGAATTAGCTTACAGTGAGGAGAGCCTCCGTCACTGGAGGAGGAGCTCAGAAATTCACGCAGATTCTTTACAGTCACTCAAAGGGATTGAGACTTTTCTCTGTTCTGAACGGCCTTGACAGGCTCCATGTGACGAGCAAAAATAGGACAGTGAGGCAGAGGCTGTTTTGTGCAAATATTATTATATCCATCCGTGTGTGTGTACAACTGTGCCATTAGACTGGCCGTCCTTCACTTTGCAGACAAACACAGCCCTTTCCCTGCACGCAGTATATCTGGGGATGGTCTGACAATGCTTCAGGAAGTGAAAATATCAGCCCATACATCCATCCGAGTGTAAAGTATTACAGAGCACAGGGAATAAATCAGCTGTTTCATCACTCATCCGTCAGTCGTGGTATCCCGGGAATTACAGGATATCTCCTTGTGCGTGAGATTGGATCCTGTTGCTTGCTGTTCAAATTCTATTGCTAGTCCTGTAACTCAACTGGTAAAGAATTGTGTTAGCAGCGCGAAAGGTTGTGGGTTTGATTCCCAGGGAACACACATACAGATCCAATGTACAGCTTGAATACACAGTAAGCCGCTTTGGATAAAAGCGTCTGCAAAATGCATACATGTAAATATAAATCTGGGAAGCCATTTACGAGATCTTTGAGATCAAGCTGCATGAGTTATCCTTTTGTCTTTGCTCAGTCGCATTTTTCAGTTAGATGCTTCGATTAGTTGGTAGAAACACATAATTTAAATTTTCCTAAAACAGGCATGTTCTTCACTTTGAAGTCAACATGAAACAACCCATTTTACTTCTGTAATGTTATGTACTTCCAAGTGAAACATGATATTAATCAAGAAAGGGCTTGGTGACATCAGCCGAAAAATGCCATTATTGCAATGAAAGTTCCTACATTTTGATCAAAGATTACAAAGCCAATATTTTTTCCTTTGAAATAATGTGCACAGATGAATCGTGCACAATAAGACCAGCAAGTAAACAAGATCCATTTTAATTACACGTTGAATTCAATTTGCTTTACAGGGACAATCCAACTAACAATTTTAGGTTGTAAGAACATTTCCCCAATGTTTCCATTAAAAATGTTATTTTGAATGTTCTAGAAACCAGTTTTTTGTACATTGTATTAACATTGTGACTTGGATATAAGAACATTACTCAAACATGTTTTAAAACATTCCATTAACAACTTATGATGTATACAACAAATACCATTAAAACAGTTCTACTAACGTTACTGCAAGAACGTTTTTGATAACTCTGAGAGAATGTTAGCCAACCTTCCGAGAACGTTCCCTAGTAGCTGGAAACATGAATGTTACCATCGTGCTTGCTCGGGTGGGACTGGCGCTGTGTCTGCAGGGGTTTGTGTTATTCAGGGATCATCGATCTAAGTCTGTGTTTGGTTCCCAAAGAAAAACTCTCACAATCACATTCTCAGACACACATCTGTGGAGATCTAAAGAACCATCGAGGACCAGCAGAAGGGCCCTCAACTGTAGGGGACAAAAATACTTGAACCTGGCACGAGAGGCAGCTTGCTATCTACATCAAAGGCAGAGAAAGAAAACCCAGCCTGACAAAAAGACAAGTAACCTTCAGTTCTTCTCATCAGTTCAAATGATTACTCACAGGATGTCAGTTTCCAACTCCCGCGCCATCTGAGTGACCTATGGCTTCTCTGTTGAATTGCAATTAAGGGCCCCATCATTCTTTTGGAAGAATCTCTGATGTCTAGTTTATCTCCAAGAATCAATCATATCGAAGGTTGGATGAACTTCCGCGCAAATAAAGAATGCTAATCCGTGCATTGCGATAAATTTGCTAATCTTGTTAGGGCTTCTGCCGTCTGCTTACTCATGGTTCAAAATCCTCTTTCGCACATTATGATGTTACGTGGAATCCAATTATGTAAATGTGTCGCTCTGACGCCTCCGCGTGACCATTAAAACATTTCATCACTAAGTCGCTGATCCAGCCTTCCTGCTTGACAGAGGCCAAAACTTTCTCTCAGAACATCACTTTTTAATCTCCAGGTAGTGAAATTAATGAATTGGCCAACAGAATTACAGTTTCAAAGTAAAATGCAAAACCAGTCAAATATTACACAATATTGGCCTTGTAATTTGAATCTATATCAGAAATCTATAATTTATTAAAGCTATAACTTTAAAATATAAACAATAATGATGATTGCTATTATAGCTAACTTGTCACTGCACTCTAATGTCTATCAATATTTAACAAACAACTTCTGCAAAAAGGTGCAGAATTTCTGTTGTACCTGTTTATACAACTGAATGTGTATTATCTGCTCCCAAATGAGACAGCAATAATTCTTCCTGGACATTTTAAATGAACCTTAAGATGTCTGGCAGAAAGCACTTTTGATTCTTTTTCCATTAGTTTTGAGGACTGGCAAAAGTCACTGGATTAGTTACAAGCTTCACTCTCAATATGCAACATAATATATCCCATGAAACAGCTTTAGCACAGCTGTAATCTCAGTCAAGCCCTGATAAATGACTACAGAAAGCGCCTTTAGCAGGTTGTTGGTTATGTGTTTGAAGCAATAACTTTGTCTAAGCCCTCACAGTTGGTGTGTATTTTTAGACGTATGTGAAGCAACATAAAATAAAGACGCCCAATGGACTTAAAGTAACTGTCACCTGGAATCCATGATGTGGTACAACCCTAAAGCACTTTGAACCAAAAGCATATGTACATACAGTATGACCACCCACTTACCACCTGAATATGAATACCTATTTAGTATTCAGCCACCCTGATGAGACAGTTCGAGACAGTGAGCTCCACCACGTGTGTAAACATAACATGTGAATCATAAATTTAAATCATAATGTAAAACAAACTACTCACCTTTTAGCTAACCTGACATTTTCTTAAGCTAATCTGCCCAGACTGTTCAGTGAAACATTCTACATTTTAATAACTTAAATCATGTCCATGGCGTACTTTCAGGTTAAATACTTTAAAAGCATTCCAAAGCTTATATAAAGAATCTGTTAAAAAATACCCCAGGAATACCTGAACACCTGCTTATTCATCTCTCACGAGTTTGCATCCCTGCTGAAGAAAAATCACAGATGAGATTTCTTTAATGTCAAATGCTTCCCCTGACAGTAATAAGAATAAATGGAGAGCGAATGCAAAGTCCTGCGTCTCAGATATCTCTACTGAGAGAAACTCAGAAATCTCACATCTACGCTAGTTTTTAAGAATTCTGTCAAAACACAGTAAGAGTAGAGCTTAGCATAGATCATATCATTTGGTCTTAAAAGAATTTAATGTGAAATGTTTGAGTTCATACCAAGCAAGAGAGTTGGCAAGTCTCCATTTGCTCTCCAAATAAACTCAATACTGTCTAACAGAAACAATAGACATGTGGAAGAGAGCTCATATTATTTTTCTTTCTATAGTTAGCACACAATCTTTTTATAGAATGTACTGTACAGCGGGTAAATGATTTTTTTTTTTTACCGTTTTTAAATTGAATTTTGTTGTCTACACATTCCAGACAACGAGATAAAAAGCTAAACAGGGTAAAAGCAATCACCATACTCACTTACATGATTAATTCAGGATTACCTTAGGCCAAGAAGAAAGATGCATTATGAAAAGTAATCAAACAGAGCCGAATAATAAAGAGCAAACTGCTTCAGGTTTTCAGTGAAAGCCTGTTCAGATGAAGAGTGTGGCTGTAAACATACATATCAGAGAAAGCGGTGTGCTCACACCGGTGTGAATAGAAATGTTGCTCTAGGCTTTATACATTATGTGTGTGTGACATCTATTCAAGTCAGCTGTTCTAGCCACTGTGACGTTTCAGAGATCTGTAGATTCACTCGCTGAAGTAGAGGAATGACTTTCAAGAGGAAAATATAATTTCAGACACAGCTCTTAAATGTTTTAAAATCTCAGCAGACTGAATCTAACACTGCAAAAGGAGATTTGCAGAAGAGCTTTAGATTATATTTATATTATGTATCTATATTATATAATACTAATATAAATCTATATATATATATTTATTTATTTATATAGATTTATATTATTTATTAGATAGATATATAGATAGATAGATAGATAGATAGATAGATAGATAGATAGATAGATCATAAATTAATGTTTTATAATTAATGTTTAATGTGCATATATTCAGTCATATTAAGGACTCTTTCCTATTCTGTTGCTTTAAAGAACCCAGCACAGACTCAATATTCTTCTGTTAAAGTCAATGTGAAATAAAATCTGCTACCTATTTTATTTTTTTAACGTGACATTTTTAAGTGAAGCAGCATATTCAAAGATAAAAAATGTGGGCCAGACCTTTTATTTTATTCAACAGGAACTGACTGGATTATGAAAAGTGGACACTTATCAATATACATCAAGTTAGAAAATTATTTGTGACAACTCTGTGAGCTCCACTTCATGAGCAAGGCAGTACAACAACAAAGTGTCCGCCAACACTGGTAGTCTGGTACGGATGCATGACATCACGCATCAGCATTCTAATGGTGCAATAAATAGTCAACAATCCAATTAAAAAAGCTCTCTCAAAGAGCAAAGCCCGAATACAACTCAATGGGCGAATCTGATAACACGCACTGGTTATTACGCTGTAAAATACACTGACATTACGGCTTCCTGTATTGATTTAACAACCAATTACTGATGCTTCTCTCATGTTCGCTTTATAGATCCAGCTGTGGGGTAGGATAAATTACCTTCAGTTGCAAACAACATAATCTGTTATTTTTTACGCTTCTATTTACAATGTGGAGAGCTATTAAAACACGGCCCGCTGCATTGTACAGATATTAGCTGTCTATTAAGACTCACCTCTTATGGGTTCACTAGTAACGGCACAATGACGAGGGATTATCCGTTCTAAATGTGCGGCCACGTCTCAATAGTTCTTGTCCTTCAGCCAGAGCCCTGGACCATTTGCCTAATTGGTTTAAAATTGCAAACCACACACACGAACATATGAACAAGGTGCGCGATGTAATTGAAGCAAACAAAATGAAAACAATTTCGCACCTGCTGTACGGCTGGCGTTTATTGTCGCTCTAAGCCGGGTCATTCGTACTGCCCGTCTCGGCTAAGTTGAATTTATGAGAGACCTGAAGTAGGTCAAATGCATCTTCTCGTGAACGTCCGTGTTTAGAGGTGAGGTTCTCCTTGGGGACGTTTATTGTTTGCAGCATTGTTTGTTTATCTTCTACTCTACGACACTTCGGGCATCTCTTAATAAGCGTCTCTATTCCGGGCGATAAATTAAAAATTGCATGTTGCTCATTTTAATGGTGCAATCACTTATAAAGTCCTCATGATAATTACATCTTCACAAGCCGATTTCCACTCGCTGCCTCAAGTCTGTATGATAATTAGTGGTGTTTGCTAAGGCGAGGATTACTGTTACTATTGTCTGGTTGGAGATTTGAACAAACTCCTAATCCTACATTCTGTTTCATGCAGCTCACGTAAGCAGTGCATATTCAGCACACATTTATTCTGACACTTTCATTAACAAGTCATACTACACATGTAAACAACAGTGCGTAGCGAGTTGAAATCCCTAGCAACCAGCTTTAGCATCCACAAGGCAATGTATTGTAGCATATCGCAGCAGCAAGTTTTTTTTAATAAGCAGGTTACTGTTACTTTTCTTTCTATACTATTGTATGCATGAACATTAAGTTTCAACCGAGTTCAGTGTAATGACATAATTCAGAGTGAAACTTGTTTTTATCACTAGGAACTGGTTTAATCTAAAAAAAAAAAATAAAAAAAATCAGGCATTTCAAAGCTCACAGCAGACTGACCATTGGGGGGCTTGGTTAAGGACTCTGTCTACGCCCAAGTTGTCAGACTGACGTCATCAGAGAAGCCCTGCCATTCCGGAGAAGTACATTTTCAGATTTTGATTAAAGATTATACATTTAAAAAATATACGTGCACAGATAAATCATTTATAATAAACACTGCAACATTTCATAACAAAATAAGAATAATATATTTTGATTTCATGGTGACTATAAAATGGCCAAAAATAAAATGACAGACATTGATGGACGGACCAAATCCATATTCTGATCCCATATATATCATAAACTTGGGGATGGGTTCTTCAGAACAAAGTACCCAGAACACCCTAGTTACCACCCAAAACTCCTTACCAACACCCCCACTTCTCTGCCAACCACCCACAACACAAGCAGTGAGTTCTGCACAGGCAATAACAACAAGTCAAAATCTCGATGTCATCTTCAATGAATGCAGTTTTTCTGTCTGTCTAAAGACAGCAGGCTGCAGCGTGTGTGCTCAGGGAAACAGCGGGAGAGGTTGTTAAAATGGGTCAGTGATAGGACAGTCTCACTGATATTGTGAGTGGCAGAGGTGAGTGAAGGGTACACACCACACAGCAGATCCAGCACACAGAGACTGGCTATCTCTGACAGGCCAGTGGACTGTTTGGCTACTGCAGTGCGTGTGTGTGGGCGCCCTCGTCCCTTTACTGCAGCTCATACACAAGCAGCCTTCCAAGCGTGTCATCCAGACAGCCGTCACGGCCTGAAACTAATGCACTAAACAATGAGTGCCACCACCGGAGGGGATGTACATATGTCCACACTGCATCTATTAGACAGCACCCGACTGCAACACAGAAAGAATGACACGGGCTTTTATGCAAACAGATTTCTTAATATTTCACAGAATCATTGTGGGAAAGTTATGCAGTGTTTTCATGCAACAAATTCTCGCTGTAATAAATAACAGCATTTATCATGCGTTTATTAAAACAATTTAAATTTTGTGTAAAATGAACAATGAATATTTTTTGAGTGACATAAGCTGCAAACCAATTCATTAAAAACAGATGCTCAGAAAAAAAATTATTTGAGGAAATGAAATGGACTTCCCAACACTTGCTAAACGACATTAAAATGAGGCTTAAATCACATTAAAATGAGGCTTAAATCAAAGACACTATTGAAATATGTCCCTCTTAACACTCAACAATCGTGACACAGGAAGTGGGCGCGATACAAAATAAATCACTTGTGTTGATCAAAATCGCTGTGGTATTTACAATGCTGGTTGATTTTACAATATTATACAAACAAATCATAAACATATTATACTTAATATACTGCACATCCCTAGGATGTGTACGAGAAAGTGTTTCCATTAAACAGACTTAAGAAAAACATTAAGTGGGTTGTTGACTTTGTATGCAGTGTGTGTATGCTGAATTGTCCATTAGAACATTTCAGGCCACTGCTGGTAAAATACTCATGTGAAATTAATGTTAATCAGATCATGTTGACTGAATCATGAGCCACCAGCATCATGCTGTCAAACACGAACCCACAGAGTCTAATGCAGCTAATGCAGGTCAACAGAACCATGCATGTATGTGACAGGCAGATGCCGCGTGACATGCGTCTTTACAGAGAAACACAAACCTCTGAATAACCCGCTGTTGACAAAAGGGCACCCTGTCATCCATCACCCGAAAAACAGGTTGCGCCCTTTATGTGTATCAGCCAATCAGAGCGCAGAGATGAAACAGAGAGCTGGAGGAGACGGCTGGTTAGGGAAAACAGTGGTACATTACTGAGGTGCTCGGCCTATTCAATCCAGCAGACATTAAACACCACAACAAAAAGAACAATACGGCATACAGACATAAATCCATTAAAGCCCTGAATGAGTAATGATCATTGTGTGCCAACTCAGACTATTGGCTTTTATTGCTCAGAGACTTAATGGAAGCATCAGTTATGTTTCAATTTTAAATATCAATTTTACCTCAGATGCGTCTCCCAAAAGCCTTGGGAGAAATAAAAATGAGGCAATGAGTTGACAAACAGTACCTGGTAAAGAGTACAGAGCTACAAAATAACAAATGGTCAAACACATAGTCCTGCAACAAACATACGGCACCGGTGGAGCTAACGTTGCTTTGCTGGGCTGGTCAAGATAGAACAACAGAGCCACTGTGCTTATAATTTTGAGGGAACCAATCTAACAATGACTTATTGTAGTTGTTTCTGCATGTTAGGTTGAGATACAAGCATTTTAAAACCAGACAACTGAAACACTTTACCGTAAAGTCAATTGTTCAATTGCATTTTAACTGATTTCTGCGCAGAAAAAACTTGAGATATTAAAGGTAGGATCATTTCTGTGGGGCTACCTATAGCAATCTAGCTTGGAAAGCTAGCTTTGAAAAATCACTTACTCTGCCTTAAAAACAGATCTCGACTGGGCTTCCTCTCTTCTACAGACAGAACACACCTCAACACATACAGCCGTACACCCGCACAGAACGAAACGCATTTGGACACGTAATTATAAAAGCACTTCAAGGTGGTCGGCGCAAACGCGCTCGCCTTCGCTGTCGATGCACCGCAGCCTCATTTAAAGACATTAAAGACAACATTCTGCCGCTGCACTGCTGGCCATGCGAGACGCTGATGCTGCTCGACCATGCAGAAGGTGATGTGAGGGGTGAGAATGCGGCATGTGCATTGATCTCAGAGCCCTCCATCACATTACAACTGTCTGAGAGTGACACACACTTCCATCAGAAATCACACACGCATTTAGCAAAGGCCAAGCACAGGCCTTTGAATAAGAGGACTCAATGACGTTGGTAGTAAAGAAAACTTGATCTGTCTCAGAAACGACTTTTACATTTGGGTGAAAGATTACAAAGACAAATTGGAAAAAGCATGCGTTGATAAATCATTCAAAAAAAGAAGACAAGTAACATATATTAAAGCAAAAAAGGTCAACTTCAATTTTATGTTTAGTTTAATATGAAAAATTATATTCTGTTTAAGTGCTTTGTGGGCTGGGCATTCTGTAATTTAGTCCAATTTGAAGACGCATACATTAAATCTTGTATCAGCATTTCCCTGTAAACTGTACTGAAAACATGTTTTATCCCCTCAAAAGTTTTAATATTTCGTGTCTTACTCAGAGCTCACAGCATGATGCATCAAACCTCAGAGGAGACGAACGAGTGCAATTAAAAAATACAAGTTCATAAGAACGCAGCTTAGCGAGACTCGTTGCTTTAGAGGCCTGTGATGATTATTCTACACAGACACTCTCTATGCTAAATAATATTGCTTTTTTATGATTCCTGTGGTGGAATTGATTCCTTATTCACACTTTGTACAGTCACAACAGAACAGCTGAAATGAACTTACAGTCCCTGGCGTGTCTGTTGCTGCGCAATCGATTTTTTTCATCCTGCGAGATGCGACGGCGTGTAATTCCTCACACGATCAAATGCTAGAAGAGAAACACAGAAACAAAGCTGGTCATACAGTCAAACGGGGCAGCTGAAAATATTGCTGTAGGTATGTATAGTGTAGGTATGTGAAGAGCGCTAGTAAATGAAACATTGGTATTGGAAACAGCTAGAAGGTTGAGGTGCCTTGTTAGAAATTAAGATGGAAAGCTTAACGCCCACACTAAGATTACAGTTGAGTCACATCCAGATTTGTATTGTATTGCAGCAGCGCGTAAACGCGAACCTGATCCGGCAAGTCAACAGCAAAATTAAACAAAGAATACAACTGAAAAGAAAGACGCAAGACCTGTGCAAACACGCCCACCGGCGCAACTCCTTCCCGAAGAACTTCCATCAAACTGACAGAGTCCTATGACTCCAAAGAACTTTGGACTCCAAATTTGATGGATGTTTCCCACTTTAGGCCCATGATAACACTTGGCCAAGATGTGGTGAAGAAATTACCAGAAATGCTTGCCAAACTCTATCTGGCTGTTCATCAGCCATCTACACTTTGAGATGATCTGAGAGCTTCTGCAACCTTCTGCATTATTATTATTATACTTCCAGAAACTGAAAGATGAATAGGAAATGAAGTCATTTGATGGATTCACATGTGCAGTAATGCAGTGTAAACTGGACTGACACTAGATTTAATCAGATCGTAGGAAAGAACCAGATTTACAGTTCCAAGAATGTTCTGGGTGGTTGCTAGGGTGCTCAAGCTGGTTGCCAGGTAGTTGGCCCAAATAAAAAAAAAAGAGACCCATTTCCATGACTTCAATGTAAGCCTATAGGATTCTTTCATTTGTATAGACAAATAAACAAGCCAAATTGATTAGAAAAGTAATTAGAGGTCTCTCTAAGAAATCACAAATGAGATCTCTTTAAAACTGCAATCTGTAAATTTCTGGGGGTTAAAAATGAACAAAAGTTATATGATCAGTTATTGAGCACATACATGACAAATCATTGTTCAAAACATCTCCTTATCCTACCCTGATTCCAGATGGTAAGTTTATAATAATAATAATTGGGCTGATTGGCTTCATTTGACTTCAACATACATAATGAAAAGTGCGTAAACAAACCTGCAATTTTATGTTTCAAACAGAGATGGAGGTAGAGAGCCAAAATTTACAGCTTGCAGCATTAATTTCTAGATGAAATAGAGATCACATGGAAACATTGGCTAAAAGAACGAATTCACCCTGTTGGTGATTTTTCCAACAACTTTCAACACAAAGGAGAAAAACTAGTTGTTCGGCTTTTCTCGACAGTCGAGGCAATGAAAGAAAACAAAACACGAGGAGCTTTCTGTGATTGTCAGAATGACGCGTCTTTTACAGCAGTCGGCCCTGTGATGCAAACTGTGATGGTTTGTGTGGGCAGGGTTGGAAAGTGTCAGACTAAATTGGGTACAATAACAAGTCAAGTTCTTTTTCTTCACAGTGAAAGATGAATAATTTCCTCTGCAATCACATACGGATAATGACACACTAAAGATTGACGGTTTTGCTAACTAGTTTGTGACTCACTGTGGGTTTTTTAAAGCGATAAGCATCCAAAGCCAGTCGAGTCGCTAGCATCCCACAACGCTCTTTAAATCAACCCTACACTCCACAGGCCCTCTAAATCACTTTAAAAAGTCAGATAATTGTGGGATTTTGGGCCATTACAGTGGCCTAATTCAGTTGTGCTGCTACAGGCTGATATTAAATGGAAAATGAACCAGGAGGCAGAAATGATAATAAGGAATATTAAGCTGTTTTAATGGCATTTTAGGACACACCGTGGAGACGCCGCAGTCAGAGAAAGATTTTTCTCTCGGGGAAGCTTATGTGACATCCACATGCGTCATTCAGACACATGCGACTGTCCTTGCAATGCCTCTTCTAACTGTCTCTCAGTCCCAAGCAAAGCAGAATCGCTTCAGTGAATAAACACAGGCGTTAGGTCATGGTTATGTGTGGCCAATGCTCGATTTCAATGCAAGATGGAGAACGCAAGTAATGTTTTCTCTATTCAAAAAGAACACTAAACAATATAATAGAACTGGGTAATATGACATAAATGTATCAATCAGACGCTTTTATCCAAAGCAACTTACAAGAGAGAAAGAATATAATAACATAACATATATATATATATATAATAATATAATGTAATGTAAAATATAATATATATATATATAATATAATGACAGGAAATAACTTTTTTTTTAAATTATTGAACATTTTTACTCATATTCGTATGCTTTAAAAATAATGCATTCAATTGAATAGAATACAAAATCTGAGCATTTTCACTAGAGTCCTCAAACTTTTGGACCTCACCGTATTGTGCTCAATAACAATTTTCCCAGCAAATTCCAGTGAGATTGTGAAACACAGACTCACAGAAACACAACACAAGAAAGGTTATATTTCATGTCAATGTATTTCTTACAGATTAAATGATTTCAAAAACAGTCCCCTCCAATCAGCATGTAATATTACCTGTGGTGCTGAGGAAATAACCTCATCATAGAGGGCAAAACATCACAGCTTTTATCAGAAGCCAAATTCAGAGGTTTACATACAGGAAACCACTGCAATCATACATCCAGGTGCAGTTAGGAAAAATGACCTCAGAGGCCCTGAAGTCTTTGGATACTTAAGTTACAAATAAAGTAATGCATTAAATAACAATACATCAAAACAAGCCTCACCTGCAAACAAATGATTTTGCTTGAAAGTGTTCAGTAAACCTTTAAAATAAATTCCATTTGGTTTAATGTAGAATTATATAATGCAATGACTTTTATACATTTGTAAGATTGCCCGAATACTTTATGAGATCCCTGTATTAAAACCCTGTACTTTCATACCCAATATAATGTCCAGCACATGTAAAGTCCAGCACGCACAGCGCTGCTGTTGTGTTATTGTCCAGTAGGGCTCGCTGCTGAGCTATTAGCCCTGATTTCATTCTGCCTCAAGCTAGTTAATTAAACGCAGTGAGTCATATTACTGCGCTGTTTCAGCTGTATGACTGGAGAGAGAGCAATTCTACATGCATAATGATGAAATAAATATTTGAAGCAATATTAAAAAACAATACATGATGGCTTGATCATCATAATCATCTGTGACCAATTTTCTACATTATTAGAAAACAAGCAAGCAGAGAGCAGCTCCGTCCTGTATACTGTACAGGAGCTCTGCACTGTTTCTGTGCTACTGATTTTGTAATTAAGAAGTTGTAATTAACTCAATTAACTTTTCTGTCATATCAAGATGATCGTTAAAACACAGCCAAATGCTCGCATCTGATAAGATTCTCATTTTGATGTAGTTACCAGCTGATTTGAACCCACAATGTACCCATGCCAAGCTCTTGAACATGGCCTCTCGTTCCTGAATCTGTCCACAATATCAGTCGTTTATTCAGAACTGAATCAGTGACACTGATTTATAAGGAGTCCGATTGCATCGTATCATCATGTTGCAGCCAGTGGCACAATGATCTCATGGAAAAATGTGTGCCGGGTGAAGTCTCGCTCAATAGCTGCCAGATCTGAGAACTGATTGAAACAGATGATGCTCGTTGCATGCAGTCTCAATACAAATTACCATCAGTTCATCAGCTCTGAAAGCAACTGACAGCGTCAAGATTACATCACAGTCTATCACTCAGAAGTACAGCTGAGAAAAACTACAAGAGAACATTTTGGATTGTTCCGTGGACGTTTTCCAAAACTCCACCGATCACAGACTACAATTGTGAATTACTGCTTGCTCGCTGTTAGCATCACTGCTAGTTTTGCTCTGCTAAAGATTAGGGATTTGAGCAAACTCCAAAACTCAACTCAGTTTACTCAACAGAGTAAACGATCCCTCAGATCATTATTTTTCTCAGCGATTTCTCAAGATTTCTGCCTGGCAGACGATTAAACAGATTAAATATATCAGATACACTTGCATCAAAATAAAGATCCAAGTCATATGATATAAATCAGATTATCATCTGATCATACTTGGAGGGCTCTTTTATGGGAGCCACGAATCAACCACATAGCAACACCATAGCAACCCCCTAAACATCCTGTAATGTGGTGAAAACCACTCAAAACACCCTTCGCAACACCCTAGCATTGTGACAGTGATGTAATATAAAAAACAAATCTAAAACCTAGCATATAATGTGATTCAACGTTTCCTATTCACTTCTGACACCTTCAAGCTGTTCCACCAAAAAAACAGTTCTATATGCGTCCCGCAGTAACATAATGTCCATCACTCAGACGTCTGCGTCTGCTCTGCGTTTCAAATGCCAACAGTTGGTCTCGGCAGGGTGCACCCTCAGAGCAAAATAAGCTTTCAAAAGTTCTGGAAGCTGTCAGTTTTCAGAGCGCAGTTTGATTTGAACGTTCTACATCATTCTTCTAATCAGCATCTACTTGCCAACACACCTCCACGGTCTCATGTTCAATCACACCTAATCAAGACCATTTTGACACTGTTAGTTTAATGGGGTTTTTTCCTCTAACAGCTGGAAAAGGTGAAAGCTATTCCAGGTCACTTACCGCACGAGCTCAGGTCTGCTGTAATGAAGCAGTACGTACAGACCATCTCAGCAGTACAGATATAAAACACATTTTCTCTGCAGGAACACTGTATGATTTTGTATGTTCAGAATTCTATACTACCATATTAGTCATCTCATATTTGCTGTATGCATTACTCAGGATTTGACAACACCAAAGGACACTTTGTATAGTACAATACACAAACAGAACAAAACATACCACAATGTCCAAAGATGTCTTGCACAGTTACACTCTGCAGTGCTCTTAAATTAATCTTCCATTTTTAGTGTGAAGAATGAATGAAACAACTAATCAAAAAATTGAAACTGCATTCACAACCAATTTTACTTCTAAAACGTCATGTTTCAGAATAAAACAACGAAACAATTGTACAGTGAAAAACGTTCTTTAAAAGAATGAAAACAGACCTAGACATGTTTGCACCTGAAGACCAAACTCACTCTGAGGGCATCTTAGCATATAGCAATTAATTATTTTCATGAAATCTGTTGTTATGTGCGTACAATATTATTATTGTGTGTTTTAATACACAAAACAGAATCATATTACTGCTTAATGCAACTGCTGGCACGCTTTTATAAAGGCTGCATAAGCTACAACAGTAGAAAGCCAAACAAACGTCTAGATAGCTATTTGGCTATTGGTTAGCATTAATCAATAGTCCACAGGGCCACGATGACGTCAGCAGAAGAGGAATGTTGGCGGCGCAAGTAATTTTGATGAAAATTCAGAAGACAAACGTTTATATTCTTTGGAATAACGTGCTGATGAATCAAGCAAAACAATATTAATTCTGGACTCACTGTTTGATTGGACTGCCAAACGTTTAAGAGACTTTAAAATAACTTTAACAATGTCAATTACTGAATTAATTGTTGCATACTGCATAGCTCTCATGTCCTTCATACCATTTTTAAAAATTGTAGGCAGCATACAGTACATACAGTGTAGTATGCAGTACGCAGTGCACTCACACACACTTCATCATAACTTTTTAGCCCTTTTTGATTTCTCTGAGATGAACGTGTTAAAGTGAATTTATAACTGCGGTAAGCTTCACAGAACATACAGCGACTGAATGAAGCCAAACACCCTGCACAAAAGTTTGTATTATAACTGCTGTTACAGTGTGTTGATACGGAAGATTAATTGAGGTCGTAACAGATTAAATGCCTTGTAAAAACACAGGCGCAAAGCCTTTGTAGTTGGAACTGATGGATGATGGGTAAATCTGAAAGTAACAAAGAGCCTGGAAGCAGCAACAGGCAGAGCTCCAAAAAGATTTTTTCTGTACAAAGACGGATCTGCGCACTGTGATGTTCTTCAAAGCCGAATAAACTTGCAGCGGGGTTCGCTCTGAGAAAATGATTCGAAAAAAACGTGGAAAGCTCTGATCTTCTCTCTGATCAGACATTTGAACTCCCAAACCTGCGCCTTCAGGGACAGCAGTCTTGAGGACTAGACTTACTCTGCCTTCAAAAAACAAACCAGGGCACCTCAGTGGAGCGTAGCTGTCAAGCTCAGATGCATTATTTGCACAAAAAAAAGAATAGTGGAAAAACAAATGCAAGCCTTCTCGTTCTTTACAACACAAAAATGCAGCTCCGTTTCGCAGATGGCACAGGATAATAACAGCTTTGTGAGAGTGTCTGCTCTGGATTGTAATCAACACATCACGTCTTGCGTGTTTGGGATGCGCCGGTTGCAGCCAAAGACGGGATGAGCAGCACAAAACCAGTCGTTCAAAGAAGTTGATGACGCAAGACACTGAAGACAAAAGTTTTAAAATGATAATTACACCTGACAGGTGTAACGCATAAAACGCCTGACATTTATATGAGCCTGGTTTGTTTACATACTATATATCTGACATGTATGCACATGCACTATAATTAGCACTGCTGCAAGGGCTGCATGCAGTGAAGCTATCATTATATACAAAACAAGCTACAGCCTACATCTGATAAACAAAAAAGCATTGCCGTTTTTTCCTGTAACTGCTAACCATGTTTTATACATGTTTTGTATGTGGTAATTCTTGCATTTTATGCATTCTCAGTTATGCAGGAACGTCAAAGTGAAGCCAACGCCTTTTACAAGCAATGCAACAGGGCGTTGGTGTGGGAAAGCCACAGAAATCTCTGCTCTGGGTTAACGTTCCACAGAGACCCCACTCTCCTGGTCTTAAATATTAATTTGAGCACATAACAATTAGGTAAACGAAAAATAAAACAGACGGAGTTGGAGAGAAAGACGTCTCATTGCATTACTGAAGTTCACACAAAGTTCACAGTAACCCTTTTGCAATCTATCTCCTAATATGTTTCCATCACACTTTTAATATATTAAAAGAAACATTCATCTGGTCAGATAAGTGTGATTTTTCCGGGGACGCGGTATAATGCAGAAATATAAACAGAACGTAACGTGGAGGAATAAACTGGTGAACTCCACATTGCTCAAACAGGTTTTTCCAGAAGGATCTTTACATTAACATCACATTTATGATAAACGGGACACAAATGAGTGTAACTGTTCAGAAAACTTTATTGCTACAGTTTTCTTCAGAGGCTAACTGTTGCTGTTTTGCAATTTTTTGTTGACCTAAAAGATCAGAAAATTAGATAACATGTAAGGCTACCAAAATAAAAACACACTAGATTTTATTTACATTTTCTGAAGAAAATGTAATTGGTACTTGCCTGTGCAAAACCTGCCGCCACAATGCTAAGATGTTGGTTTCTAAGGTGTTGCTCAGGTGTTGCTAAGCGACTGTTTACGTTGACACATTAAAATAAGAGCCCACTTCTAACTCTCTAAAATATTCTTGCCTTTAAATACGGTCAGGGTTTGTCCCAGTTCCTCCATGTCCAAGCCTATGGTTTTGTTTTATCAGGCAAGAACAGGCACACAAGAAATAAACACATTTAGGGAAAATAGAAATAGAATCACTGACCACATACAGAGCAAACACTTGGACAACACTTAGGCCATGTTTGACAATGTAATGCCATTGCATTAGACAGCAAAATGTGCCATTTAGGCACATCTGTTATCTCTGAAACGTTCATGTTCAATAATGTAAAAAAAACTGTGTAACCTTAATGTGGACTGACTTATTTTATCTAATGAAATGTCATTCATTCATTTTTAAATTTGGCTTAAAAATATACAGATATTTTTGGGGCCACTGTATACACAAACAGTGAAGTTTTGTTTTAATACACAATCATACAATCAAATCATTTGGCAATTTGAATCCTTTTAAATTACAGAAAGAACTTGTTCAGATCTTTAAAAACATCTATGTTTTATTGGTGTTTATCTAAAGAATCCAGCAACCAAAACACCTCATGAAAAACCACCAACGTAACATCAGGAACTTTTTACAGAAAAAAAAAAAAAATCTTAAAAGCAGGAGGGATCTTTTCTGAATCTAAGATACTACAATGAACAATGAGAAATGCTGGTTAGAATGGCAGGAATGTTGCTGTTCTATCATTTAAATTCAGCAGGATTTGGACTTGAATAATCAGAGGCCCATCACACTTAAGTTGGCAACATTTTCTGCTTCAAACCACCAAGACAACACTCCTATCACTAAAACAACAAAGAAACGAGATCCGTTCACAGCTGTCGTCTCAGATGTCAATGTGCTCTTGAGACAAAGCGACTGGATAAAGGTGTGCAGCAAGGACACTCACCTGTCTATCTGTTTCTCTGTCTTTCACTGATGCCTAATCAACAAGAAGAAACACTAGCTTTCTTCTACAAGAAAGTTTAGAAGAAACGCTGGCCTGCTACTCCAATGGTAAAGTCTGTAGGTCGAATCCTGGTGTTTGAATGTAGTTTGAGCCCCGTGTGGACGCACACTGGTTTGAAATGATGAGATTGTACATATGTGCAGCACAAGCCAATGATGTGTCACATATACACACACCCCCCTGACTCTACCCCACCCACCAACCCTGGTCCAAACCAGCAGAGCTGGCTACAACTCGCTGGAGGAAAAGAGGCTGCGTGTGCAACACAGGCAAACACTACACAACCCACTGAAAATGCTCACAAGCTGCTCTAATCCCACACACACACACACACATTCACTCCATTGTTTGCGTAAAAGGAAGCAGCACCACACCTCTGTGAGGGTTAACCATGCTGCAACGCTTCTGACGCACCAGACAGGTCACATGGCTTGTCAATGAGCATTTATACCTGTAGGAACTGTTTAAACTATTTGGTGGCAATGGTGGAAAAAGTGGGCATGGGCTGACAGTGATATTGAGCCTTGGACACCTGATATGGACTTTGTGGTTGCGGTTGTTTGAATGGCTGCTGGCACATTTAAAGTTAGGAAAATTTAAGACCGAGGGCAAGGTTCAGCTGACATGCATACAGTATGTCCAGCTGACTTTTACAAGAGAAGACAATGGAATTTCATAAAACAAATGAAAATACAGGCTACCTCGCAACAAGTATAAACATGGCCTGTGTTGACTATTTATAACACTATTTAAATTAATTGTTATTTTGATTTAATATTTTTCCATAGTATTAACGCTTCATATTTAATTTCAGCAATTTTAAGGGATCTTAAGCAACCACTGGCTGCACACATCGCTCACTTTAAGTGGTAACGTCCAAGTTATAACAAATGCTCATTTGCCAGTGACCTTTAAGCATGGCTGGTGTTTCTCTCATCTCCCACAGTCATAAAGACAAAACAACACGTGTCCGCGACGGACGCCACTTCCTAGATTCACTAAAATTGGCCAAATTCCATGTATTTCGCATTTTCCACTTCAGTGCGTTTACTCATTTTCACTGAATCCTGTGTAATGGCACCTCTAACAGAAAAAGAGACCATCATAAGAAGCTATTTGCTTTGCCATTATACCCATTATATTGATGCAGATCGGCCTAATTTAGTAACAACATGAGTGTGGCCTGTCAGTTGATATCAGTGTATTTTCTTGGCTCAAAGGAACTGCTGTGCTCGACTGTATAATCGGAATAATGTTCTAACAAAGGGATACATCAAGGAACTGAGCCTTATTATATATTCAGAGCACCACGATTGCAATCAATGCAAACCATGATGCAAAATAGCGTGCAGCGATGTCTGAGCAACCCGGCTGAAGCTAATGCAAACAAAACGACTTGCAGATCATGTGTAAGTGATGCACGTTAAGAGTTTTAAGTTATATCTGAACCACTATATCTAAACGCCATGTTATCCCATTCGCAAGAGATGAGCTTCTGTAACCACGCGTCTCATTAAAAATTAAGTGACACGGTTGCATTCCACAAACAAACAGCTGGTCGAACAAAAACAATGAGAGTTAACATGCACTTGTTGTAATGCATTCCTGCTCAGCCCAAAAAATGCAATATGTGCCATAACCCACCATAGTAGTTTTTCCCATACTGATTCTCCAGTATATCACAGTAAATAAACCACACGTTCAATATGATAGCCCTGTGCATTATGGGTGGAGAACCATTTGTAAGCCAAATAGCTCTAAGATATGCCACTATAATGTCAAAAGCAATTATTGTAAACACTGATCTCGTTCATGAAAAAGCATCTGGAGGGAAATCTGCTCTAACGGGCCATGAATCTGCCCCTAATCTGGGTTATAACCAGCATTTAGAGTTGGGATATCTAATGCAGACCTGATAGTTTAAACCGATAACAAAACTCATCATTTACTCACCCTCATTGCTTTCACTGAGAAAAGTATCTTTCTGCTAGTTAAACTCATTCTGTGTTCTATGCAAAAAACATAATAGATGGATTTGAAATGACATGAGAATGAGTGACTGTAGTGGAATAAACCTAGACATATTTATGAATACATCAAGTATAAACACTGCCCCTTCATCACTCTATACAAAAACAGTTTGTGTTAAGTCAATTACTGCTGTGTGAGGCCATTTCTATTAAGCTACTGGCTGTCATTGACATCCTGTAGGGGTTGGACATACAATATGGCCGCTCAGTGGCTTCACATGCAGCTGCTAGTTTATCTTAGTATCCACACCCGTGAAATTACTACTCCCCTGTTCCTCCCTACTATTGTTAGTATGAGGATTATGTGTGGGGGCGGGCTTTACAGACCGACCAATCAAGTAGCAGCATCCCCAGGTACGAACCAATCAAAAGCAGGGGAGTTGTATCGTCACAAAGAGGCGATTTCTAGTACACATGCCCACATGACATCAGTGTTAAGCACCATTAAGAGCATCTTATAATTAATCTTATGTATTAAATATACATGCACACATTCTTGTTAGTAAACCAAAGTAAATCTAAAATGCGTGTAATAAAAGATAAATGACAACGCTTACGAGTTGCAGGTTTGTTGTCCGTGCGATTAAGTTTTATCCAAACCATTTTTCGACGACAATCACATTGAATGACAATTAATCGACGTTCAATTGTCCCGCGCGCACAGAAATGGGCGGAGCTTAGCAGGCGTTCACTCTAATTGGTCGAGTGGCGTGTCACTAATTAACAATTGTCCCGTGTAACCCCTCCTATTTTAATATGTTTAACTCGATTATATCAATGCCCATCGTTATTATAATAAATCATTACTTTAGACGTCATTTACAACCCAGACAGCTGTCCAAGTTGCCTAATAAGGGAGTGAGCAGATATGCTATACGCTATATGTTACTTCTGAAAGCACCTGAGATCAGTGAAAAGAAATGTTTTTTGGTTTTACATTTGAATATAAGGTGCCAGTCTTTGTATGGATGAATGTAAAGAAATATACTTTTCGTGAACTGAATGTCTGTACGGGTTATGAAGGTATCCTAACAGCTTGTTGAGGCACCGAGCGCCCCCTTGAGGACAGACGACTTCACATTTTTAAGCAAGCTGGTCCTCACGTCACGATTTTCATCTTAGTTTTCGTGTTTATTTTCTGTACAGCTGTAAAAAAAAACAACACACAAATGAACTGAATTGAAAGGGGTGGAGTATAACAGGATGTCAAACTGTTTATTTTTTAAACAGCAATGTAAATTGTTATATTATATTCTATTGTATTATCTAATATATTCTATTATGTTCTATTCAGGTGAATCAGGTTTCTTTGGAGGTTTATTAACACTAGACTGTCCAGTGTTAAATTAGCAGAGGGAAAATGGCACTACAAAATCCTCAACAAAATAGTTTGTTGCTTATTTGCTCTCTTGTGATTTGTTGGGCAATATGGAATAGAAACATTTAATCACAACACACCACCTGAATGTTTTATTGGCAGCTTCCTCACTCAGTACAGCATCAGCTCAGAGGGAAAATGTATTAATAGGAATCTAGTGTCCATTTAGCCTGCAGACAGCATTGATTGTTGTACAGCACAGAGCAGCTTTTGTTTGTCAGACAGAATCATTGAAATCAGTGTGATGAATAGAGGACAAAAGCCAGTTTGGTGCAAATATTGATCAGTCAACTCACCCGTTCAATTACTGTAAACGACATTATACATACGGTATTGTTTAGATCAGACAGCCCTATCATACTGTATTATAGCCCATAAAGAAGTATATTAAAGTAGAAAAGCTTTAATAGAATACATTTCTACATTTGGTAGACGCTTTTATCCAAAGGCGCTTTCATCCATATATATATATATATATATATATATATATATATATATATATATATATACAGTACAATATATATATATATATATATATACACACACACACACACACACACACACAGTATATATGTATATATACAGTACAATATATATATATATATATATATAAATCAGCGTCTCTTTCCAGTCTCCATTTGAGCTGATTCTGGATGGAGCCCAGAGGCTTCAGATATTGATCAACAGCTAGAGAGGAAAGTGACCTTCAGATTCTCTGTCCTCAACTTTGTGGCTGATTCACTGCCTTTGAACCGGCTGCTTAAAGAAATGTAATTAATGCTGAAACCTGCATGTGGGCTGCATTTAATTGGCTGGAATGAATCAGGGGAGCCCGTGGCCTCCTGGGATGTATCTGCAGAAGCTTTGGGGAGATCAAGGTCTGCTTTTTACTTCGATACACGCAGTGTTCACTGCATGTGTGTGTTGTGTATGTCAGGTGACGGGCTTATAAAGGACAAAGTATGAGGAACTACATGGATTATTATGTGCATAATTATCACAGTTCCCATTTGATTTATTGGTAGCTACAGTTTTGAACTGCACTCCTGTTTAGAGGTAATTAGAACTAAATGGGTTTGGTACTAATTGTTTTTGATTGCTCTACTTTGTGGCCACATATTAACACAAAAAAATCTGAAAAGTATCTGTCAGGCTTTATTTGCTCAGTTTTAATTGACTTTTATGACCGCACAAGGCACACACGGCAGCATTGTGCTGAATTACAAAAAATAGTTGTAATTACTATGAAAGGGGGCTCACTCTACAAATACATTCAGCTGCGTTAGAAATGTCATAAACTACAAGTTTATGTGTTTCAAACGAGTTCATCTCCGTTTTCATCGAGCAAGCTTTGGTTTGAAAATTATGAGATATTATGAGTGGTTTTCTAAGAGACTTATCAGCAGTTACCTACTGACCTCTAGTGGAGGAATACTGAATTTCACCAAAATCTTAAAACAGAATTTGTAGCAGGAATAAACATTATTTTACTTATCTGCTACACCTGATCTTCAGGTTGTGTGTAAATGAGGATCTCAGGTTTTCCTGGCCTCTTTAGGGCTGCAGGTGCGGTCTGTACTGGTCCATTTGTTCTCACTGTGGAGAAATACTGAATACTGGTTCATGTTTATCACGTCTTCCAGCATACAATATTAATTGAGTATATAATAAAGGAATCAAACATCCAAGAGAAACATCACATAATTACATTTATTTTTTTCAATTACATGTTTGTGATCATCACAGTGCAGTTGCCCAAATCAGTAACAGTAACTCCAGCATTTGTTCAAAAGATCAATTATAAAACACACAGCATTTGAAACAGTGAACAGATTTCACTCTTCCCTTCACATTCATTCAATGTCATATAAAAATGTATGTTTGAGATCGCCTAACCACTGTTTTAGTATCATAAGTAAAATTTAATGCTACAGTTAATATAATTTCCAGCTATTAAGATGTTTATAAATACAGATGATCATGGTCATAGTGTTGCGTGTGATGTTTTCTCATGTTAGTCGCTTTGGATAAAAGCGTCTGCTAAATGAATAAATGTAAAGCCCTTATAAATAGAGATAAGTGATAAATATGTACGGAAATGTGTTTCGTTTAGTGCTAGGTGATGTTGACATGTGAACATGACAGACACTTTACAAACTACACAAAAAAAAGAAATAAAAAACATATATAAAACAGCAGTACAGAACAACCACAGACTCAGAAACACAGTTGTGAGTACCATATAAACCGGACCAGCAATCAGCAAAGACAACATTAAAGTATAAAAACTGAGACAATGAAATGTACAGCTTGTAGCTGTAGCTACATCAGTAGTCATGTTGGCATTAAGATCTAGCTGACAGAGCTCATAGATCTATTACACAAGAGTATGAACATGTGGGTTTTGAAAAGACACTGTGACATGATGATGGCCAGCAAGAATATTATCTGATCCACAGAGATCAATAGACTAATTATCATTGACAACAAGATTTACCAGAGCAGAGAAGCTGACAGCTAATAGCTAATCTCCAGCTGGTGGAACAGAAGATACCTGAAGCTAAAACAATTACAGCAGCAATTAAAACAACTAAAACTAATTAGAGCTGGATAAAAATAAAATTCATTCAGCTTCGGATTTAGCAATACAAACTTATGATGCGTTTGGGGTTTGTGTTTAGTAACAATAAAACATTGTTTTTAGAAATAAACTGTTTATTTTTTGGCCAATTCCCAATGCACAGCATTATACTTTAACCAAAACAATTCAGTCTAGTAACTGTTCACTGATGAGATGAATTTTGGTGTTGTTTAGATTTAAGGTGAAATAATTTCAGTAGAAAGGCTTTACACAAATGAAGGCATCAGTCTTTGAGATTCAGTAACGGCTCTCCTTGATAATACTTTGCATGGCAGTCTAAGCGCACACTGACCACAGTACAGACTCAAGCTCTGAAGCTCCAGCTCCTCTGGAAGGGCTGGAAGGGTTTCTTTAGAGTAAGGAACATCAGCTGAGGTTTCAGCTTCTGCGGTCTCTCTGGGAAAATAGCTGCCTCGCTTTCAGCAGTGGGGAAGCGTCTGCGGTAGATATCAGGATGAGATCTCTGAAACTGAAAACAGAAAAATATTTCAGAGGAAAGCAAAGCAGCTGGATTACAGGAGTAAAAATCCTATTTTTATTGTATAAACATTACAAGACAGATGTACAAGCTTCAAGGCTGTTAAATGGTGACATATGCTTCTGTAGAAGCCGCAAGTCAGTGCGATATAAAGTGATTAAAAACATGTTAATTGCCCGTTTCTATAATCCTGAAGCAAGATTCAGAGAAGTAACTATAGAAATTTCTCCTTGTACAATGAATAATGCTGAGCAGATGATTCAGTGAGCACATCAGCCTTTTAGAATAAAGTAACAGATGACTCATATTTGAAAGTTTCCTCTCTAACCTGTTTAAGTTTCTTCTTTTTGTCTTTAACAGACATGTTCTTGTCTTGTATGATGTTCTCCAGAAGTTCCTCGATGGCCCCTTGAGAAGCAGATACTTTCTGCCGCTCAAATTGCTCTCTGCTGATCTGTCTGCAGAACGAGTGTGCTGGAGACATCATAGACGTGTCTGTGTCCGCACCTGCGTACTTAATCTTAAAGAGAAACCAAAGCATGTGAGAAGATCAGAACGTGTGGTAACCAACAGACTAAGAAATTGTCTTATATGTTTCTCAACAAAGCTTATGTCCTACACAGAACTTTAAAGACGACATGAAATCAACATTGACCTTATGGGCCTTCAAAGTAAACATTTCTGGTCAACAGCATAAGCTATCAGTTTGTGTTATTTCAAAAATGTCCATCAAAATTTAACTTTCTCAGGTCTGAAACAGCTTTTATATGTGCTGATGTAACCAAGGCCACACAGTGGTGGGAGAAAATAACATAAAAACAATGACATTCTAGTTTATGTTCTACAATCCAGTCAAATCCTAGAAGATAACATCAAGTCCCACTGCACATTGCAACAGTTCAAATAATTGCAAAATTTGTTTCATGTTTCCAAACCAAAACGTTAGCAATTAGCAAGTGCTTTTATCCAAAGATTTGTAAAAGTGAGGAATACAACAAAGCGATTCATGATAAAGCAGCAATAATGAGAAATTCTAAAAGTTACAAAGCTTCAACAATTGATAGCGACAATAACATTAAATGAATGTGACAGACCTGAGCCCTTCTGAGGTGGGACAGATGTTCCTCAACAGATCTTCTCAGGTTGGAAGGCACCTTCAGCACACTGTCGTGGTGATCCATCATAAATGTGACCAGCTTGGTAGCCAATAGCTCATCCAAATCCACCTCATCAGCTGAGCCCAGAATACACCGCGAGAAGGTTTGGACCATCTGTAGACACGAATCCACAGCAGTCAGACAGCGTGAAACTCAGCCAAATTATAAATTAACTAACCCGGATTTAATTTACAACTATGATGGTTTGGGATTCAGTTAACCGTCAAATACTGTGCTTGTAAATTTTAAATGAAGCAGCAGAAACGGTCATCTGAGGAAGTGAGTGATTTACCAGGGTACGAGCACCTATAGTGTTGTTCAGAGGGGGAAGTGTTGGGTTGGCGCAGACTTTAGCCATCAGTCGCATTAACAGCTGCAGTTTACGACGGTTGGCTGGAGGCAACAGGAGGAAGCAAACCTGCAGCGCTTCAACCGCAACCTGCTGCTGCTGCAATAGCCCTGCGGATATCAGCACACACACACTCCAAAATAACACGCAGCAGCTTTTCTACCATGTCCATCAGAGACACATTATCTCTATATTAACAAACATTGGGATAACATTAGTTCTGTAACTTAAACTTAAACTTCTCGTTATTACGGAATGGTCTATAACCGTATTAATAATGTGTGTGTTGTGTCTGTTACTCACCCAAAATACTGACAAATATTTCATACAGATGGAAAGTCAACAGTGGCTCTTTTAGTCTCTGGAAATGCTCGGACACTGTCTTAAACACGTCTCTCTCGAACCCTGGATACATGGGCTGTCTGGCGTCGTTGCCGTTGGGCCCTGTGACATCATTTTAAAGACAGAAAAGATGATATAAAAGATAAGGAGTTTGTTGATCAAATAATCAAGTCAACATTAAAAGATATTTTTTTCTGCATTATAACATAAGAGTCACATTTAAAATCGGTTTACACCTCCAAGTAATTCTAAATCAATGCATTTTACAAGCTGAATGAGCTGCAGTTTATATAATAAAGTACATTACTTTATTAAATCATATATTTAAACATTGGTTTATCACATTGCTAATATCCCCCTTTATATAAAAAGAATACGTCCTGCATCAAGCTAACAACACCTCTCAGCTGTGATTAAATGTAATGTGGACGACTGAGAGATGAAGGGAATCAGTATCACAGCAAATAACTGCTCACTCACAGTTTGCCAGGCATTTCATAGCAGATAACACCCAGTGCGGCAAATCATCTGCAGACAGGAAATGAATGTTAGACAAACAGGATGAGATCTGAACAGAACACTTAGTGTTCTAGACGATGCTGTGGAACACACGCTCACCTGCTTTGTTCTTCAGGACAACGATCCCCTGCTTGTTAACACTGAACACATTGTAAACAATGTGCTTTGCACTCAAGAGTTTTGCATCTAAAACTCCGTCCAAAGACTGAAGACCCAAAACAGTCTGTAAACTAGCACAAGAACATTTAAAACATTTGTTAATATAACAAATACTTACTTTATTAAATAAATGTCTTTTTAAAATCAGCCATTTGTGTTTTGCTAGGGAACATTCAGACGTTTTTTCACAACGGGCGGTAACAACGACTACAAAATGTTTGTTTGTGTGTACACGTGCAGGTGTGAAGTGTTTTCCGTTGATGCTTACTGTGTTAGTGTCATGGACTTCCATATCTGGTCCACGTGTTTGGGGGTTAATTCTCTCCTCGTAATTAATCTGCATTTAGGCACCTCACCGATGGCTATGCTGTGTCTCTTATTCCACGACTCTGAATTCTGAAATCATAAAACAGAAACTGCACATGAGCGTAAAAAAAATACCACAACTTATCTGAAACAGGCAAACGAACACACAACACAGCCACTGCAGTACAATGTTATTGTACCATAACAAGAGGTTTCATGGCTATCTTTTCAGGCACTGAAATTTCCTCATAATCATCCCAGCGTGGAATTCTGGGAACCGAGCCGGGATCTCTTACAGGTGGACGCGCAGGAAGAGGCTTCAGAGGTGACTGTGGAGGAAATCTGCCATAAAGAAATCATTATTAATCAACTGCTTCATTAAGTAATTTAAATGATAGGAATTAATTGGAACTATATGTACATACAAGTATATATATATATATATATGGTTGAACTATATATGTGTGTGTATTTAAAATGTGATATGTGTATTTATTATATTTATCTATTTGCATTCTCTGTCTTTCTATAGGCAAAACGAACATCTTTAACAGCACCTATATAGATGCCCGTTGTCCTCAAAATCCTCTTTGCCAAAGCGTCCTTTGATGTCCTCGATCACGTGATTCTTCAGGAACTTTCGGAGCAGCTGCAGCGTTTGGTAGCGCGTCACCTCTGGTCCAAAGTTGTGGTTCTGTCTGAGCAGCTGATGGAGGAAGTCCACAGCCTCGGCTCCTGTGAAACTGTGATCGTAACTCCTGAAATGAGCCCAGTGGCGTCTGACTGGCATTCCCCCACGGAACAGCTTGATGGTTTCATTCCACTAGGAAAATGGTGAGATGTCAATCACTTTTGATGCTAGTTTCTGACTAACCAAAGGTCCCGGCGGACAGTTTCTGACATGCCAAACATTCATGTGGAACCAAGAATCTGCAGAAATCATGTCCTTGGTAACCATAACTTTACCCAAATATCAAAGTCAAACTTTTTTAACTGTGGTATTTGTGGTGCAACTGATCAAGATAAAATCAACAATGTCTGTCCATTAATGAACTTCAAGTATTAAAGGTTATAACCTTTTAAAATAGATTTTGCTCAGTATTGCACAGCTGTAGGCAAACACGGACACATTTACCCTTCTGTTATGAAATATACCTGAAAAGCCTCTGATTAAACACCAGGACAAAACGAATACCGTCTGAGAAATTGCTTTTAAAGTTTATAGTTGAAAGAGTCTTCGCTGTAAATCAAAACATTGCTATAGAAACAACATTATGCAATGCAAAAAAAACAAACTGCAACATCTTTTTGTAACGCAATACTGAGATCATAATATTGAATATTTCAATAGAAAGCTTAACACACTAAATATAAACATTGAAACCAGCTCGCGTGAAGTGCTGCTTTCATTACGACGAAATATCAGTTTCAGGTTATTCTTACCAGTTTTGTCGCCCTATAAGGCCCCGGTCCAATCATGTTACCATCCATCTGTCGTCATAAATCAAAGTTTTCTTGATTATTTTTCATTTAATGTTTTATCTCCCCAAACATCTCCAAACCTGCTGCCGCACTTTTGAAAAGCGACGCGTTCCTGCCAATAACGCGATTGGCACACGAAGTGAACCACGTGACGCTGCGCTTTACCAAATAAGGGCATCGCGTTTTCCGGAACCGCAAACGCGCATTATGGGATTTGTAGTTCAAGTTAAGGGAAACAATAAAATAAAGACGACAAGAAAGCTCACAGATAAGGGCAAATAATTTATTTTGGTTTGTTATAAAAGTTTCTTTAACAAAGTCGTTTTAAAAGACATTGGATAATCCTGGCATCAAGTCCCGCTGTTCTTTTGCTCGAATTTATCTTGAATAAAAAGCAAAACAGCCAATTCCATCATAATCCAGTTTTTTTTTTTTAAAAAAAGAATCACATTAAGAAACTTAACATTAGATAAACATTGTATAAATAGTCAAAGCACTTAGATGGCATAAACAAAAATAATTTCAGATGACATCACTTCTGCATGTTGTAAACTTCAGGGTTCGAGCATAAGGTAAATCAGTCAAAATCCCTCCTGGGTCAAAGGGCCTCGGGATCATTTAGTTACAACTAAAACACAACCGTCAAAAGCCCTTTTGGGGACAAACTTCAAAGTCACCTTTGCCCTCATAACCTTATTTTAAGAAATGGTGAGCAGGTCAATCAGATTCCAAAGCTGAGCATTTAAATATTTACAAGTGAACTAGAGTTTGAAACATAACGGTACATCCATCCCATACTCGTTGTGTAGCCTTAAGTGAAGACAACAACTGAATTCTAGTGAAACACCAGTGTGCAAGTTTGGAAATATTAAATCCAGTGATAAAGGTCTTATTCCACGATAGTTTTAACATAAAACAGGGGAGTGGAACCTCCAAACATACTCTGAAATTAAAAGGAATATTCACACTTATAGGTTATAGCTTCACTTCCAGGGAAAGGTTACTCAGACTTTTTGTGAATGTAATTTCCATTCTGGTGGCCGTTTCCATTCTGGAGCACTTTGGGAAGCCTCTTGCCCTTGGTGTAGGCATGATAGTAGAAGTTGAGGAACAGGATCAGAAAGATCAGCCCGTATAGGCCAATAACATAGAGGAAGACGGGAAACTGGTAAGGACAATCTTTCAAAAAGAAGAACTGGCCAATGTGAGCAGTCACAAGCACAAACTGAACCTGAAACCACAGGTGAGGTATAAGTTAAAACCAGTTTTGAGTTGTGACATCAAAAGTGTGACTTTCCCCATTTGTGCATCCAGTTTCCACGACAGAATGAACACTGATGGGTAGTTATGCTTGTTAAAGATTCACATACCAGCTGGATGGTGGTCATGTACTTCTTCCACCACAGGTACTTCTGGTAGGCAGGTCCCAGTGCAGACAGAGCATAGTAGGTGTACATGATGACATGGACAATGCAGTTCAGAAGGGCATGGAAAGTTCCCAAACCACCTAATGAAGAAATAAATGACATGACAATTTTACCCGCATGACAGAAATTCAATTTAACAGGACTTGAAAGGCGATGTGGACATCAAATTAAATAGTCATCACAAATGTCATCCAAACATGTCATGCTTGGAGCTTGATGGGCACAATCACCATTCACTTATTACAAAAACACAAGCCTGGATAATTTGCCTAACAAATATTATGTTATGAATAAGAAATTCCACTCGGTTTGGAATGATATGAATAACTAACACAGTACATGTTTGGTGAAGTCACGATGACCTTTGGCATCACCTTCCACAAAACTCTACCTGGAGCAAATTTGACTCCAAACCACCAAGTGAAGGGCATGATGGAGTGATGGTAGACATGCAGGAAAGTTACTTGGCTGTTCTTTTTCCTCAGGACAAAGAAAATCTGAAAAGACAGGGATTCAAACAGTTAAGCGCTGACAGCCCTTTACCAAAACCAACAAAGCATTTTTTCAGGAGACAAGACACAAGAGAAACTTACAGTGTCAAGCATCTCAATAAACTTGGAGAAATAGTACAGCCAGCAGGTCCATGCCATCTAAAAGAAACAAGAAGAAACAAATGACACGAGTTCCACGTCATCAGTAACAATTGTTCAACCCACAGAAGAATGTGCTTCATTCACATACCCTGAGAGCCTGAGGAGAACTTGAGTAATCCACGATGTCACACCTGTAGGTGTATCCGTTCGCCCATCCAGACATGAGAAACTGAAAAATGACAAGCAAAGATGTTTTGATGAACACCTAGAGACACTGGTGACAACAGACAACGAAAACACAAGATGATTGAGATGTTCTGCCCACAAACCTCATAAATCATGTACAGCGAGAAGGCCACAATGCCGAAGTTATAGATGACCATGGGCCGCTTCAGATCAAAGGGTTTGCGGTTCTCCATGAGCCGAGGCCCCAGTGATGTCACAAAGTAGATGTAGGCAGCAATGATGATTGTTTGAGGGAAGGGTGAAGACATGAGGAGCCAGTTCTCTGTGCGTGGATCTGCAAGTGACACAAGAGTCTTAATTTTCCAGTCACCACGAAACTTAAAGCAAACACCCAGAAGATCATAAGTGTGTTGAAACCCAGATGATGAAACCTCACCAGCTCCACTGATCCACTTGTCATACAGCAGAACTGCTCTTGAGGTCAGCGTGTTGAAAGCCATATCTGTGGGCTCAGCTGGCTTCTCCTCTAGTTAAAAAAAAAAAAGAAAAAATACAAATTCACATGACTTCCCAGGAGAAAACTGTTTCTTTTCAAAGCAAAACTTCAGACGAGTGCCCATTTTCAGCAGCTATCTTCCCTCTAGTTTCTGCCTTCTCTGACACACCCTAAATTCATAGTGAAGAAAAACCAACCCTTCACTAAAACCTTCACCCGCACCATGTAAAGTCGGTCTGTATAATGTGGAAATATTTTCTAGTATTGATGCCACTCCCAAAACAGCCGACTTCACCAGCCCAACACAACCACTCCCCAAAACAACTGGAGGGATGTGAAGCAAATGCGTCACTTCAATGTTATTCCAACGTTGTGGAAGTTCGCACTCAAAAGAAGCAAGCAAACCTCCCTCAGCCAGCTAGATTCACTTCACGGGAAACCGTAACTCAATAGCCACTAATGCACTACAGATCAAATGAAGCCTCAAACCTTTAAAGCTGGCTTCTGTCCGCTCTTCCAGCGCGCGCCCCTCCGCCTCGTATCGACTGCGTGACTCATTGAACCTGCAGCACTTATACACCTGTACCTGTTGGCTCCTCCCACATTTATGCATATTTGGAGGTTCCGTCCCCTGAAACTTCCGGGACGTAGGGCGAAACTTGCAGAAGCTGTTGCTATGGCAACCGGCGTGAAACTATGACCGGATCGCGGCACAAATGTCAATTGTTTATCGTGGTTTTACACCAGGTGTGCCCCGTATTATTGTATGTGTAGGGAAATGTATTAAAACGACGTGGAAAATGGTGGACGATGGGAAAAGGGCTGATTAGGGATGTCTCTAAAACGGAGATCACTAAGACTGTGAATAACATGTCGCATTTTACCCCGATATTTTCACATTCACTTTCAGAGAAAACGAGCTCAAAGATGTGTGCCTAAACCATCGAGGTTTTCAGAAATACGTCATACGTGTTTTCAGAGCATATAAACATCCTCCAATTAGTGTTGATGGAAAAGTACAATGATAAAACAATACTGAAACTGTGTATTCAGTTGTCGACGTGGTTGTACTTGTTGTACTGCCTTTCATTTTAGGCTGATTGTAATGTATTACAGCAACGAGAATCTAGGCGGAAATATCACTGAGAATTACTATGTGAAAACATCCAGCACTCCTGGAGCAATGTAAGACAGATGTAAATGGTACAAAAATATGCTTAGTTGTCCTTATTGAAAAGACATCATCACTGTCTTATATTTACTTATATTTGAGGTGAAATGTACATGGTTTGATCAAATTGGACTTTTAGGTTGTAGGAATGTTTCCCTAATCTTTCCATTAAGTAACAAAACGTTAAAAATGTTATTTTTAATGTTCTAGGGACATCCAAAATGTCTCATTTTTGGATGTTGTATTAACAATATTGTTTTGTTATAAGAACATTAGTCAAATGTTTTTTAATTCTGTTTAATTCTTTTAACTTTTTAAAACGTTCCACTAACTACTTAAGAGTAACATTTCGATATATATATGATATATAACATTAAAAAAGTCCACTAACATTACTGCAAGAACAGGTTTTTTTTAACTTTGAGAGAACTTTTAGAGAATGTTAGCTAACGTTCTGAGAACATTCTCTGTTAGCTGGGTAGATGCTCTGTTGACTCCTGCAGGTTTCAGTTTCAGGGTTGGTCGAGCCGTCAGTGGAGACAATTAAAGGTCTGAATGAACTGAGGGGATCTGTTGCTTTCAGATTCATCAGTGCACAATAGAAGGGCTGTACATCATCGGGTGTGAATAATAAAACTAGACTACCAGTGGAAAAATTAGGAAGGGTGTACCATATGTTTACAAGACACAGAGAGGAAGGGAGGAAACCGGCCCTTTCCCTGTTTTTTATTTAGCAGCACATTGTCTTATAATATTGTCTTTTGTTTTATACAACCCCAATTAAAAAAAGCTGCCATCAAATTTAAAATGAGGTAATACTTAGCATGAAATAATACAATTATTTATTATTAAATTAATCAATTATTATAATCTCACTTTTAGCATTTGATATGTTGTCTATGTTCTGGTGTGAATAAAATATGGGTATATGAGATTTGCAAATCATTGCATTCTGTTTTTATACAACTTTTTTGAATTGGGGTTGTATTTTTAGACATTTATTTTAAGAAGTCAATGATAAAGGTTTTCATGTAAAGACTTTAGATTGAAATATGTATTGTGTGGATGCATTCTTCATCCACCCAAACTGCTGCATATGGTACAACAGAGTGACTCATTTACATTTCCTGGATTACTTTTCATGTCATTTTGACTTTTGTCTGTTTGTGACATATTATATATATAATATACATTAGACATATACACGTTTTCAACCTTTTAAAAGAAGCCATATGTTTTTAATGTATAGACAGTAAGATTAGGTAATGCATATAGGTTTCAAGCATGTGCACATAAATATGATTTTGGTGACTGCATTAAGCAACACCCTAACCTTTTGAACCCTGAACATACCTGAGCTGTGACAAACATTATAGTAGACAGATCCAAGATCAGATTTGGGACAAATATGATGCCAGATAAATTACTGGTGTTACAATAATATTTCAAAAAGTTCTACAATGTGACATACTTTGTCTGGTCTTATAGCACATAGCACATATAGATGAATTAGCATATAGCACATATAGATGAATTAGTTGCACCATAAAGTTTCTGCTCCAAAAATGGCTGTACAGTCTGCACAATCTACTGTACAAGTGCAATTCTGCATTTGTGCTTGAAGAAACCCAGCAGGAGTTTATTTTCAACAAACACTAGCCTACAACCAATGCAATACTAATCTAAAGATCTTACTAAATCTCCAAAGAACCATAAAACTCAATTAAGTTACAACCAATGAAACGTTACAATTTTTAGGTTTATGCAAAAATTGTTCATAAAGGTTTCAAACCACATTCAAGATTAGTTATGTTTAATTATTCTTAACACTTCAACAAGTTTAACAACACTTCACTTTTCTTTTTCAAGTCAAGTTTGTCAGTTTGAGATATGACAGCAACACAAAAAATGTGACAGAAGAGATGAATTCCATTGTGAAAGACTCACTGAAGTGCTGAAACTTGGGTGTTGGTGTTCCTGGCACTCGGTGAAACCGGCTGATCAAGATCTTTTAGGAATGAACCAGAATCCTCACAACACAGAAATCCTCCTACAAGAACATCAGACTGTTGTCTTAATGTCTAATACAAGTGAAAAGGCCATGCTTAGACTCTGGTCTGTTATCAATCGATAATCAATTCAACTTTATGATATAATTGTCATTCAAAATCCATTAGGTTTCAGAACAGATTATGTTCACTGTTAGTAGTTTAAATTAAAACTTTCATTACAATTTTCAGTGACAAACTGATCTTTACCGGTCTTCCGTACTTCATTTTTTTTTAATTATTTATTCTTACACTCTACAAATGCTGGGATATTTCAACTCATGGTTGGGTAGCAACAACCCATCATAGGTTAATTTATAATTCAGCTGTGTGTCCATATTTTACCCAGCCACGGGTTGATAACAACCCAGAATTTTATAGACTGTATTTTTTCTTTGTTGTTATTTATTATAAAGTAATACTTATATTAAAAACAACATTACATTTATTTATTTAGGAGACGCTTTTATCCAAAGCCACTTACAAAGAGAGAGAGTATTTAACATTTTGCCCTTAGAACCAACATTTTGAAAAACAAATATTTCCGTTATTCTAATGTTTACATTATACAAATATGGAAATTGTTTACACGCATACATAAAAAGCATTGATGTCTGAATGTAGGGTGTTAAATGCTTTGTAACAGTCAGTGGTTGATATTTGTGGAGGCCGTGCTCTATACTTATGGTGAAGTATTCTTCTTAGACACTCTCAGAAACAACATAACATGTCCTCCAATGCTACTTAGTAAAACACACGTGGTGGCCTAAAGGAAATGAACAAGGACAACTTTGACATCACAGTTATGTCAAATATGTGAAGATTTTTACTGACACATCAGGTTGAGCTGGTGATGTAGAGTACTGACATGATACAAATCCAGATAAACAGATCAATGTAGGTATTGTATGTTATAAATCTCAGAGTTACTCAGCGGTGACATCTGGAGCAGATAAGTCATGGAATAGCATGAAGCTAATTCACAGCATTGGTTATTTTATACTGGAGACTAGAGAATCAAAATAATTCTGTGTAGCTATAATATAAATACATTTGAAATAATATGGATAGCTAAGTATGTTAGAGATTACAGACCCCTTCCGTTGGTTATGAATAAACTAATGTCTGAAATGTCATGGAGTTTGCCCATACTCCAGCTTGACTGTTTATAAGATTTGTAAACCCAGGCTGCTTCAGTGCTAATGTGTAGCGTGCTGTGAGTAGAAAACAACTTAAAAACAACTCATTTGCGCTAGGTTTTATTTGTATTAGGTTACATTGTACTAGTTAGTCCTTGTTTGCATTCGTACAGACAGAGCTTTCACTGTTGGCAGATAATGCATGTTTATATTAGACAACCTCATATGTGAAGCTAAAGAAGTTGTTCTGGACAAGAGTATCCACTTAACATTCATATATTTTCTTTGTATATGATACTGTAATGTATTGTGTTATACGTCTTAAACAGTATTGTATTTCATGTGCAATACCTTTTTATTTTTTAAGACTTAATATAGAATTTTTCCCCCATATTTAACTTCCAGATGGAACTGGTGTTCTGTCTGTGATACTGATCAATTGTCCCTATTACCAACAAGCCACGGTCAGTATTGTGTTTTGTGCGGTATTATAGTTAGAAGTAATTTCACCAAGGTAAATTCCTCTGAAAGGATATTTAAAAACATTAAATAACATTCTGTCATCATTTCCTCACCCCATGTTGTCTTGAACCCGCAGGCAGAATGTTAAGGACTGACTTAATATAACTTTTATTGCATCTTTTTATTATACAATAAAGATGACAGAGTCTGACCCTCCCAAACGTTCAAAAAATCATATGGGTTATAAACAGAAAGCTGAGCACAATGTGAAACGATTTCCATTGTTGACTGAGGCATCCTCTTTAAAGAGCAATGCGTAATTTTCGCCTCTCTGTGACCATCTCTGTATAAAACATACACTTACAGATTACTTTACTTTTCATTACCTATGATGAAGTCAAATAAAGCCAAACTGCTTTTCCATCTCCTGTTATAAATCTGGTCCTATTATAAATCATTATCATAAACTTACCTTTGGGAATCAGGGTAAGGTTTGGATTACTGATCTGTTACGTACTGATTTGTGATCATGTTTAACCACAACAAGCAAGAAGGTTACAGGGGGCAGCTTTAAAAGGAAAGCACCTGTCTTGTAATGTCCACCAGAGGGCTTCACACACTATATTTTCCTGATCTTTACACCATCAAGTGTCTTCATTTGCATGTAGGGAATAACTCTCCCTCCTCCCACAGCCCGTCAGTCGTTTGGGCATATGGAGCCGTGGTGCGCTTTATTCAGTCTGTGAATTTTATTGTATTTTCATTTTATTTATGACAGCTGTCTTGTGAATCGGGATGCTGTGGGTTTCCTCGGGATGCTCAGGGATGTGTGCATGAACATCTGGGAAGGATTTCTTTGCGTTTGCTTTATTCGAGGTGGTTGAGCGATGCTTGGTTTATTATATAATCGGTGCATTGAAATGCACGTTGTATGAAGATGACACGCTTTATGGGTCATTGATAAAGACTTCATCGACTGCTCGCGCGTTCATATTTATGTATTACTATTAAATAAGTGAGATTCGTGCGAAATTAAAACCTAAATTAGACATCATGCTGGCGCACGGAGGACTATACGCGGTTAAAAAGAGGAAGAGACCCGTACACAACAGGTCAGACTTTTATTATGCAATTGATCATTGTTATGCATTGTTTAATGTAATTAATGCGGTTGTTACTGTCTGCTTTAACTGCACGGTCATACCGAGCTACAGAGACTTCAGCATGTCACCTCAAACGTGATATGTTGGAGTTTATATCATTGCAAATGAGTGAAAGTTTATATTTGATCGTGCATGTCTTGAATCGCTTCGCACGCGATATCCAGGTGAGGGGGGAGAGAGAGAGAGACAGAGAGAGAGACAGAGAGAGAGACAGAGAGAGGGACAGAGAGAGAGAGACAGAGAGAGAGACAGACAGAGAGAGAGAGGAGGGGAAGAGAGAGAGACAGAGAGAGAGACAGAGAGAGAAGAGAGAGAGACAGAGAGAGAGACAGAGAGAAGAGAGAGAGAGAGAGACAGAAAGAGAGAGATAGAGACAGAGAGAGAGAGAGATAGAAAGAGAGAGACAGAGAGAGAGAGATAGAGAAAGATAGAGAGAGAGAGGGAGAGAGGGACAGAGAGAGAGAGAGAGAGAGACAGAGAGAGAGAGAGAGGGACAGAGAGAGAGAGAGAGAGAGAAGAGAGAGAGAGAGGGACAGAGAGAGAGACAGAGAGAGAGACAGAGAGAGAGACAGAGAGAGGGACAGAGAGAGAGAGACAGAGAGAGAGAGAGAGAGAGAGAGAGAGAGAGAGAGACAGAGAGAGAGACAGAAAGAGAGAGATAGAGAAAGAGAGAGAGAGAGAGAGAGAGAGAGATAGAGAAAGATAGAGAGAGAGAGGGAGAGAGGGACAGAGAGAGAGAGAGACAGAGAGAGAGAGGGACAGACAGAGAGAGACAGACAGAGAGAGATAGAGACAGAGAGAGAGACAGAGAGAGAGAGAGAGGTTACAGGTTTATTCATATCATCAGGCTTCAAGGATTTGACATGGAATTCATCTGAATGATAAACACAAGTGGGGTGTCACAATGTACCCACTGCCTGATGAACTTTACAGATTGTGTCCCCATAATGAAGATCCAACAGAACACACGTGCTTTGATTTGTCTGTAAACTGTATACATGGCGCCGATTGTACAATTACAGTCAAAAACTGGTACAGTTCAGGTTTAACTACAACAACAGATCACATTTGCAAGATTTACATACATTAAAAGTAGCTTTGTTATTGACACGAGAATTAATTGACCTGGATCAGCTCTTACCAAGGTAGCAATGAAACTATGTAACCGCTGTGAGAAACAAATTATACAAGATAGCAGGAGCTTATCTGGACTTGGTTAAGTGAGCTATGAATTCTCTATGAATCCACTATGAATCCACGTGTTTAGTACATACACATGTGGTTTAATTCCTAATGTTCTCAACTGTTGTTATTGTTGTAGCTGTGGACTCAGATCTGAACCCGACAACAGCATCAAATCAAACCCATCAAAGCGTCACAGAGATCGGCTGAACGGAGAGCTGGACCGGCTGGCCGCACTTCTGCCCTTCTCAGAGGGGATCCGAGCCCGGCTAGACAAACTGTCCGTGCTGAGACTCAGTGTGAGCTACCTCAAAATCAAGCACTACTTCAGTGGTGAGTCCCCAGCTAACAGTTTTACATTGTAACAATGTTCCCTTAACGTTTATAATAAGTTATTCATATATTTTAATTCATCATGCTGTTTTAAAGGTTTTGGGAACGTTTAAAACGCCCAATTTTCTAGACGCTGTGTTAACATTGTTGGGTTATAGGAACGTTATTCAAACATTGCTTTAATTATACGTTTATAAAAGGTTCCACTAACATCTTAAGAATAACAGTTTTATATATATATGATGTGTAATGTTAACAAAGTTATTGTAATATTATTGCAAGAATGTTTGATGATTACTCTGAGGTAACCTTTTGAGAACGTTAGCCAACAATCTGAGAACATTCCCTTTTAGCTGGGTTACTGAGCCAGGCGTCAGCGATCATCTTCATGAATATATTTTAAGTCAACCTGAAGGAGTCTTGAATGTAGACTGTTTAATTGGTCGTCTTGGTGTTGGTGGCATCACTGATGATTGTACTAAATGACATGCTTTAGCTGTTGTCTGATCTTTCACATAGACTGTCAAAATCTTGACAAAACTATACAAATATATTATACAAATATATATTATACAAATATATATTCTCACCTCTTGCGTTGATCAGCACCAGGTAGTTTGTATAATCAGGAATATGTGACTCACAGAGGTCACAGCATTATAATGAGATCTCGGGAGATTATACTCGGAGGAAACAAGAGCACAAATTGACAGCATCTCTTTGCAAATGCAGCAGCAGTACATGGGTGACTAGAAACACAGTGATCCTCCTCTCTCCGTTTTCACTGCCTGTGAGAGCACGCAAACACACACATACAAACCTCTGCCATGAAAGGTTTAAATGAATTGTATTTAGCAGATACTTCTGTTGCCATGTATCCTACCTGCAAAGCTTTATGGGTTAAAAGACTTTTACCTAAGTTTGACCTACGTGTCAGTGTAGCGTCTGCTGTCTGATGGAGGAGATCAGAATGTTAAGTTTGTACCATAAACAGAAGAATTACAGCTTTTCAGAACAATTACAGCCCTGAGACTTTTTTAATGACTTTAATGAAAGAATTTCTTTGTGCTGATAGATGGAAGAGATGGGTGGAGTTTTTAAAGCTTTGAAGTATTTTAGTACAAAATCAATGCTTTTTAGTTTTGTGGGGTTGCAATTAAGTCCACCAATTATCTAAAGCAATCAAATTACTTAAATGCTTGTGAAGTGGCTATTAACGCCTTCCAAAAACAACATTATTGCATTATTAGGCTGCCTTGAGAAATCCAACCTACTGATCTACTACTTAAGCTTATTATTATTATTTCTATTATGAGAATTCATCTGTCTTTTTCTCTGATAGACCGTATTGCCTTCAAAACCTAGAACTACTTCAAACTTTCAGCCCAGGCTTTCTTAAGACAGCCTCAAGTTTGTCCACAAACTTTTCCAAGTTGCACTGGTGTTGCGATGTAGCGCATTTCGTTAAAAGCAGCTAAGAACAAAGAAAGTCACTTTGAATGAGTGTCTGTGAACTGGTTTGTGCCGTCTCGCATCTTGTGCTCACAAGCCGCATCACCAGCCAAAACATGTTGTTCCATTCCAGTCCTTAATCTGAGTGTCTTGTTAAGGAGTTGTTGGTACATTTGAATAATGCCGGAAGGCAGAATAGAAAGGCGACGCTGAAATGCGCTGAGCTTCTAAAAGCTGTTTGGAGTTTCATTAGTGGAGCTCGGCTTTAAAGAGTCAGTGGTGTTGAAGGCTGGATCTCTGTAACCATGGTAAGACTTGTTGAGCGAGTTACATTGACCTGCCGTGTTTTGAGGAAGTCTTTCTGTTGCTCATCTCCCTGTCAAGAAATTGAACAGCCGTTTGTTTCTCTGTGTATTTGAAACATTAGCCTCTTAATCTGTCAGGCTGCGTTCCAAGTTTTGTATCCATAACTGGATTTCTAGATGATTAAGTGCTGTAAATGCAACATTATACTGTTTAAATCCATCTTAAACAAACAGAATAGAAATGCAACAGAGCTGAAGGTTCTGCTCTACACATGCGCTTGTTTAAAGGTTATTGTTTCTTACAGCTCTGAACACTCTTGCAAACAAGATCTAATGATGACAAGCAATGCACATAATAAGTGATTGCATTTAATGGCAACATATTTGAATAATATTTCCGTCCACATTGTTTATTTAAAAACATTTCTGTTTTTCATGCCTAATAGACAGTGTCTGTGATCTGTGAAATGAGGTGGCCTGTTTCTTTAAGAAAAGCAGAATGACACGTATCATCCGCTTATGTATCCTTTTGTCTTCTGTTGACTGCAGGGATAAAAGAGAGCAAGAAAGTCAAAAAGAGAGAGACACTCTTGTCGTTTGGCAGTTAACCATGACTATCACTTCCTGTTTGCCAGTTAACCTGTTTGCCAGTTAACCTATTTGTCTCTGCCTCACTGTCTCAAATTAAATACAGAATCATTTCATTCATTACATAACACAACTAGATTTTCTTAAGACTTTGTAAGTGTTGCCTGCAGCAAAGCAAGAATAAGGGTGTTGTTGGTCGTTGCTAGGGTGTTTCTAAGCAGTTGCTTAAGTGCAGCCTGATGTTCTGGTTTGTTGATAAGGTTCAGGTTCCTGCGTGGAAGTTTTAGTAAGTCAGATAACTTCTGTATGAGCTTGTTATTACTTAGATTATGTATATTTGGTCTTTGTTTGTGTCTGGTTGGTGAGGAGTGATGCAGTCTGTGTTTCCCTACAACAGTCACCAAAGAAATGCTGGACCTTCACATAAACACCGTTTGTTCTGCAGTCACTCTTCTGGTTCAGAACGTAAGTTGCAAACATCAGTTTTGGTGGTGAACTACTGACATGCATAAATCTGCCATGTCTTTGAATTGGTAATAGTAATTAGTTGTCGTTAATCTAAAGCGATCACAGATATTAAAGTTAAAGACGTGTAGAACTTTAACTTTGGCACCTGCAACATTCTACTGGACATAATTATGAGATAAACGTCAAGTTCTTTTGTGAGTACACAGTGAGTACTTCATGTAAAAGGTTATTATTAAAGGTCACGGGCGGGTATCATACTGTATGTTCTTACACAAGAACTGTAATTAAAGCTCACGCCTTACACAAAACAAACCTGTGTATGAGAGTGAGGCCTCGTGTTGTACTTGAAAGATATCTGTTTCTGCTCTTAACATAATCTCATGGTGCATCTATTAACATTCATGGACCGTCTGATCTGAAAAATGACTGCAGAAAGACCTTCAGTTGTGGTTTGTTGTGTTCCTCGTCTGCAGCATGCGGTGTTTGTCAGAATTTCAGTTCTTTTTGTTTAGCGGAGCTTGATCACTTATTGTGCTGTTTGTGTGTTCATCTACAGGTGAATATATTCTTAAGTGGCTTTAGTTAAATGACTCAAATGAGTCTGATGGATTATTGCTGAGACATTGGGTTCCCTCCACACCCACAAAGGCTGGAACATGATCCTCACTGCAGTGCTGTTGGTGGATTAGTCCAGTGGTTACAAAGCTAACATAAAAATTTGTATATAAATAAATGTATATTATATATATGAATGGTAGCCAAAGTTCCCTGTAGCTGGGCGCATACTGTTTGCACATATCTTTATAATCTCCAGTTTCTCTCTGCTGTTCATGATTTCTCCCAGAATCTACACTGTCATAGATTCTCTCTCTCTGTTAATTGAGACAGACTCTCGGTCCAGATCACATTCCGATCAATGATCTCTAAACTCACTCTCCAGATTCAGTGTGAATCCAGAACATTTAAGACAGTCAGTTTGATTATAGAAGTAGTTCTTACTCTAATGCCACGTCATTCATTACTCATAGATGTAGCCAATCAGCACTACACACTTGGAGTAAATAAGTGCTGTGCTCACTCATCATTTTTATTACGATTTTAATAATAAAAACTGACAAAATGAAAAGTATAGAAGACAAAAAACTATGCTGTGAATAAACATATATTATGCACATTATACAATGTCTCATTATTAAAACATCTTCTCACAAATCCAATAAAAGGGAGAATTACATGAGTAAATTTTCCACTCTGATAAATAAGACCCAACACAGTTTTCTGTTTTTCTCTTATTGGGATCTCCAGACCTCGAGAATCTAAAAGAACAGATCAGCATTAGATTTGTGTGTGATGTGATACTGACTGTGAGAATCATTTACTGGATAATAATCCATTACATTTAGTGATTTCTCACCCAGAGTTCAGTGTGCTGTCATCAGCCCATTTACATGTGTCCTCTACATCACTGTCACACCGACCAATCCAGATGGTTTTTGTACCGGAAATCCTCTTAACAAAATCCTGACAAGATGAAACAGTAACACATATTTTATAGCACAAGCTTGACACATTTCAACTGTCCTCTTCTAATACAACACAATTAAATGAACACACATAGAGCTTTGCATCTGTATTTGTGATTATAACAATTTATGAGCTGAGAACCTCTCAAAGTGTCTCTCAAATGTCATGTTGTTGTCCGACATGTTTTACTGTATTCGTGAGGACGTTTTCTGAGACACACACACACACACACACACACACACACACAGTATCTTCACTCACTTGTTCTTCTCTGTTGTTTATGATCACTAGATCTGCTCCTCTCTCTCTACAGTATCTTCTGCTCTCATTCCAGTTTTTCAACTCAGTTGAAATGAAGTAAAAACTGGATTGATAGTAAATCCATCCATCTGTAAACACAAACACTTCAGTTCATCTATTGATATAATACTCCAGTATAATGAAAGTAATGAACTGTCTGAAAATGAAGTTAGTGGTACATGAACAGAAATAAAGGTGGAGTTGGGGTGGTAGGATATGACACAAGAATTGTTAAACAGCTAGTTAAACAGCTGTTTATATACACCTGTGTTGAGATTAACAAGGTTAGATAAACAATCTCTTCTTGAAACTTTCACCTGTTAGCTCTTCATTTATATTTACAGTATTAAACATCACATAACCTTATTTACAGGTTATATATCTGAGGATTATACTTTATCTAACACTGTAGTTTTAGAGGAGTTCATTTTTTATTTTTTTTTCATTAAAACATTTCTGCAAGTCATTTTAGTTTTGTATAACTGCTCACTTTGTTTATCTAGGTCACGGATCTTGGTTAGTAGCTGGTCTCTCTCTTCTGTGAGTTTGGTATTGTTAGTTAGTAGCTGGTCTCTCTCTTCTGTGAGTTTGTTATTGTTAGTTAGTAGCTGGTCTCTCTCTTCTGTGGGATTGAAAGTCTTAGTTAGTAGCTGGTCTCTCTCTTCTGTGGGATTGATAGTCTTGGTTAGTAGCTGATCTCTCTCTTTTTTGAGTTTGGTATTGTTAGTTAGTAGCTGGTCTCTCTCTTCTGTGAGTTTGGTATTGTTAGTTAGTAGCTGGTCTCTCTCTTCTGTGGGATTGAAAGTCTTAGTTAGTAGCTGGTCTCTCTCTTCTGTGGGATTGATAGTCTTGGTTAGTAGCTGATCTCTCTCTTTTTTGAGGTTGGTATTGTTAGTTAGTAGCTGGTCTCTCTCTTCTGTGAGGTTGTGATTGTTTGTATTGATCAGGACACACAGCACTATGACTGCAGTCAGTAGAAGAACACACAGCAGAATCAAACACACTGTAACTGCTCTGTAGCTTCTGATCTTCACACGCTCACTTCCTGGAGACGACACAAGATGCTAAATTTAACTCTCTGAAAACTATTTCTCCATCACTTACAGGACAGATAGAGAGAATTAAACATGCGTAATATCTGATAGTTTGAACTATTTGTCTGTTTTAATGTTTTTATTAATGAATCAATGAATGTGATTACCTGAACTCTGCAGAGGTTGTTGTGTGTTTGTATCTGTACTGAAGTCACAATCTCTCACAGAATCTATACTCTCATAAATATCCAGTGTTATCTCTTCCTCGTTCATTCTCTCAGACTCAGTTCTGATCACGTTGTTATAAATCTCAGACATTTCTGGTTTTGAAGAAACAAACTGGTGCAGTCAAACTCTGTGTAACTCAGTGTGGAGATGCAGTTGCTCTGTTATGTGGCCACTCGAGCAGCCAAACTTCCGTGAAACATCTGATGAGGGTGATTGGTCACGATGAGCCGCAGTGGCATTTTTAACACAAGCATTAGATACGAGGAGCTCATTCATTTCTGATCTCTTAGCAGGAAGTGTGAAGTTCACCTATTATTGTTGACCTCAGAGTTTTGACAGTCTGACTAACCCAAACTATTCACCAGCCTTTATTTTGATGGAGACACAGTGTAGTGAAGAGGGACCAAAACAATTACAAATATCACACTGACTTCATTAGTCAGTATAAACACTCAGCTAACATTTTTTGGTTGTAAGAACGTTTCCCTAATGTTTTCATTAAGTAACAGAAACATTAGAAATGTTATTTCTCAGGACATTCAAAATGTCAAGTTTTTTAGACATTTTGTTAACGTTATTGCTTGGTTATGAGAATGTTATTCAAACATTTTTTTTAATTCTGTAATGTTTTTAAACCTTCCACTAACTACTTAAGAACAATATTTTTGATACACACACACACACACACACACACATATATAAACAATATGTAATGTTATAAAAATGCTGAGTTATAGTTGTATAAATGTATAGTTTTGATAACTTTATGTTGGCTGTTCCTGGTTCTTTTTTTAACTTCAGTGTAGAGCAAAATGAAACTGATGTTGTGGTCTGATCATGTGACGTCCACACAGCTCAGTTTGTGTTCACACAGCACAGGTGAAGTGAAGTCACTCTTCAGATTCAGTGTGAATCCAGAACATTTAAGACAGTCAGTTTGATTATAGAAGTAGTTCTAACTCTAATGCCACGTCATTCATTACTCATAGATGTAGCCAATCAGCACTACACACTTGGAGTAAATAAGTGCTGTGCTCACTCATCATTTTTATTACGATTTTATTAATAAAAACTGACAAAATGAAAAGTATAGAAGACAAAGAAACTGTTCTGAATAAACATATATTATGCACATTATACAATGTCTCATTATTAAAACATCTTCTCACAAATCCAATAAAAGGCAGAATTACATGAGTAGATTTTCCACTCTGATAAATAAGACCCAACACAGTTTTCTGTTTTTCTCTTATTGGGATCTCCAGACCTCGAGAATCTAAAAGAACAGATCAGCATTAGATTTGTGTGTGATGTGATACTGACTGTGAGAATCATTTACTGGATAATAATCCATTACATTTAGTGATTTCTAACCCAGAGTTCAGTGTGCTGTTATCAGCCCATTTAAATGTGTCCTCTACATCACTGTCACACCGACCAATCCAGATGGTTTTTGTACCAGAAATCCTCTTAACAAAATCCTGACAAGATGAAACAGTAACACATATTTTATAGCACAAGCTTGACACATTTCAACTGTCCTCTTCTAATACAACACAATTAAATGAACACACATAGAGCTTTGCATCTGTATTTGTGATTATAACAATTTATGAGCTGAGAACCTCTCAAAGTGTCTCTCAAATGTCATGTTGTTGTCCGACATGTTTTACTGTATTCGTGAGGACGTTTTCTGAGACACACACACACACACACACACACACACACAGTATCTTCACTCACTTGTTCTTCTCTGTTGTTTATGATCACTAGATCTGCTTCTCTCTCTCTACAGTATCTTCTGCTCTCATTCCAGTTTTTCAACTCAGTTGAAATGAAGTAAAAACTGGATTGATAGTAAAGCCATCCATCTGTAAACAGAAACACTTCAGTTCATCTATTGATATAATACTCCAGTATAATGAAAGTAATGAACTGTCTGAAAATGAAGTTAGTGGTACATGAACAGAAATAAAGGTGGAGTTGGGGTGGTAGGATATGACACAAGAATTGTTAAACAGCTAGTTAAACAGCTGTTTATATACACCTGTGTTGAGATTAACAAGGTTAGATAAACAGTCTCTTCTTGAAACTTTCACCTGTTAGCTCTTCATTTATATTTACAGTATTAAACATCACATAACCTTATTTACAGGTTATATATCTGAGGATTATACTTTATCTAACACTGTAGTTTTAGAGGAGTTCATTTTTTATTTTTTTTCATTAAAACATTTCTGCAAGTCATTTTAGTTTTGTATAACTGCTCACTTTGTTTATCTAGGTCACGGATCTTGGTTAGTAGCTGGTCTCTCTCTTCTGTGAGGTTGTGATTGTTTGTATTGATCAGGACACACAGCACTATGACTGCAGTCAGTAGAAGAACACACAGCAGAATCAAACACACTGTAACTGCTCTGTAGCTTCTGATCTTCACACACTCACTTCCTGGAGACGACACAAGATGCTAAATTTAACTCTCTGAAAACTATTTCTCCATCACTTACAGGACAGATAGAGAGAATTAAACATGCGTAATATCTGATAGTTTGAACTATTTGTCTGTTTTAATGTTTTTATTAATGAATCAATGAATGTGATTACCTGAACTCTGCAGAGGTTGTTGTGTGTTTGTATCTGTACTGAAGTCACAATCTCTCACAGAATCTATGCTCTCATATATCACCACTGTTATCTCTTCCTCGTTCATTCTCTCAGACTCAATTCTGATCACGTTGTTATAAATCTCAGACATTTCTGGTCTTGAAGAAACAAACTGGTGCAGTCAAACTCTGTGTAACTCAGTGTGGAGATGCAGTTGCTCTGTTATGTGGCCACTCGACCAGCCAAACTTCCGTGAAACATCTGATGAGGGTGATTGGTCACGATGAGCCGCAGTGGCATTTTTAACACAAGCATTAGATACGAGGAGCTCATTCATTTCTGATCTCTTAGCAGGAAGTGTGAAGTTCACCTATTATTGTTGACCTCAGAGTTTTGACAGTCTGACTAACCCAAACTATTCACCAGCCTTTATTTTGATGGAGACACAGTGTAGTGAAGAGGGACCAAAACAATTACAAATATCACACTGACTTCATTAGTCAGTATAAACACTCAGCTAACATTTTTAGGTTGTAAGAACATTTCCCTAATGTTTTCATTAAGTAACAGAAACATTAGAAATGTTATTTTGCAAGTTCTTGGAACGTTCAAAACGTTGAGTTTTTTAGACATTGTGTTAACGTTATTGCTTGGTTATGAGAATGTTATTCAAACATTTTTTTTAATTCTGTAATGTTTTTAAACCTTCCACTAACTCTTTAAGAACCACATTTTTGATACACACACACACACACACACACACAATATAAACAATATGTAATGTTAGAAAAATGTTGAGTTATAGTTGTATAAATGTATAGTTTTGATAACTTTATGTTGGCTGTTCCTGGTTCTTTTTTTAACTTCAGTGTAGAGCAAAATGAAACTGATGTTGTGGTCTGATCATGTGACGTCCACACAGCTCAGTTTGTGTTCACACAGCACAGGTGAAGTGAAGTCACTCTTCAGATTCAGTGTGAATCCAGAACATTTAAGACAGTCAGTTTGATTATAGAAGTAGTTCTAACTCTAATGCCACGTCATTCATTACTCATAGATGTAGCCAATCAGCATTAGACACTTGGAGTAAATAAGTGCTGTGCTCACTCATCATTTTTATTACGATTTTAATAATAAAACTGACAAAAAGAAAAGTATAGAAGACAAAAAACTATGCTGTGAATAAACATATATTATGCACATTATACAATGTCTCATTATTAAAACATCTTCTCACAAATCCAATAAAAGGCAGAATTACATGAGTAGATTTTCCACTCTGATAAATAAGACCCAACACAGTTTTCTGTTTTTCTCTTATTGGGATCTCCAGACCTCGAGAATCTAAAAGAACAGATCAGCATTAGATTTGTGTGTGATGTGATACTGACTGTGAGAATCATTTACTGGATAATAATCCATTACATTTAGTGATTTCTCACCCAGAGTTCAGTGTGCTGTCATCAGCCCATTTACATGTGTCCTCTACATCACTGTCACACCGACCAATCCAGATGAGTTTTGTACCAGAAATCCTCTTAACAAAATCCTGACAAGATGAAACAGTAACACATATTTTATAGCACAAGCTTGACACATTTCAACTGTCCTCTTCTAATACAACACAATTAAATGAACACACATAGAGCTTTGCATCTGTATTTGTGATTTTAACAGTTTATGAGCTGAGAACCTCTCAAAGTGTCTCTCAAATGTCATGTTGTTGTCTGACATGTTTTACTGTATTCGTGAGGACGTTTTCTGAGACACACACACACACACACACACACACACAGTATCTTCACTCACTTGTTCTTCTCTGTTGTTTATGATCACTAGATCTGCTCCTCTCTCTCTACAGTATCTTCTGCTCTCACTCCGGTTTTTCAACTCAGTTGAAATGAAGTAAAAACTGGATTGATAGTAAGTCCATCCATCTGTAAACAGAAACACTTCAGTTCATCTGTTGATATAATACTCCAGTATAATGAAAGTAATGAACTGTCTGAAAATGAAGTTAGTGGTACATGAACAGAAATAAAGGTGGAGTTGGGGTGGTAGGATATGACACAAGAATTGTTAAACAGCTAGTTAAACAGCTGTTTATATACACCTGTGTTGAGATTAACAAGGTTAGATAAACAATCTCTTCTTGAAACTTTCACCTGTTAGCTCTTCATTTATATTTACAGTATTAAACATCACATAACCTTATTTACAGGTTATATATCTGAGGATTATACTTTATCTAACACTGTAGTTTTAGAGGAGTTCATTTTTTAATTTTTTTTCATTAAAACATTTCTGCAAGTCATTTTAGTTTTGTATAACTGCTCACTTTGTTTATCTAGGTCACGGATCTTGGTTAGTAGCTGGTCTCTCTCTTCTGTGAGTTTGTTATTGTTGGTTAGTAGCTGGTCTCTCTCTTCTGTGAGTTTGGTGTTGTTGGTTAGTAGCTGGTCTCTCTCTTCTGTGAGTTTGTTATTGTTGGTTAGTAGCTGGTCTCTCTCTTCTGTGAGTTTGTTATTGTTGGTTAGTAGCTGGTCTCTCTCTTCTGTGAGTTTGTTATTGTTGGTTAGTAGCTGGTCTCTTTCTTTTGTGAGTTTGGTGTTGTTGGTTAGTAGCTGGTCTCTCTCTTCTGTGAGTTTGGTGTTGTTGGTTAGTAGCTGATCTCTCTCTTCTGTGAGTTTGTTATTGTTGGTTAGTAGCTGGTCTCTTTCTTTTGTGAGATTGATAGTCTTAGTTAGTAGCTGGTCTCTCTCTTCTTTGAGTTTGGTATTGTTAGTTAGTAGCTGGTCTCTCTCTTCTGTGAGTTTGGTATTGGTAGTTAGTAGCTGGTCTTTCTCTTCTGTGGGATTGATAGTCTTAGTTAGTAGCTGGTCTCTCTCTTCTGTGGGATTGATAGTTTTGGTTAGTAGCTGGTCTTTCTCTTCTTTGAGTTTGGTATTGTTGGTTAGTAGCTGGTCTCTCTCTTCTGTGAGGTTGTGATTGTTTGTATTGATCAGGACACACAGCACTATGACTGCAGTCAGTAGAAGAACACACAGCAGAATCAAACACACTGTAACTGCTCTGTAGCTTCTGATCTTCACACGCTCACTTCCTGGAGACGACACAAGATGCTAAATTTAACTCTCTGAAAACTATTTCTCCATCACTTACAGGACAGATAGAGAGAATTAAACATGCGTAATATCTGATAGTTTGAACTATTTGTCTGTTTTAATGTTTTTATTAATGAATCAATGAATGTGATTACCTGAACTCTGCAGAGGTTGTTGTGTGTTTGTATCTGTACTGAAGTCACGATCTCTCACAGAATCTATGCTCTCATAAATATCCACTCTCACCATCTTCAGCGTCTCGTTCATTCTCTCAGACATTTCTGGTTTTGAAGAAACAAACTGGTGCAGTCAAACTCTGTGTAACTCAGTGTGGAGATGCAGTTGCTCTGTTATGTGGCCACTCGAGCAGCCAAACTTCCGTGAAACATCTGATGAGGGTGATTGGTCACGATGAGCCGCAGTGGCATTTTTAGCACAAGCATTAGATACGAGGAGCTCATTCATTTCTGATCTCTTAGCAGGAAGTGTGAAGTTCACCTATTATTGTTGACCTCAGAGTTTTGACAGTCTGACTAACCCAAACTATTCACCAGCCTTTATTTTGATGGAGACACAGTGTAGTGAAGAGGGACCAAAACAATTACAAATATCACACTGACTTCATTAATCAGTACAAACACTCAGCTAACATTTTTAGGTTGTAAGAACATTTCCCTAATGTTTTCATTAAGTAACAGAAACATTAGAAATGTTATTTTGCAAGTTCTTGGAAAGTTTAAAACGTTGAGTTTTTAGAAATTGCAATTCTTATTTTCAAATAGGTTTCCTCATTTGCACTTTTTTGTGAGACAAGTCTCATCTAGTTGTTTTGATTGCAGCAGTAAAAAGCAGCTTTGATTAAAGTCAACATGAAATAGAAATTGATTCTGTTTACTTTCTAATTTCTTATCTTCCTAAACATGAGTGTTCCTGTAGCTCAGCAGCACAAAGGTTGTGGGTTCGATTCCCAGGGAACACATGTACTGATCAAATGTATATCTTAAATGTACTGTAAGTTGCTTTGAATAAAAGCATCAAATGTATAAAAGCGTAAATGTAAAGTGTGTGCTGGTGGAGTTTCTACCCACAATCCCTTGCAACTCACAGTCAGCTTTGGCTGTATTCTGATTTTTAGACACCTGCTTTTCACCGGTCAGTTTCTACAGGTGTTGGTTCATGTGAACACCTTGTTTTACATGTAAACACACAAACTTACAGAAGTAAAACGGGTTGCAAATAGCTTTTTACTGTAAGCTGAACTTAATGTTTGTCTGTTTCAGCGACATTGAGGAGGAACTTGGAAGCCATTAATGACAACGAGAAGGCAACTTCACTAGATGGTGTTCAGTTCTCTGAAGGGGACCTGCTGCTTCGAGTCAGTTCACAATACCCATGCAAATAATGTGTTGTGCTGAAAGGCAAATTATGAATGGAATGGTTCTTAGAACATTGGCTAACATTCTCTAAAAGTACTCTCAAAGTTGTCAAAAAACTTTGTATTGTTGGTAGGACTTTTGTTGTAATACTGTATATCATATATCACAAACATTATTCATTTAGTGGAATGTTTTAAAAATGTTACAGAATTTAAAAACGTTTAAACAATGTTCTTATAACCAAGCCATTACGTTAAAACAACATCTAAAAAACTGGACCTTTTCAACGTTCCTAGAACATTCAAAAAACATTTTTTATGTTTTTGTTATGGAATAATGGAAACGTAACGGAAATATTCGTACAACCTAAAATTGTTAGCTGGACCTTTGCAATGTCTTTGCTGTGGTGAGTGCTGTGGATTTCTAACAGTGGGTCTCTGTATCTCTGTAGGCTTTGAGAGGCTTCATCATGGTCGTGTCTACAGACGGCTTGATCTTCTATGTCTCGCCCACCATTCAGGACTGTCTGGGTTTTCATCAGGTGAGCAGGATATTGAAAGTGATGTTTTTGATGTATGAGTATAACTCAGTCCCAGTTTACCAGCTCTGTGTGAATGTTCTCCTCTCAGTCGGACGTGCTTCACCACAGCGTGTTTGATCTGATCCATGTCGAAGATCGCGACGTGTTCAGATGCCAGCTGCACTTCGCCCTCGACCCCAAGTTCAGCAATGACGGTTCGTGTCACAATGCCTTTGACCTTCATCACTACAGTCACATTTCTGCATTTGGCAGATGCTTTTATGCAAAGCGACTAGCAGTACACCCAAGTTTTTTGTCAGTACATGTTCCCTGCGACTGCTGTATGCCATTTATTTACTTTTTAAAGAAACGTTTTGGATGGTATAGAATTGGTGTAACGTCTGTTACCAGAGAAAATCAGAAAAACTCGATCCTTAGTTTTATTTCTTTTTTAAAAGAAAACATGTAGTTACAGTGACAGTTGAATTATGATGGAAGTGAGCAGAGGTACACAATAAATGTTATACACACACATAACATGAGAGCAGAAGTGCCTCTCTGCTGCATGTTACAGGTGATTTATTGTGATGTATGGTGATAATGGCAGGGCAGAAAGGCAGTGGGACTCTGTGCACGTCTGAGAGCTTCATTCCTCCAGAGAATTCCTGCTTTCTGGAGAGAAGCTTCTGCTGTCGCCTGCGCTGTCTGTTAGACAACTCCTTCGGCTTCCTGGTGAGCAATCACAGTGTGAACAATAAACTCCTGCAGTCTGTTCATGAGACCAGCTGCAACTTAAAACATGTCATACACACACACACACACTCTTCACTCGAGGGTCTGTCACATTCACTGCTTCAAGACACCATCAAGATTTAATCAAGACTTTGTCTTATCTTAGTATAAAATCCACCCTCATTTTATCCCAGCTAATAATTTTAGGTTGTAGGAATGTTTCCCTGCCATTTCCGTTAAGTAACAAAAACTAATGTTATTCTGAATGTTCAAAACGTCCAGATGTTGTAGACCTTGTATTAAAACTATGGCTTGGTCATAAGAACGTTATTCAGACATTTTTTTTTAATTCTGCATTATTTTAAAAACGTTCCACTAACTACTTAGGAATAACATTTTTGATATGATATGTTCATGATATGATATGACATTAAAAACGTTCTAAGTTTCTGCAAGAACTTTATGACAACTTTGAGAACTTTTAGAGAATGTTAGCAAACATTCTGAGAATGTTCCCTGTTAGCAGGGCTAGCTCTATACTCATCCTGTCAGCCGTAATCTCATTTCAGTGTGGGAAACAGCTAATAGTTGAATAAATCACAGCCGGGAATTCAGTGAAATCTACTGAGCTGTTCTCCTGAGAATTTTCCTCTGGGCCTAAACGCCTAAAATTGGTGATAGCATTCATTTATAACAGTAAATCTGCAACAGTCATCTGCTTTGATAGAGACGCCTGTGTGTTGTCATTTCTGTGGACACTGTAAATGTTTTACAGACTGTTCTATTAACATTAATAAAGGCGGCTTTTCTCAGTATCATACCCTGTGCTTTCAGTTGCTTAGCTTTCAGGGACGGCTGAAATATCTTCACAGACCAGATCAGACTGCTGAGGGCAACACGTCGGGCCCCTCTCAGCTTGCCCTGTTTGCCATCGCCACCCCTGTCCAGCCCCCTGCCATCTTAGAAATCAGAACCAAGACTCTCTTCTTTCAGACCAAACACAAGCTGGATTTCACACCTGTGGGCATGGACACCAGGTGAGGATCACTAGTGGAGCTCTGGGAAGTGTTAGCATAACTGGGAACATCCCAGCTAATAATTTTAGGTTGTAAGAACGTTTCCCTAATGTTTCTTTTAGTAACAAAAACGTTAAAAATGTTATTTTGAAAGTTCTAGTAAAGTTCACAATGTCCAGCTTGATGTATTCATTTATTGCTTGGTTAGAGGAACGTTATTCGAACATTTTTTCTGTAACATTTTATAAATGTTCCACTAACACTTTAAGAATAATGTTTTTGACATATATATAAGATGTGATGTTAAAAATGTTCTACTAATGTTACTACAAGAATGTTTTATGACTTTGTGAAAACGTTTAGAGAATGTTAGCCAATGTTCTCAGAGCGTTCCCTGTTTGCTGGATGTCACAGTGTTTAGTGTTGTTTACTGTGTGTGTGGTTTTCTAGAGCAAAGTTGGTTTTGGGGTACACTGAGGAGGAGCTGTGTATGAAAGGCTCTGGATATCAGTTCATTCACGCTGCTGATATGATGTATTGTGCAGACAAACACTTGCAGAGTAAGACATGATTTCATTACACAACATCTCTAACAATCATATGATGCATCAAAGCTGCTTATGTGTAGATCATACAGTCTGATGATTAGTGTACTGTTGAGAACTTGAGGCACATGTTCAGAATGACAAACTGCAGGTTATTTTTTTAAAGCTACAATCAGTAACTTTTGGTTAAAAAATAAAATTACATTTTTGAGCAAGTACATAATGGATCAGTGTTTAACATGATCTCATTACCTAACCTTCATTCTCAACAGTAGGTTAATAATAATGATTTATCATTTGAGCTGTAAGGTCAGATTTCCCTAAATAATACCAGTTTGGCTTCATTTGACTTGAAGTAACCTGAATTTTATGTTTCTAACAGAGATGGCAGTAGAGAGGTGAAAGTTACAGATTGCAGCTTTAAAGATGTGCTTAGTATGCAGTATACAACTAGAGCACACCACGTGGTGTATTGCATCCCACAATGCAATGCATCAACTATCTTTTTTTATAATAAGTAATAAATTAGAACCCTAAAACCACCAATAATTAAGACATTTCTTACACAAAATCAGAAAACAATCGTTTTTATTACTGCAGTTATAACTGGATTTCATTTAAACATGCAGAGCAGTGAGTTCAATAAGACAATAATGTGACATGCTGTTGTTTGATATATTATTATACTGCCTGATGCTTTAAATACTGTTGTAAAAGTAGCGTGCAGCTTACAGAGAATACTGCACAGGAAGTGTTTGTTTCTGAACACTGCGGATGTAAACCTCAGGTGAGCTTTCACATTCATCTGAGACCATGTGTCTGCTGTGCAGTGATGAAGACGGGAGAGAGCGGCTTCACCATCTTCAGACTCCTGAGTAAGAGACGCGTCTGGATTTGGGTTCAGTCCAACGCCAGGATGGCATTCAAGGCAGGAAAACCCGACTTCATTATCTGCCGTCAGAAACCTCTGACGTGAGTGTGCGCCACTTCCTGTCTGCGGCCTGAAACCTCGTCAACTGACTTGTGTATATTCACCAAATTTTACACAGGAGCGATTAGCATGGAAGATTTTGACAGTCAGATTCATCCAATTCAAAACATTCTGCTTAAATTTTGTTTTAAATCTAGTATTACATTTCTGTGGTTAATTCATTAAGAATCTGAATTATTATTTATTAGCTGACAGAGAACACAACACTGTGTGATTTGTCCAGAGAAAAGTGGCTCAGATGAGCATTTCATTTATGCAGAATTAAAGCCAAGTTTAGGAGTTTTGTTGAGCTTTGAGCTGCTTATTGCTTTTAAAAACATTGCCAACAACACTGATAAAACACAGATCTTTATGATGTTTATGTTTAATGTTAAATATTTGTTTATTAATAATAATCATAATATCATAATCATAATAAACAAGTCTTTCCTCAAGCAATATAGATCATTAGCCTGTTTACTGTTGCCGAGCAACTGATTCAGTCAGATTGTGTAGTAGTTTTATGATATAATTTATACTATTATATACTTTATTTCAGGAATGAAGAAGGTGAGGAGCATCTTTATCAAAGACAACTGCAACTTCCATTCAACTTTGCGACTGGCGAGGCCGTCCTGTACGAAACTTTCCCTTCCCTGGTGACACCAGGACCACGAGATGATCCATCCAGAACCTCACTGAAAAGCGATGCCATACATCCGGATTCCCTCCTGGGGTCAATGCTCAGTCAGGACCAATCTGTATATAACCAGCCTGCTGATCCGGCCTCACAGTTCTCTCTGGAGCAGGCTTTCACAGACAGCCAAGCTCTGCTCCAAGTTCCCAGCAAACTCTGGAGTGAAGATGTCTTGACTGAGAGCATCCAACAGGACTCTGACTCTCAGAGCACCCCGGAGACTCTGGAAAGACTTCTGGGTAACGGAGATGTGTATGGGGTTCTTAAAAAGCTGCAGCTGGACCAGGATGAGCTGAAGGAAGTGGACCGAGCTCTCCTTCAGCTACAGGAAGTGAGAGGAGAAGAACCCATCCGACTCAGCGACGTTCTGGCTAACGATGTTTTCTCATATGTGGAAGACGCTCTGTTGAGAGAATCCAGAGACGTTGGCCAATCAAAGCCTGGAGATGTGGACATAAATGGCCACAATAGTTATACTTTTGGGCAGCCTTGCAACCCGAGAATAAAATGTCAAAACTCATTCTCTGGATCACAAAAGCCAACCGAATCTAACTTAAAAACAGATACTGGATTATCTGGACAAAACATACAAGAAGAGGTGGAAATGAATGACCCACAGAACTGTTTCACGTGTCATGCTAATACTCAGCCGTCTTTCCAACATTCACTGAATCACAACTCCTGTTGTTCTCTTCCAGCAAATACAACAGACCGTTTCTATGCCCCATCCCATAATAATTGCCCCTCCTTTGTACAAAACGCTAATATTGTGTTGTCAGATCCATCCCAGAACAGACAACATCATCTTCCTCCTGATGCCCCTGGGCAGCCGTTCTTTATAAACAATCAACATCCAGATCACCAAGGTGTCTTGCCGCCATGGCAACAGCAGCATCACATCGTCCCAGTAACCCAGACGAGCGGTCTACAGAGATCTGACTGTGTTCAGAATGACTGTATTACCCAGAATTCCCCTGTCACACATAACAGTTGCTCGCTAACAGAACTGTATGGACCTTACACAATTAATTTCACTCAGATTAGCTCGGTATCCCACAATTCCTCAGTAAGACAGGGATCATGCAGTAATAGTTTCTCAGAGAGTGGCAGAGCAGGGCAGTTTAATGTCACAGGTCATCCTGCGTGGCCTGTATCAGGATATCAGAGGTGCGATATGTCATCTAATGACTCTTTTTCCGGTTTACACATCCCTGTTTCTGTGGAAACAGACTGCAGTCGCTCCTCCTGCCCAGAGGCATCTGGAGAAATTAATTATTGAACAGCGTTTTGACTCTGTTTTGTTTTTAATCGTCTAAAGTGTGACACTCAAGGTCCAAAATTACTACTAAGTGCTAAATATGCTCGATGTAACTACAGAAAACTGGCTTGAAATTGCAGTTTAAGAACAACATTAAAATGAAACTTTGGAATAAAATCCACAAAGGATCAATGTCACAGTTTAATCTGTTACAGGTAACAGTGACCTGTGCAGTTGGCTACAAATAAACAGCTGAATAATTTCATTTTCACCAGGATAATAAATAAATGTTGGGACAAATTTACTCATTCTTTTATATTACTGTTTTAACATTTTAGAGTAAGAGTGAAGTCATTAAAGTAATGAGTAAAATAGGACTTGTGTCGTGACCAGAAGATGTTAAACAAATAAAAAACGTGTATTTCAGTTTCTTCAAAGCTGTCACGCTTTATCTAGATTACATCTCGGCACGTGAAGTGCGTCACGGGATGTTTTTAAACGGTACTGAAGGAGTTCTCATGTGCGGCACACTTGTTAGATGATTTTTCAAGCACAGGGGAGGGCAGTCTGCCCTCACAACACTAGAGGTGTGTTGAGAGTTATTTACTGTTCACCCAGCAGTGCTGCTGATTTCCTCTCAGTGAAGGTTTCACTCTGAGATGATGTGATGCTGGACGTTGATGTTGGACGTTGATGTTCGTTGAGTCTCTGGAGTCTGCTGATCTTCTCTGAGGAATAAACCAGGTGCTGCTGTCAGACGTCTCTGTTTCTCGTCTGATTACAGTCAGCACATCTGGTTGTTTGTCTTGTATTGTTTTCTTCTGCACTGTGTGAAGAACTTCACTCAGTAAGTTGTAGTATAATGAAGTATAGTAGCAGTATAAACACAGACAGGACATTTCTAACTAAATGTGTGAATGAAGGGTTATTTCTGAAGACTAACCACTCCTAAGATAAAATATATTTAACTTACCCATAACCTCTAATATATTGGCAGAAAAGCACAGGTAGTTAATGTGTAGTTACACTATGTAGGATGATAATGATAAAAGTTCGTATGTTAAATATATTTAGTTGGTTTATTTCAGAGATTTCTGACTAATGCACTTCACACACATTTGTTAAGTCTACAGCATCACCGTGTGGTGATGTTAGGAACTGCAACACGTTACAGCGTGTCGTACATGGAAACTAATGGAGTTGAATTTGCCCTGATTAAAATGGTTTCATGTTTTAAATGAAATGTTTAAAGTTTCGACAGTCCGTGTAAATAATAACTAAATAAAGTTTGTGCTCTGGTTACATCCTGCACGTTTGTCACATGTTGTAGGCTTTCTCATCAAGGTGTTGCATGCAGGTTTTTCAGACGTTGTATTAATGCTATTGCTTGATTTTAAGAATTTGTTTTTATTTTGTAACATTTTCAAAATGTTTCACAAGCAACGTAACAATAACGTGTTTGATATATGATATATAATGTTAAAAGCATTCTGCGAAGGTTACTGCAAAAACGTTTTGATATGTTTGAGAGAACCTTTAGAGAACGTTGGCCAACAGGATGTGGGTTTAGATGAAGGACGAGTGTTTAATTGGGCTTCTGTGGCACTTGTTTGTGAGCTCTTAAAGTTACCAAAAAAGTTCTTACAGTAATGTTAGTGAAACGTTTCTTAATGTTATATATCACATCTCAAAAATGTTGTTAGTGGAACATTTAAAAAATGTTACAGAATTTAAAACAAATTGGAATAAGGTTCTTATAACCGAGCAATAATGTTAATACAATGTGTAAAAAACTGCATGTTTTGAACTTTTCTAGAAGTTGTTGTTTAATGAAAACGTTACAGAAACGTTCTTACAACCTAACATGTTAGCTGGGTTTAAACTTTTTAATCGTACAGCTCGAGTCATCAGACTCTGTTTCAGTCTGTTTGTGCATCAGTCATCAGTCTGTTGTGTATGTGAATGTGTTGTGACGGGGCTGATGTGAGTTTGACTCGCACCGTGAATCTTGACCAAGTCTTTCTGCTATTTGTCACTTACATGCTCATATTTAAAAGCTTTAGAACCACAAAAAGATCTGCTGTGTTCTGATCAGTTTGTGTAGAAGAGCATTACCTTTACTGCTTAAATGAAGAACTCACAGCAGTGAGTATACAGATCAGAGTACTCACACCTGACGGGATTGATCTCTTTTAATGCTCGTAATGCTGGAATCTGTAACTTCGGTCTCTCTGCTGTCATCTCTGTTTGAAACAAAGCTGCAGGTCACTTTACATGCTTTTATTACATGTTGTAGTGAAATGAACTCAGCTCATATTATAAATCATTATTTTATACTTACCATTGAGAATCATGGTAAGGTAATGAGACATAAACACTGATCTGTTATATGCTTAATAAAGCTGGATGGGTGGCAGCTTTAAAATCCTTCATCTTTGCTTAAATGCTTGCAATTAGCTTTTTATTTATTATTTTAAAATATGGAAAATAGTCACAATAAAGACTCAATAGATGTGTCCAAAATATTTGACCTTATGTTAGTGTTTGTACCCTGACTGAACTTGATTGAATCTGCCTGACAGCATGACCTGTACCGCCGCTCTGCCACTAGAGGCGCTGTTTATTCTCACACTAAACTTATGAGGCATGAGCAAAGCTTTCTGCAATAGCCCATAGACTTAAGACTTAAGCAACCACTTAGCAACTGCATAGCAACACCCTGGCAACCACCCACAACACCCTACCATTGAGTTTTGCACTGGCAGACACCAGAAAATGTATAAACCTGGTTTGTTTTGTCATGTTTCATTGTACTCTTGGGTTGATTACATAGACGCTGAAGAAAATGGCTGCCACGTCCCTCCTTTTCTCATCCCCCCAACACCACCAAACATGGCAGACATGAGGGAAAAGGACCACCGGTTTGTTTTTAACACAACAACAGATGGCTGAGTGTCAGCGCGTTCTCCTCCAGCCCAAAATCTGAGAGGAAATATAGCTGTGGAATGGACTCCAGATTGCTGCTTTCTCGGCCGCTGATCATCCCTCGGGTAAAATTGAGGAGATTCTGCATTTGTTTTTGAGCCAAAGGAGCTATGATTATAAAGAACTAAAAAAAACAATGAACATTAAATCAGTAGTTTGTTTATTGTTTGTTTATGTATTCCAGCATTTTAGCAGCGATGTGAAGTTGTCTTCATTCGGCTTTGTGTGCTCAGCAGTCAATGTTTGTACCCAAATGAATTTTGCGTACAGTTGGAGTTTATTTTCCTCTAAAACGCTTCACGGCAGATGTTACTAATAACCCACGCCATTTTAAGTGTGTGGATGAAACATGATGTCATTCTTTTGGGATAAATTTGTATGTTGTGGAGAAAATAGATTTTATTGCATGTCCTCTGGGTAAATTGAAGAATTAGTTCAGTCCAAAATTAAAATTTTCTTTTAATTTACTCACCCTTGTGTTTTTCCCAAACTCTGTACTACTAGCAAAATGTACTACTACCATTACTGCAATAACATTTTTGATAACTTTGAGACAACCTTTAGAGAACATTAGCCAACATTCTGAGAATGTTCCCTAACAGCTGGGAGGACACAATGGTTAGCAGGTTGGACTCCTCCTCAACATTTTTATATGGCTGTACAAAAGAGCATCAGGGGTTCTGGTAAGAAAAACAGCGCGCCAAATTTTAAAAATAAAATTCCATTAACCAGACAATTGTGCATATGTAGACTACAATAAATACAGCGTCAATTCAATAAAGGATAAACACGTTTTTTGCCGAGCACAATATTGTATTGGCTGCTGAGAGCATGAAATTTTAATTAAATGATGTACTGTAAATCATTGTAGTACCAGGTTGGGTTTTTTCCACGTCCAGTGTACAAACCAGTTCAGAAACGAAACTTCAGCAGGTTTCAGACCCGTCGCTTTCTGTTATCGACCTCAGATTGTAATATTGGGTTTTCATTAGGCAGTACAGATGGTTTATGGTACCATACATTACTTCTGTAAAGTTTTGGGTCCCAGGTGAGATGTTGTTCTATCAGTGAAGGTTTATTGAGAAGATCCTCAGAAGGATTCAAGATTTCCCTCCTGTATTGTACAGAGACGATTCGTCTGTGTTAAACATTAATTGAATTTTGATTTTAGGCAATTATTCTTCATTTTTGTGGGTATTTGCATTAATCTAAAATATTAATGGGTTCATTTGGCTGAGCTGAATAACATATTTGACCGCCGAGGAGCTTTCCGAACTCTCTCCCCTGAGACATTTCAACACAAATCTTACAGGCCCTTTAGGAGAGAACTGAAACCACTGCAGACCTCACAAAAATTACCATAACACCATAAAAATATACCATATACCATGATGGACTAATTAAAGGTGAACCCAGCTAACAATTTTAGTTTGTAAGAACGTCTCCCCAAAGTAACATAAAATAACAAAAACGTTCAAAATATTATTTTAACTGTTCCAGGAACAGTTTTTAGTTTTAGTATTAACACATTTTTAGTATTAACATGTTTTTTTGTATTAACATTATTGCTTGGTAACAAGGTATTCGGCTTAAGTTATTCAAACGTTATTCAAACGTTTTCTTTTCTTAATTCTGTAACATTTTTAAAACATTCTACTAACAACCTAAGAATATAAAATATAAATGTTTTTGATTTATATGAAATGTAAAGTTTAAAAAAGTTTAAAAAAAACAATGACTGTATTCAAATAGATTTCACTCATACTTATTAAAGGATGTTGTGAAAATGTTCGGCTGTTTCGGCTGGTTGTGTTGCTAGTGGGGCTTAAATGTATAACTCAAATATAACACGTATAAAGCAAATCAACACGAGACTGTTTTTTAATTAGGAAAATATATAGATGTCACATATACATATTTATGCTGTGTGTCACATGTGCTACTGAAAGCAGCAGGGTAAACCAGCAGGGTTCCAGCTCTGCATATAGACAAAACAAGGTTATACACATCACCATATCATCTGCCTGCATCGCAATATTTCCATGATATGAAATTCAGATTTTGGTGCTGGGTGGGAGGGCAGGGGGGAGAGAGCGCTTTCCGGACGTTTCTCTCCTCGCCACACGGACTGTCAGACGTCACGTGCCAGATTGTTTTGACACCCCGTTAAGAAATTCAGAAGGAAGATGGACGGCTCATGAAATTTGCAGACCCTGATTGAATTTATGATATTTTCATAAAGGCCATCAAATGTGAGAGCCTGCAGGGGGGAGACCTGACAGACAGATGCGAAGAGAGAGAGAGAAAAAACATGTGAGGGCTCACGTCCTGTTTTTAGTCTCATACTGAACATCAGGCCTGTTACTGACCAAACCAAGGCTTTCATACTGCTAATTTGGTTAATTTGTGGTTACCATTGTTTAACTATAGTAACCTTTTTTTGGTTAAACCAAGGCACTTGTAGATCAGTGTTCAGTAATATAGTGGCATCTCTGTGTTGATCTCTGTTTGAAACATAAAATTGCAGATTACTTTACATACTTTATATTAAATATGTTGAAGTCAAATAAAGCCAAAATTTCCTAGAACCCCGGACCCGACAGCTCAAATTATAAATCGTTATTATACACTTATCAGGGTTACGTAAAGAGACTGCGTTGGTTTAAAATACTTTCTTCTATTCCAGAGTAATATGCAGAGAAAACATACATACGCCTGTGTAGGTTGATTTGATTCCATTGAAAGGCTACTACAATCAAAACACGGCTAGCCAACACAACCAGCGAGTTTTTCTGAGGGTGTTTTAAACAGTTTTAAAGCAGTTTTAAAGCAGTCACCATTTTGCAGTTAAAGAAATCTTGTTCACCCCATATTAAAAGTCTCACTTTATGTTTTTCAATGCTCTGTTCCTTAAATAACACGACATTACTGAAGTTAACAGTGCTGTGAATGTAAATAATCAAAATTCAGTTAGAAGTTTGTGTTGGTTAACTAGTTTCTGGCCAGCGGCAAGAACATGAAGACAAAAATAACAAGATAAAACAGATATCAGAACACAAGTTCTTGTGAGGAAACCAGCTCTGTAGATGAGAGGGGGCCTGTGTGTTACTGAGGAATAAAAAGAGATAAATATCTGATGTTTTCAAAGACCTGAGCCTTTAGTTCATTTGAAATGAGTTTGTCAGAGTTGCACTGCCCGAAACCGCCTCATCTTAATTATTTAACTAACTGAAAAATTAATACAGCAATTTTTTTTGGGTGCAAATGCCTCCGTTTGCACTACAGATTCGGGAAGAAGGATGTTAAATATTTATACCTTCACAATCCTTTCAATTATTATCCAACACTTTGATAGGAAGAAAAAACTTAAATGAGAATATTTGTAATGCAGAACAGCTGAATTACCTTCTAAAACAAAATACAAAGATCAATTATTAAAATTAGATGGAGACATTTATTTCAAACACATTCTGTTGTTTGCCTGTCATTTCTCCTCTAAAACTTGATTTGTGTACTGTTGTCATGTATACTGTTGTGTACTGTCATTGTACAAAAGATGCCCTCTGATATTGTTCTGTGTGATTGTATGTAAACATTATATGCATAATTCAGTCATGTCTAAATCAGCTTTAAAGTTCAAATAGAATAGAATAGAATGAATAGAATAGAATAGAATAGAATAGAATAGAATAGAAAGCTTTAATTGTCATTGTACAGCTCTGCATACAATGAGTGCTGCTCTTGTTGGAGTCACAAACGTGTTGTCAAAAACAATTAAACAAAATCAACAGAGCATAACAATATAATAATAGAAGATAAGAAGATTAAAGGGTTTAAATAAGTAAGAATAAGTAAGGGTTTTTTAATATAAAAAATATAAAAAATGGCAATGGCTCCCTGCATGTGCATTTGAAACAAATTATCATATTAATGTCGTAAACAAACGTCATTTTTACATTTTCTATAGAAAATGTGTCACGCCTCTTTTTCATCAATTACTAAATAGTAATTATTTTGCAATTGTCATTTTAATAAATATTCATATTTTTTAATTAACATTGCATGTGTATTAATTAGGAAATTATTGCAAGCATTACATTTCGAAAGTGTCATCGCAAAAATGTATTCCTGCCACATACTTTCGTAGAAGTTGCTATGCATGCAGTCATCCAGCGTGCTGGAAGTCATCATTTTTAAATGTTGTCTGGCTAAAGATAGGCTGGTCGTAACCATGACAACCATTGCTGCATCACTTTTCACAAAGGCATTGGTGAGAGAGTGCAGGTGTCTGTATCGTCCGAGTCTTATTTAAGCTAGAACACACGCACACCTTTATAAAGCTGTTCATTAGCATACAGTCTGTGATGTGTGTGAGGAAAAAACTGAATAGACATGAAATTCTGCAGTTTTTTGAACAAAATGTGAGTGAAGCTTTACAGTACAAAAACTGCTGCCGTGATGCTAGACTGTTGCTAAGTGGTTGCTACGGTCTTCTGGCGTGCTTGTAAACAACACGGTGCACAATTTAAAGCTCCAATCTGTAACTTTTGCCTCTGTACCGCCATCTCTGTTTGAAACATAAAACTGCAAGTTACTTTACGTACTTTTCATTATGTATGTTGAAGTCAAATGAAACCAAACTATAATTTCCCGAGAAATCGAACGGTTGTAAATCAGGGTAAGGAGACTGTTTTGAACACTGATCTGTCATTGCTCAATAGCTGATTTTTGTTTGATGGACTCCTGCAATACTCCAGGAGTATTGGAGTATAGTTCTGTAGATCTTCCTTGTGTGAATTCGTAGGGGTTTCCTGAACCCTTTAGAAGATTTGAAAGAATAGTTAATCATAGAACCGGGTGGGGGAAGCTCCTTTTATGGAAAATATAATGAATATGGTTATTCTGACAGCTTGTTCACACCCAGCCTCCCCCAAACCTGGCAGATTCTCACTTTACACACCCTGTCACCCCCAAGTCCTAAACCGATCCACTAAATCACAAGGGAAGAAAATCCACAGAGCCGGAGAATTCTGAACCTATAGAGTAATGGAGCCTGTGAACAGAGTTTTGTTTCAGTGCTCTCTCAAATAAATAGTCAAAAATAATAAAGGCACGTCAACACGGCCTTCATGCTGCAGCGCTACAGTTAACGTAACGATAACGTAAACGTGATCTTTATAGCATGATGGGTGCGGAGCCTGGAGCTGTTTCAATATTTAGCGTTGCACCATTGTCTGTGTGGGTAGTAATGATGATACATGCTTTCAGACAGATCCTGTTCTAGTACCACAGATAGTTCAGGCTTTCAGACTAAAGGTTTCAGGGGTCTGCTTTCAAATGCTGCTGTCAGTTCAGACTAATTAGATTATATCACCTCAATGACATTGTTGATCTAATGGTAAAGAACTATGGTTACTGTAGTTAAACCATGGTAACCACAAATTAACCATAGTTTTGCTACAGCAACCATAATTTAAACATGGTATTCGTCATAAAACTGTGGTTATACAAATGATAATCAGTCCAATGAAAAACCACGATTACTACACTTTCACTGTAAAAGCATATTTTTTATATATTTTTTTTATTTTATCATTTTTATAAAGGATAATTTTTCTAAACCCCTAACCTCTTAAGTATGAAACTCTGACGGGTAACTCGTCCTGTGACATTTGTGGTACTGTATCTCAAATCATGTGGCTTGCACTGTAGAGGTGTGCCATTACCTTTGTAAGCAATCAGATTGACAGTTTTTACCTGGCAGCTGATGGTTGTTCAGTATATTTTGAAACAAAGCTATGTGTTTTGCAAATGCATATGTTTTTTTGTGCAGAAACAGCATTAATACAAATCACAGCTTCCATGCTCATCGAACCACATGCAACACTCAAAAACCGGGCCAGGCACGATCTTTGTCCCACATATGCGAGGCGCAATTCGTGGCAAAGCTCTTATTTTAATTAAAGTGGCCCTCGCAGGATATCCACGCATTTCGAGGAATATTTGCTCCTCCTTTGTCCTTTCTATTTTTCCTCGCTGCGTATTTGCATGAACCGTTGCAGCAGGAGGCTGCTCCCCCAGCTCGCATTTACATGCATAAATCTGTGGATCGGATTTGTCCATTATAGCTGAGAGTCCTAAAAGCAGGGCCTCGGGGTCTGGTGCTCTAATAAGCCATGCGCTGTCAGAGCCATGCCGCATTGTCATAAATTGTGTATGGAGGTTATGTTTTAAACATTGTATTGCTAACACACACACACACCTTTAGACAAATAAACAGAGCCATCCGCACACAAAACCGATCAACACAAAAGAAGTGTACATACTGTATACAGAATGCATGAGCCTATAGGATCATTTCTTGCTTGAGAGGGCAGGGCTGGTTTCAGCAGAAGGAAGAGATACGATATGAGGGAGGGTGTGACACAACCCATCTGTATCAAACTGAGTGCTGTTGTAAGTGCTCGAATCACCCATTGGTTTCAACCTTCGTTTGCAGCGGGGGCTGGGCTTCTGCCTGCATGCGGGCGTATATGTCTGTATGCATGTGTGCACACGTGTGCAAAAGCATGCTTGAACGCATTGCACATTTTGGCAGCGCACAAATGTGCAAATGGGTGGGTTTGACTAAAGTGGAATATTAAATTCAAGTGTTTCAGACAAAACAAAATGGAAATAGCTGCAGATGAGCGGCATGGAAAGACTAATTCCACACGAGATAACAATTCGTTTGCCCGAATCTGGAATGAATCCCTGCTTCCAGGCAAAGGAATGATACATTTTTAGAAATATGCTAAACAAGAAAGTCTTGTAGGGATATTTCCAATTTTGTGAGGAAGAAAACAAGGGCAGTAAGTGGGTGTGATATCAAGACCCACCTCTTTTTCTTTTCTGATAAAATAGAATAAAATAAAACTTAATGTGCTCCTTTGGCTAATAAGCTTCTGTGATTTAGATTTTATTGGTTACGTTTGTATAGCTTTGTTTGTTTGTTTTTTCACCACAAATGTTGTAACAAATCCTGACTTTATTTTTCTCATATTATAAATGTAGGTGCTTTCTCTACATTTTTCATCTACATTAAAAATTACAATCAAAGACATTTTAAAACCTAAATAAATAGTCTGTGTACAGTGCTATTGGTATCTTTCCTTTAGTAATTTCACAAAATTAGTAGTTTAAGTTTAATTAAGACATTAAGATGTAAATAAACCCACGTCATGTTTTGTGTACATTTCTTTAATTTTAAAAATGGTTCCAGAATGCTTTTGAAACAGTACTAAACCAACATACACACAACGTTGCATTTAATGCAGAGATGCAGCTCCTGTGATCTCCTCGTTGCCCTCACATGCCTCCACGTTAAATCTTCATCTCTCCTCCCCCCCGGCTCTCTCGTTTTCTCTATCTCTCCGTTGCCCGCCCATCAGAGCCCGCCCAGACCCTCTGGACACCCCCCATGACACCCCTCCTCTCTCGCTTGAGCGTTTAGTGATTAATGTGAGTTTTAATTGTCAAACTCACTTTTATGCTCATTAAAGTGCATTATGCAGCAGTTAGGGTATTAAAGTTCAGTGAGAAATTTCATGCATACTAATCAGTATGCAAATGAGGCTGGCATAAAAGAATCCCTAGGTGTTGGAAGTGTCGTTAGTTATCTCTTGCCGTGACTGTCTCCAGCAAGCAAAAGAAATGATTCGGGCTAAATAGATTTTTTTGGTACGTGTGCAGGGATAGAGCAGGCCGCGTATAAAAGCCAGCTTAAGAATGGAAAGAATGCGATAAAAGGAACTATTCATTGACACGTAACAATTAGGACAAAGACGCCAGATAGAAATAGCTTTCCGTACCGAAAGGGAAGAGTCTGCGGCAGCCATTATGAATTGAAGACGTACATTGTGTTTACAGTGGAATCTCCATGTAAAAAAACAGCAGAAGTTATTGCTGCTTCTGCGAGCTTACTTTTACAAATGCTTCTTAAGGAGAACGTTTTTAAATTTACATTTACTTATTTAGCAGATGCTTTTATCCAAAATGACTTACAGTGTACGTGTGTTCCCTGGAAATCGAACCCACAACCATTGCTCATGCAATGCTCTACAGGATCACAATCTAAAAGTATTTTGCATTCTTGTTTGCTTCCCTGTATAAATAACAAAAACAAATTTAAATATTTAAATATTAAATGTAATAGGCTGGGTTTTGCTCGTCTGCACACAATGAAAGTGAATGGAGACTGGAGATGTCAGGCTTTGAAAAATGACAGAAACAACACACTATAAACGTAGTGACTCGTGAGTCTTAATTCAGGTCTTCAAAAGCCATGCGATAGCTTTGTGTGAGGACCAGACGGAAATTTAAGTCGTAACTCATTGAAAAACTTCCCTCAGTCAGGGCTTACAAATCTAATTTTGCATTCAGTCAAATAAATTGCAATATGATGTATCACCTCTGATTGGACAACAGCTTGAGCTTGGTGACCAAAATGAAATGTTGTTGGTTTTCGGGTGTTTATTGACTGATAGCCAATGATGTCCAACCTGCTTTATCATTTTATCACAAAGCATATGCAAACGTTCAGATAATGTAGATAGAGTATGACAAAAAACAGTACGCTGCGCCTTTAAAAGCTGAAAAAAATATCAATCTGAAATATTATGTGCATTTTTTAAATATTGAGGAAGAAATGATCTCATGTTATTGCAAAAGCAAAGACAAATGAATGAATCTTTGTGTGTGTGTGTGTGTGTGTGTAAGACCAAGAGCATAAATAAATGCCCTTTCTTGCCCCCTCACAGTGGCACACACGCGGGGAGAATAGCTTCTGTCATTATTGCTGCACCATTTTCCTGTCTGCAGGGCAAAGATGAAACAATAATAAAGATATTCAAAATGAGGCTCATACATTTACTCCACAGCGTGATGTGAGTGCACTGTGAGATGAGAGCGCTGGTCCGTTTGCTCAGCACCAGGAGAGGGCTTCTGGATGCAAACAAGATTCCCACAGGTATTTGGGAAGGATGCAAAATGTTACTTGCTACCCACAATCCTCAGTGGCTTTGCTTTGTGCTTGGACTTGGATGAAGGAATAAATTTGACTTCTCTTCTTTGCTTTTAGGCACTATAACAACTTTCTGTAAGTTCTAGGAATGTTCAAAATGTCCAGATTTTTAGATGTTGTATTAACGTTACTGTTTGATTATAAGAATGTTATTCAAACTTTTTAATTCTGAAACAAATGAAACAAATGTTTTCATGGATGGATGGCTGGATAGACAGACAGACAGACAGACAGATAAATACTCTATTTAAAATGCAGATAGATTCTATATTCTCTATGTTAATGTGAAAAGAAACTGAAAATAATCTGTTATCTACACACTTTACAGTGAAACCAAAGTGTCAAAGTTTAATATTAACAAAAGAGTTGTGCTATGATAAATGTGGATGTCAGTATAATGAAAAACATGAGCGAGATCAGAGGAGAGGAGACATGGGCCAGTTCAAACCCCCCGACTCTCTGTTTTACCAGCTGTCATTAACATCATGCCAAAATGTTGTCAGATCAAACAGATTTGTTTTGGCCAAGTCTGTACGGATCCTTTGATCAATTATCCTAATTAGAAGGGCAGTTTTCCAGGATTCCATATGCATGAATCCATGTTTTAACTGGATGACAGAGTCACCAAACTTCACAAGGGCTGAGCAACACCTGAATGTCAGAATCTAAATTCACTGCTGATTCCATATAGACATATTGATTCATAAAGGATGATTCTTGTATATTAAGATGAGATTAAAGTTAAAAATACATACATTTTATTGAAACAATGTTAGTGTAATGTTAACATCAACCTGATTCTATTGGTGGCTTGTTGTTTAGTTGTCTTACTGTGAATGGTGCAAATTATCCCAAATGCAAAAGTTTGTAATCATTTCTCAAAATCTGCTTCCTTTCTGAGCTCTCTGAAATGTGCACAACAATTTGGTGTAAACAATCATTTGGAAAGGTTTTATCATAAACTTTGAAATATCTGTTTATATAGTAAATTCATTTTATGTAGTATATTTATATAGTATGTACATTTATATAGTATGCACATTTCCATGCAGGTAAATAAGAAATAACTAATTGCTTACTCTTCGGAAATATTTAATTGAACCATGCATATGATTTTAGCGTATGAAATGCTACGACACCTGCTACGTCTCGCAGCATGAATCCATTAAAATGTCTTCCATGACAGATGATGGAAGCTCAAATTGTGCGGATACTGATCAGAAATACATTACATTGATCGGCTGGATGTTACAACATCTCACCAATGAGTTTCAATGAGTTACATCACGTTTCTCAATCAATTAAATTTATCCTGAGGCCACATATTTTAATATCACCGGTGAGACTCGTGCATGAAATTAAATTAGTGCTCTTGCTTTTTAGGTGGTAAATTCCCCTTCTGCAGTTTTGATACAGTCACCTGCTGTAATCTCAGATCTATCACTTGATCTGATATAGGACAAGACGTTACCTCTGGAGATGATGTGGCACTCACAGAACTATTGCAAACACAATAACTGTAACCATGTCACTTCAGTATTTTTTATATTTGTCAGCTTTTCTTTTAGCTTCAAACACAAACACATTGGCTCCTAAAGTGCGGCATAAACTATATATGGGTTTAGAGGATATGCTTATGTGGATGACACTGTACAGCGGTGGTCTCAGATCAGGTCTGATGGTTTTCAAGATGGCTTGAATTAGGAGTAAACCTTTTTTCGTTACACTGCATATTTAAGATGAATAGATCTCAGTTATCTATTCAGCATTTAGCAGATGCTTTTTAGCCAAAGTAACCCAAGCGATAAATTAAACTGCTGTGTTGGATTTTAAAGCTACATTGGAATGAGGAAAGAAATGTTTATAATTCTTTAATTTCTAACTACTAGATGGATTATCGGAACCTCAGCTGTGATGAACATCTGAACAATCACACATAGCAATATTTGTTTGCTTAATAATCTTTGTTTAATAATGTTTAATAATCATATTTGAACAGGACCACAGTGATAAATCAAATACAAGAGGTGAAGTCTACATTTCACTGTAGTGATTTAAACTCACCGCCGTTTTTTCTTGATATATTATATATTGAAAATATTTTCATTTTTATTGTTTTTATTGTATTTTATTGTTAACAGAGTCGAGAATATTTTTGGTCCACTTTTCGGAAGAGAAACCATAAATGTTAAACGTGTACTTGTTTGTATACAAACATTTTGTGCTAGCTCCTGTTAACATTTTAGGGTACGATATAACTTAGATGGCCTCAAAGCCAACAAACTATAACAAAATATTAAAAAATTAGACTACTGAACTGCTGAAACCTAGTGGTGCTATTGCTTTTCTTTCAAAAACAATGTTTTAATACTTTCTACCTGTGTGTTGACCTTTGAGGCCATCAGAATTATATGATCATTTATCTGTTCAACAAAATAAATGAATAAATAAATGTAAAGGCTCTGATTCCTCATAAATGACATTTCTGTGACAGCTCCTGTGGGACCCTTCCATACGTCACACGCAGGACTCCGCCCATGCCCCGCCCCTCTTCGCCTTTCCGTTTTCATCCTTTTTCCCACAATTCCACCCTTTTCCTTTCTTTTCCCTCCATGTTTCCCTTCTTCGTTTGAAGACATCATTAAAACCATCAGCATGTCTTCGTCCCCTCGTCCTGTTGTGAACTCGAAGTGACTCCGGGATGGAGTCGAGAGTCCCGCCTTCTTTTCCTTTTTTGGCAGAGCGGCGGACGCGCGGGCCACGCCCCCCCTCCCAAATACGTCCGCACGCACGGTTTGACAGCGCTCCGAGGCCCCGCCCCTTTCGCCAAATAAGGCCTGGCTGTCCTTACACGGCGAACAATCGATGCTCGTCGCAGCGTTCCCGTCCCGATCCCGTTTATATAGTACGGCGACTTCCGCCCTTGCCGTTAAAGCAGTGCGATCATGGCGGAGCGCGTTCAGCAGCCCCCCGCTAAACGGATCTGCTGCCGACCCGGTTACAGCACGACGTGCAGGCAGGGGCAGCGATCCGGTGCGACGGTATGTGGCGGTTCCGGTCAGGGGGGATCCAGCAAAACCCAGAGCCCCGAAACGCTCCTGGACATCGCGGCGCGGAAAGTAGCGGAGAAGTGGCCGTTCCAGCGGGTGGAGGAGCGGTTCGAGCGCATCCCGGAGCCCGTTCAGCGGCGGATCGTGTACTGGTCCTTCCCGCGGAGCGAACGGGAGATCTGCATGTATTCCTCGTTCAACACGGGCGGGGAGGAGAGCGCGTCTAACGGGGAGAGCGGCGACGAGACGCGGCTGCCGTTCCGCCGGGGCATCGCGTTGCTGGAGAGCGGCTGCGTGGACAACGTACTGCAAGTCGGTGAGTACGGACGGATCACGTTAAATCGGTTTAAAGCGACCGGCAGGCTGGCGCGTACGGGGCGGCTGTTGAACGCGCGGCGAACAAAGGGAGGAATGTACCGACGACGGGCTCAAATCTCCCGTCGGGCTTAACGTTACCCGGAGACTTCGCGGGATCCGGTCTCACCTCGGTTCTGGATGAAACGTTGTGGAAACGTTTCGTGGCCACGATCACCAGCGCGGAAGTGCAACGCGCGTCGGCCGATACGTTTGTCACGCAACGCGCGTTGTCGCCGCTTCGTCGCCGCGTTTGTCCGTGATCGTGGTGCTGGCGTGCACGGTCGTGCGGTTAGTCGTTTAACGGGGAAACGGCCGGTCCGACGACGCTCGTCTGCTCTGTTTATTTTCCTGAAGTGAAAGCGTGTGGAGCTGCGTAGTGAGTCCACTAGTAAGTCCACTAGTGAGTCCACTAGTGAGTCCACTAGTAAGTCCACTAGTAAGTCCACTAGTAAGTCCACTAGTAAGTCCACTAGTAAGTGTTGGATGTGCAGACCGCGTCAGCTAAACATGACGGATGTAGTCTGGTTATGAACATTGTTTTGTTTGTAATGAGAGTCCGGCTCCGGTTCAGTCCTGGACCGGGACCCTGCTGGTTTTGCGCTTGCTGGCTGCGCATATCAAATAGCCGTCAGGCATCCCTATTGAAATTGGCACTTTGTTCCCATTTTCATGTTCGTTTGTGTCTTTTCAGCTTTCTGTCACCCTCTAAAAAGGGAAGGCAAACAAAAGCGCCTTTTTATTTTCTTTCACCGCTTGTTAAATGGGAAAGATTTGGGCATGAATGGCGATTTAAAGGCGCAGCGCCTCGATTTCTATTTAAATGCTCTTAACAATGTGCGTCCCTAATCACGTGATTCAATGGGCGTCGTGACGTCACGGCGTGCCTCGAACCTCGTCCCATTCAGTGCACAAATAAACGTGATAATTACATCTGCTTCACATCTGTGTGTGAGTGGGCTTCACCTGGCTTGTTGTGGGGTAACTTCACCTCTGTTTCCAAGTCCCCGCAATTAGCCTTTTGGTTCTGTGGCTCTCCACCCTTTGGAAACGATTCAGGATTTTAATCCCATTACTGCTGCTGCTTAATTAAAATTGTAATGTAATCAGCAAACATGATTTTCTGCGTGGCCATTTCCCCTCCTCTCCGACGTCCGCAGTTTGCTGGAAACGGGGTGCCTCAGCTGGGCTTTGTGCCCTCACCCTTCAGCCAAAATGTGTTTTCGGCTCCTAGTAACACACACACACACACACACACACACAAGCCTGTCTCTTCCTGGAGTCTCTTAAATGGGCAGGCTGTCTTGGAAGATCAAGGGCTCTTGCCCCGTTTTCCAACAGGCTACGTGGAGCTCTCTGCTTTTGATTGGGAAGAGGAGAGCCTTTTCCCTTTGTGTGTGCCTCATTCCGAGCTCTGGCGATGGGAAATGACAAGCTTAAGCACACGGGGAGGGTTTGTTGGCTGATTGCATCCCAGTATGGAATGCTGTGCGAAAGTAAAGCCACGAAGTGATAAATAAAAGATGCAATCGTGCGACGCAGGCAGGGCTGGGGGGGATGCTTCGAGCAGACCCGGAGTAGCCGTGATAAGTAGAGCTGGCTGTGACGAACGAGCCTCATTGTTGTGACCGAATTCAGGACAGGAATTTGTTTTCGTTTCTGTCATATTCGAGGGGACGGGGAGCGCAATAAATCAATGTATTTGTCAGTAAATATGGCTTTTCTGTTCCTCTGGCTGTTAGCCATGATATTCTGTATTTACATACCAAGGGCAGATTCTCTTCCAGATCTGGTGTAGTGAATGTTTATCGGGCAAATACTCAAAGCATGTGGTGAACGCAGGACTGATACCTTATGGGATCATTACGGGATCCTATAACGTTACATAGGATCCTATAGCGTTATAATAATACTATAGGATCCTGTAGCATTGATGTTATAGGCAGCACTGATATCCATGAACACACAATATAGAATAACATTGAGGGACTAATGCAGGCACTCGTGGCTTTTGTTTTGCTCTGGAAGGGGTTTACATTTATAAACATGTCATGACTAAAAGTGAAGCACACAGATGTAAGAATGTTTTTCATATTATTCTTTCAAATGGAGATGTATGTATATTCTTTGATATATATAATTTAATATCAGTTACTGTTTATCTTGGGCCTCTTTTAATATTGGTTGCGACATTATATTGATCGTACTGAGCAGCGATGCTTTTGCCTAAAAGGTCATTGGGTTCAAGTTCACCCCCCCTTCAGCCATGCTGTTATCAAATCGTGTTGTGTGTTTCCATCTGTTACTGCTTTATTAGCCTATCAGTCATCTACCGTTGATCCTGTTAGGTCAGAATCTGCCTTTGGTTGTGAAGTGTTTGCCAATATGGTCAGCTGGTAAAGATCAATTGGAATTAAAAACAAATACCGTAATCACGCGACGGTGACCGCGGTAATACCGTATCTTTTGATGTGGGTTTACAAATGAAAAAAAAGAGGTTCAAATGGTATTGTGATGTCGCTGCTTTGTGTTGGCGCAATCGTTTCACAGTTAAATTTCAAAACAGCCGAGTGATGTCATTTTCCATTATTACCGCTCAAGTCAGGAAGTTTTGTGGCGCATTCTCGGAAATACTTAAGGTTTTTGAAATTCTAGAATTGTAGAATCTTAATGGCGAAACCGTATGTAAAGCCCGGAGAGGTTTATCGATCAGATAGAAAAGACGGCGGCAAATCTGTGTAATGATATAACTGAACAGAATAAACTGATTTATTTATTGATCTCACATCAGCGGAGACACACATTTCCATCAATCTTATTAACCCAGAAAGGATGTGTCTGAGAGCAGGAGAGAAGCAGGATAACTCCATACACGCTGCACACACCCGGGTGTCGGGGCTCTGTGAAAAGAGGTGGTCTGGACTCTGCGCTAACATTTCTGTCATTCATGCACAGAAGTGCAAAATTTAAGATGTGGAACTTAAATCTTGCATGAGGCTGTCGCTTTTGGGCCTGACCGAAACTTCATGTGGAAGACTGAGCCTGAGACTGAGTTTGGTAGCTGAATTGTAATATTTCTCATGCATCTGTAATAGTTAATAATGCTAATTTCCCCCTGCTTTTTATTACCGTTTATAATGTGATTTAAAGGAGGTACAGGAGCTTTAAAGGATGATTTTAACTAGAGCTGCACTATATTAAAGAGAAATTCGATATGCAAAACCTTGCCAAATAATGCAATAAAATAACGCAATATGATAATGCTTTAAGTTTGTAAAATCAGTTTAAATGCGTAAGTAATAAATAATATTTATAAATAATAAATAGTGACATATAAACATACATAACTTTTTGGTATTAAAAGGTGTTAAAATCATTACAAAACCATTACGATAAATATATTGTCATATGCACATTTGCGATATTTCAGTGCGAAATATAAATGGAGGTTTTTGTTATTCTGCTGTTATATTCGTTATTGTCTGTCATTTTCATGGCGGTTTGAAGTCAGATTGACAGTAAGCCGACAGATTAGCACCATGTATTGACAGTTAGTGCTCTGCCCACAGTTCCCTTTGAGGTTCTGTGTGGTGGAGGCTGTAAGCTCTGCTGAACTCACCTCAGAGGGGCTGCTGCAGTTTGCGACCTAGTTGTTTTCTTTACACGTCAAATACTTCAGCTATTAGGGCTGTTTAAGCAGGTTTTACGTTCTGGTTAGAACTCTCATTATAATACAGCCACTAAAATAATAGCACAGGCTTTCGTTCTTGTGGAATTTGGTCTGTGTGAAATCACAACATAATAAACTGTTTTGTCTTTATTGTAAAGTCTGACCTAAATGGTCATGGTAAGTTGGGATTGTAAAACACTTGTCTTATAAACGGCAGTCTTTGTTTTAATGGTTCCTTTAAATGGAATATAATTTATCTTATGTAAACATTTATGTTAATTATTAAACAGGTTGACATGTGCTTTCGCTGATGGGCAGTTGTTGTATTTTGCTGTATAATGTTGGGCAATATTATATTTCTCATTCACTCATTGATAAGCACAGGAAGTTGTTTATTTTTTATAGATGTGTAAACAGTTTATCTTGTGCTGCCACAAAGTATGGGAAATGTAGTTTCCTTCCACAAGCTTGTTGCACTAAACAAGTTAAATGGCTAGTATTTATTGTCTAGCTTTTCTAAGACTTCAACAGTGCACAAAATGCATACACGCTAAGTTGTAATGTTGATATTGATAAGAACTTAAAACCGATATCAGTTTGCTTTGGTCGTTTAGTGGTATTATTTAGATCCAGCTTATAAATACAGTCCTTCTGATATGAGTTTTTCAGTTTTTGTTAGAGTCCTTTGACATTCTATGACAAATGGTCTACATATGTTTATAACTTACTATATAGACAGCACATATATAGAAAGTTTATAAGTACCAGAGACATAGTATGACTGTGGTTTGGTTTATTTTGAAGTGAGGCCAGAATGCCTTTAGACTGCCAATAAGGTTTTGTTTTAATACAGCCTTGCTTGTTTGTTTTTTTTTTTTTTTTTACTATTTTACATCAGCAAGTCTCACACTCCTACGTGAAGCTAGTTTGAAAGTAAATGATGTGCAGCGTACATTATGTAGTAGCAGTCGCTTTTCTGTAGCGTCAAGCATTTGACCTTGTTCTGGAGGATCGTAGCGTTTCTCAGTATGGTAATATCTGCACACACTTCAGTTTGAGAGCCACATCAGTCAAGTAACTGGAGAGGATCAAGACGTTTGACTTCTGAGTGGTTCTTCTCTACAGGAAGAACCTCCTGGTGCGGTGACAGGCGACCACGATATTATTATTTAATAATCACCATCCATGATTTTCCACTTATTATTTTGTAGCCTGAAGTAAGACGTCTCTCAGAAGACACACTTTGTCCATGTGGGAGAGAGTGAGGGGTTTCAGAGAGGGCTGGAATGGAGGGAAGAACGAGTCTGAAATGTAGTCCACCTCGAAACGTCTAAATGCTCAAGCTGAATCCACAGTGCCCTGGATGGGTTGTTTTTATTCTGGGTGGAGTTTGGTCCTGGGGCCCCGAGTCCCATATAAATATAAAAAATGTCACTTGTTTAGATCTTGCAAACAGCCAAGCATGGTCCAAATTTAGGTTTGGAATTGAGATCGGAAAAACTTTTCCTCAGAGAGCTCGCACAACACTTGCGATATGGAATGTTGATTGTTAGCGTTTTAGCATTCAGTGTTTTTTTTTTTTCAGTTGTTTTCATTCGCAATTCTAACTTTCAACATGTTTTTATAATGTTTCTTTGTCCGAAAAGTTGTTTTGGAAAATAAATAAATACAAAAACAAATAAAGCAAGAACAAGGATCATTTGCAGGTGATAAAATGGACGTTTCGGCCTTTTGAATTCTTCAGTTTAACATGTCATTGTCTTTTTAATTCTAAGTTAAATTATAAGTAATTATATAGAAGAAAAACAACAGGACATTACAATCAATTACAGACTCCAGCCAATTACTTGAAATAGTTGTTTTTTAATTAGCCATAGAAGTTGGAATTAATATTGTACAACATTGCTCCATGAAAGTTGTGAAGTTCATGGGATATGATGCAAAATATTGCTGACGTGTTTGATTTCAGCCCAGTATGCTCATGTTAATGATGTTACATGGGCGACAGGTTTAAATCGGGCAAGCAATAGTTCAATCAAACAGCTTGAAACACTGTTATAGAAACTACACACTTGCTTCGTTCCCCGGACGCATACGCTCTCTTTTGTGCAAACTCTAAAGATTCACATGTGGACAGCTGTAATACAGTCCATGTGTGCATATGGTGTTGTCATATATGATTTGTTATGGTTGACTTTTCTACAAATACCTCTTGGATCTCACTTGACTCCATTAGTAATCTGAGGGATTATAGCGCGTTTTTCCCGTGATGGAATTTTATCCGATGTTCAGGGTGGATGTGTACTTTTTAAGCTTTTAACTTAGTTATATGTTTATGTAGATGGGCTTTTTCTCTAGACTTTTTCTAGCCTTTAAACCCAAAAAAGTTTTTTCATCATTTATGTACCATCATGTCATTCCAAACCTGTATGACTTTTTCTCTGCTGTGGAACACAAAAGAAGATATTTTGAGAAATGTCTCAGTGGTTTTGCGTCTATACAATATAAGTCAGTGGGTGTTACTGGTTACCAACATACTTCAAAATATCTTTTTTGTGATTGAAGAATTTTCATTTTTGGGTGAACTGTCTTTTTAAAGAAACACACCCCGTCTTAATCTGAGTCTCTCGCCCTCTTTTTCTCTCTGGCACAGTTTGAATCGATACATTAAGCAAAAGATAATGGCTGATCATTCAAATGCAATATGATGCCAAAATCCATTGGCATGTTTTCCGATGCATGCATTGACTGTGTATCAGCATTACTTTAAATGCAAATAGAAATTCAATGTTATTTTTACAGAATCAGTTTTTATCATGGTAGCAGTGAGGAAGAGAGCGACTGAATTCGGCAATTTCATGGTATTATGATTGTAATAACTTTGTGAGGCTACTAAGCTAAAGACTAGCTTTATACTAACGTAACAAAAATTGAAGCTACTCAACACGTTTCTTGTCTTGTTGTACATGATTAATCAGGGCGTTATTCAAAAGGGTTATTGTAATAATGTTATTTTGTCATTATGGGTTCTGGAATGTGTCTTTTGTTTTACAGTTTAGTCCGTTTTCAACAGATAAAATGTGAAGTCATGTTGTGAAGATGTAAAATTACTGAATATATTGCGTAGTATTATGTTCTCTGTATGAAAACTGTATAGAAGTAATTTGTATACTATGTGCTCGCTGTATACGGTGTATATATACATAGAATGCAGCCTTAGGCAGTGCAAGCCCAGACTGTGCTTCCCCTTTAAGAGTTTTTTTTTTGTTAACCTTCAGCATGCAATTGAGCGAGGGGCATGGGAAGCCTAAATATTATTAGCTCATTCTCTGGTTTGTTTCATAGGGGGTTGTGTGATGGAAGAAAGCGAGCTGGAGCGTCTTTAATTGCTTTAAGGGCTGCAGCCGTGTGGGTTTTTTCGTTAGTTAATATTTAGTTAATCTCTAGACTCCAGACCTGCGGGAGAGTTTTTCTCCACCTCTTCATCCATCTTATGCTGATCTGTATTCCGTCACGTCCCTCCAGCACCATTAACCTTCACTGAGGGTGAGGAAGAGGGGGGTGAGGAGTCGTATCGTGGGGGTAGGGAGCCGTTGGCTTGCCTTACCTCGACCGAGGGCTCTCCGATCTGTTTGTTTTCCATTATGCGGCTTTACTCCCTCCTTGTTCTCCTGGCTGTCTGCAGCAGACATCAGGGCTCACCGCAGGTCCATACGGCACCAGGCCCTATAAAAAGCCTGGAACGTTTGGGCCCCGTATTCCGGTATTGGATCCCGAGAGCAGGGAATTACCTCAAAAGCCAGATTGCTGTCCTTTAACTAATCCAGGCTACAGCGAGACACTGGCCATGGTTTGGGGTTTGGATGGGTACCCTGAAGTGCGGTGACGCACAAACCGTGGGGGTCCTTCAGGGAAATGGACGGATCGTAAAGAAGAACGTCACAACCTCTTCTGCTCCATATGTTGAGTTACGAGATTCTTTTTGAAAAATGGCGAGCAGGTTATTTATCTCGTACCCTCAACGTACCATGAGTCCCTCGTTCGTGGATGGCGAGGGCCCGATCAGTCTTCATTATCTAGGCCACAGCTGAGACCTGCAAAGCGTGCGGTGATGAATGAGACCTTTAAGTTCACATTAATAGCTAACTATTTCTCATAAGGAGCCTTAGATTGGTGCTCATAGTTTGATTGGTGCGCTGTGCTTGACTAACATCTTTGTACCTCTTTTCTTCTGGTACGTTGTGAGTTCTCCAAGGAGCCTTTTTAAGGACCCTGTGTTGGTAGCTTTGTAAAATGCCCATAGAAAGTCTCAACCATCAATGGTATGATAGGCCCTGAGAAGTCACTTCAGTGTGTTAAAAGAATAATTCACTCAATAATGAAAAATTATGACAAAATTTCTTTTTTCTCAAAAGGTGATGTTTTGAGGAATTTATACACGACTCTTTTGAGTTTATAGTGACCATGTCAAATCATGAATATAATCCATCTGACTAGCAGTAGATTTGTGAGGAACACACCAGAATTTAAATTGTTAGTCACTGAAAATGTCCCTTTCCACCCAAGCTCTGAAACAGATTACAGCATGTGTTGTGACTGTGTGTGACCGACAGCAAATTTCAAAATTCCTAGAAACATTTCAGTGTGTACTATTTTTAATTTCAGTCTGTTGCTCAATGTGAGAGTGAACGAGTGATGACATTCATTTTCATGCGTACGATAATTACATATGTTTTCATTTTTGGGCAAATTATTTCTATTAAAATCCTTGATTTAAATAATGTAGAGGAGGAGCTGTGGCAGAGGAGGGTGTGCCATTTCCCTGTTTTCATGTTTTCGTCTCTTTGTCTGAGAGCGTGGTTAACCTGACCATGCATCAGAGCTAGCAGCTGTGTTCCTGACGATCGTTTTCAAAAGCAAACCCAGGTCACCACTTATCCACCACTTCCTGCAGCCGTTCCCTCTTTTGGGACCCGTGTGCTGGATAGACTTACACGCACAGCAGCTCTCGTCCTCCGCCCCTGCCTTCCGCCTGCGCCTGGCTCTAATGAGCTATGAAGTACAGAGAGTTTAACCTTCCCAGGGCTGAACGTCTTCAGCTAAACAAAACAAACGCGGGCTCCTTCAGGGGACGCGCGTGCTAGCACAGGCCCTCGTGAGCCGATGCCTCGCCCGTCTCTGTCTCGCCTGTCAGCCGCCTGTGGAGAAATGAGTGGCAGCGAGTGCAAGAACCTGAAGTTCCTGAAGTGAACTAAGTTGAAAGGGATAACCAAGATGAATGCGTGTGCTTTATTGTGATATCCCTGTTTACACTTGATACGGAATCCAGATTCACTCCACTTGCTTTTTAATGCACATCCTGTTTTCTTTTAAGTAAATGATTCATAAGTGCAGGTTATTTCAAACAATAAAAGATTGCCTTTGTAATCTTTCAGCAAAACCCTAATGACTTTTTCTCTGCCTCTGAAATGACTTTGTCAGATGATGTCACTGAGTCCTCGTTTCGAACCCTTAATTTTAACTTACTGGTTCCATTCATGTCAAATTCATTTCATCTATTCATTTTATTTTGTATGAACAAAATACAAAATTTGTATTTTGTATGAAGTATGAACAGTGTTTAAGGAGACTAGTCTAAGGCTTGTTGTTGTGATGTTGATGTTGTTTTCATCGCTGATTCATACTGAAAACCTCAAGGCTGATTTTGAAGGGGTTGTTTTTCTTCCATTGTGGCACCAAATGTCCCCACAAGGTTGAACCAGCCAGCGATCCCCACAAGAGAAATTGGTTATTAAAAATACCAAATGATTATTTTTTTGAAAATGTAAAAATATAGAAAGGTTTCTGTTAGGAGTTAGGTGTAGGGTGAGGGGATCGAGTTTACAGTTTGTACAGTATGAAAGTCATTATTTCTATGGAAAGTCCTCCATAGAAACCTAACTGTGTGTGTGTATGTATGTATTCATCATCAGATTTTGAAATGAGGCTGCCAGACCGGTGCAATGGAGCTGCTGCGGCATTGTGATAGTTTGATTTGCTTGCCGAGCTGAAGTATGCTAACTATTGACAGGCCTTTATCATTTTTATTTACTGGAAGTGAATGAGTGAGTAAGCGAGGGAAGAAGAGTGTGTGTCAATTCCCTGGCAAAGCCCAAAACCGATCAAGATTTATGGTACCGTAAGAAAGACGAATGGATTGCTCCAGTTTTCATCCACAGAACTCCGTCCAGAGAGAGAATATGCCATAAATGCCATATTTAGCGCTGCGAAAATGTGCGGCAGCTGTTCATTTAATGAAGATATTGACAATGGCTTGGAATGGTTGGAAAGAAGCTAGTTTTGAACTTAATAATAATCATAATTCTGTCTGCCGGCTATGAGAGAAAACCCATTTCCCAACATTTACGCTTGTGGTAGAACGATACAGGAATCGAAAACGAGGTGCAGCAAGACAAATCGCTCAATGCTAAACTGAAGCGTTAGCTGTCTGTAAATGATACTCAAAAAAAACAAGAAAATTGTCATTTAAAGACTGCTAAGCCATCGGTTTGGCCAAAACAGTTTCTATGTATGTATTGTTATTATTGTTATTTTTATGATTATTAGATATTTACCATCACCAGCGAACAATCTGACACTCCGACAGGATAATCGTGCAGAAACTGCTTGTAAAAGACTCTTCGGTCCTTTTGTTTAGTTTGTGGCCTCTTACCTAACCAGACTGATTTGCCTTTTGTGTTCAGCTGAAAGGTGACGCCATTGGCTGCTTTAAGTTGTCTTTAAGTGAACGAATCGTTCAGGTCGCGCCGTAAGATAAGCGAACAAGCAATTCTTTGTGTTTGACTCAACTACCAGCAGAGCGTCTCAAAGCTCCCCTATAAAACCAGCTGGTGAGTCAGTTAAACTCTTTAAACATGGTTTGGAGTGGCTCATATCCTCTGAACGAGTTTTTCTGGATAGCAACAGGAAAGAAAAAAGCATTAAACACCAGAGCTGTTTTTCAAAAGCAGGGAAAAATCTTCAGTAAGCATTTCTCTCAGAAACAGAAGTAGTATTTTTAAGGTTAGAGAAAGTTGGTCTGCGGTCGTGTGACAGACGACGGTCCTGTGCAGTAAGTCTAGTGTGACTTTGACACGCTTTCGAGCACAGCTGTGCTTTCAAAAAAAAAAAAACAAGTCCTCACGACACAAAAAAAAACAACAAGCAGTCAAAAACAGAACTGATTGTCCACACACACACACACACACACACACACACACACACTCACACACACACACACACACACACACACACACACACACACTCTGGCTCCACAACACAAAAAAAAGAAAAAACTGGTGCAGCAGGTGGCATTTGCATTACTAAAATTTTGGCATGTTCGTCTCTGACAAGGTTAAAGGATTTACTGGACGTGGTGTCACCATGCCCCGCGTCTCTGGAGGAGATGTGCCTGAAAATGCGTGTGCAGGTGGCCAAAGCAATTTTTGGTGTGCCATATCATTATTAAAGGTAGGGTAGGCAATTTTGGTGAAGCTAGCAAAAGCAAGCTAGATTTGAAAATATAAGATCACACCCTTCCTTCAAAGTGCTCTCCAAAGCCATGCCTCCTCCAACACATGAACACGTACAGTTTGACAGGCAAGTAGGACATCATATCATTGTGTTCGGACCGAATACAATGATTGGACGAATATTTTAAGATCCTGCGCCTTCCACAGAACATATATATTTATATAAATATATTTAAACCATTTAGTGATTGCTATCAGGATGTGAAGAGACTTAACCAGCATAACAAATAATGTTTCTGGAAAAAATCACCTACCCTGTTTTATATAATGCCTTATGGAGAGTGATGCATGTATGAGTGCGAAGGTTTATTTTAATACACTTGAGAATATCTTAAGCTCGCTCGCACTCTGGGTTCATGTCTTTGTCTTAGTGTTTTGAGGAATTGTCTGAATTTTTGTAATTATAAAACAATTTTCCATTCAAAGCTGTTTACATCATTACAGGAAGAAATTACTGGTTTCCATGGCAACATTCATAACGCCAAAGATAATCCTTGTGTTGCTTTGTTGTGCACAACAGCCAAATACTCTCGCTACAATAGTTCGCTAGTTGTGAAATATTTAACAAAGCAATTGTCAAGTGAGAGAAGTCAGATTTCAGATTCAGAGATTTGTGAGTTTACTGTAGGTTACAGAAATTACAGCAAAAAAAGAGAGGATGAGTGAGAGGGTGAGAGGGAGTTTGGGATCTCCTTGAGGGATCTCAGCAGACTTCAGCTGTCTCTGTAGCACACTGAGAATAATGGATCTGTTTGTGTTGTGCTCTGAATGACACGCAGGGCTGTTTGAACATAAGACCCAATTTGTATGGTTTTGACAGTGCTCTTGCTGAAAAGTGATTTTGGTAATGTGCATTTAAATTTATCTGCATCAAAACCAGATTACCAGTATTGATACAGTCCACTTTGTCTGGGTTCTAATCTCGTGTTTGCTTTTGGTTTTTCCAGCATTCTTCTGGGAATGATCATACACTAGAAATTAGCTCTGATACACACATGGCTGTTTGGCTCTCACTCGCTCGCTCCATTTCATGCTAACGATCTGGGGGAGGGGTGGAGCTTGGCATCCGAATTCTAGAGGAGGAGGAGGAGCTTGGCACCAGAATTCCCTCTTTGTGTTATAGTCGTAGGCCAGGCTTTGTCTCGAGTTCCATGTTGACGGTTGGTGTTGCATGGATTGTGGAGAGACTTCACTCTCTTGTTAGCTTTTAAATGAACTGCACTGCTAAAATGAGCAGTTCTGGAGCCTGGCATTCATCGCCATTCCCCAATACCGATCTCCTTTGCTGTGTTCCAGCGGGCACAATGAGGGCTTGGCATGAAGGTCTGTCGCCATGCCACTCTACCCAATGACTCCAGCTGCACGTTGGTCGCATTCCCGCAATGCAAGGGGGCTTTTCCAAATGGAACGAGTCCACTTCCACTTTTCCCTCGGACAGGAATGCACCAAGCTCGGTTCCAAGTGCAGGTTCTGGCCATTAACCTCTACAAACAAATGACAACAGGCCCTTTCTGATCAGCCCAAGTGGCAGCATATGTGGACTGCTGCTATCTCTTCTACCAAACCAGAAGGATTAGACATTGTTTATTAGTTGTTCCCTCTGTCTATGAGCCAAGCGTGCTGTGTAAAAACTCCTTCAGTCAGTGTATCGTTCTTTTTAAGTCTTTTTTCCTCCAGAATTTCTGCTAACAGGATGTGCAGCTGGGTGATGGAAAGCCTTTAGTTTAGTGCTGAAAGACGTCTGTTTTAATGGTCTTGAGGGAGTGCTAGCGTTCAAGGTGTCAAGGTGACAGACTGTGACATTAGTTTGTTCTGAATGGGTTGTTTGTTTTTTAGTCTATTTATGCACCTGTTGGAGTTGAGGTCAGGGGTTATACTGATGTCTTCCATTAGAAGTGCTCTGTTTGCACCAGGCCCCCGCCTTTGTGAACGCAGGGTGGGCAGCTCTCAAATGGTGCGGGGCAGCTGAGTTAAGTGACAGACTGTTGACAGGTTATACCCTCAACTTCATGTTGCTAACAGCAAGTTTTTCATTAACACACCTCAGTCTAATATAACGCTTTCAGTTTGTGGTAAATGCCAAAACATTTAAGCAGTATATTTTAAAGTCCCTTACTTTCTTACTTTACTTTACAATATACTGCTTTAATTTCTCTCTCTCTTTCTCTCTCTAAGAACAATAACAAGGTTAGACAAAATTTCTTGTAAACAAGAATAGTTCATTAGTTATCAGTTATTTTTCTTTAAATGAATTGAAAGAAATGAACATTATGGATTATATTATTATTTTCATTTATTAAAACAAAAAACAAATAAACTGATCACTAATCAGCTATTCTCATTTACTAGCAAAAGTTTGGTTGGGAAATGCTGTTTTAGAGGGTTTCCAGAGGAAGATTGCATCCTTTTCCCTGACACACATAACCGCGTCCTGTTGTAATCAGAACGTTTTGATGTTTCACTTCCTTTATGGTGGACGAAAGATCAGCCGCCCTCACCCTCAACACTGCAGTGTGATTGCCTCATGCAGGGTTCATGCATGCTAGCAGGTTGATGAATATTCATGCATGCTTCCACGCTTGCATTGGAGGTCAGCTATGCAGCCAGAAGAACCGCAGTGTGTGGAAAGCTTGGGTTTAACCTTTGAGAAAATCCTATACTAGCCCTGTTCTTCTGGAAACATCAGTGAGAGAAGCAACAAAAGGCAAATCGCTGTTTCTCCTGCTTGTTTGATTTTGCTCGTTTCCAGACCTGAGCGCATGTGTTAAGAGGTGCTAATAATGAGCACACTAGCACGTTCTCTGATCAGACTGTTCTCGTCTACCGCTCTGTATCTGTTTGCCATTTCTTTTCAGAAGTGTAATTCACAAAGGGAGATTTGCTCTCTTTCTCTTTCCATATATTAAACATTTTCGTTTGGCTGTTTACTCATACAGAGAGCCATTGATTTACCGGTTAAGCATTTGGCTTTGTTAACATACACCGTAAAGTACACCATGTAGTCTATGGTACGAGATTATTTATGGTGGGTTAATACAAAAATATATTAAAAAGGTTTAGGGTTAGTTTGGGCGTTTTTATGTTTGCTAAGGCTGGCACCACTTTAACAATTGCTAAAACTTTGGGTTGAGGGTTTTCACAAAGAATATTTTTTCGAAGAAGTGTTAAACTGTTTGTGCTGTGTATATACACGATACATTTAATTTGGCCTGGAAAAGGATGTTGTTTTAAACTCTGCAGATTAGAATATCACAGACGGCTCTTTTTTTAACTAAGCAACTTACCAGGACACCCTGTGGCCACGAGTTTTGAATAGACAAGCACCTCTCATGTAAATGATGTTACGTCCGTAGTAATTTTGCAGAAGTTTCTTTTCGAAGGAGTGAGAAGCAAGCGAGTGAGGTTGGGTTAGTCTCACACAAGAAGAAACTTCAGAAGTAATAAAACATTGGGAGACTGGAATTCTCTCAGGGCAAACCAGAATGTCAGATGTACTTCAGATCTACGTTTACACTGCTGGTTATTGTGCTTTCAGGGTTCTGAGAACAGCTGACAAAACCAGAACCCTGGAGGCCCGTACGACAGCTTTCAGCGCAGCTCCAAATGCTGAAACAGCTGGAAGCCAACAATGCTCATATGTGTTCAGAGTCTCTCCATACAGACTGAACTGCGTAGGGAGTGTCTAAAATGTGTGTAGCTGGTTTTGAGTAGCTGCTAACTGCTTGTGTCTTATTTGTTGTTGTAGGAAACTGCCAGCGAAGTTTAAACATTGAGGTGACGTTTCGTGCATAATGTTTTTTGGTCCCTCCTCTGCGGACCTCAGCAGTGACGGGACGCATCTTCAGTGACCTTGGTTTTGTCAGAAGGCTCTTTAGAACATTTTAAATCATGAACTTAAAGGTAGGGTAGGCAATTTTGCAGAGGCTAGCAACAGCGGAGCGATCACCAAAGCCACGCCTCCTCCGATAGCGTGCAGAGGTATGCAAATGCATGATTTGACAGACGAGTAGCGCATTCGGACTGAATGCAATGATTGGACAAACATGTTCCTGCACCTTCCATAGAATATTTACAAATATATTTATACCACTACACTTGAGACCAGGATGTGAAAAGACTTTCAAACAGCATAACAAAAAATGTTTCCGGAAAAAACACCTGCCCTGCCTTTATACAAAGATTTGAAAAGAAAATTGCTGTGATGGTTTAGAGCTGCCCAAGTCTCAAACATATCTATGAGAACCTTGACCCTTTAAAAAAATAAAATGTTTAAATGTTTTCATTTTAAGTAGCAGGCACTGGGGTTTTGGTTTAAAGCTGAAAGCCATATGCCCGTCCAAGCTCTATCAGTGTAGTTTTATTGCCCGAGTCTATATTTAATTACCCATTCACCCCCATATGATCATTAACACATGTTTGTCACGTGTTTATCCCCCCCCAGACGCTGTTACCTTTGTGTCAACAGTAAAATCTGGGTCTGTTTTTTGTGCTTATATTAATTAGTGTGCTTGCGTGTGAAATACAACCAGACGTATTTGGGTTACAGATTGTGGTGCTGTTGAAAGGAAAGTGTTTTTAAAGTCTGTTAGAGGTTTGTGTCTTTATTTAATGAGAAAATGTCTTCAGTGCATCCGTTTTGTCACTGTGACCCCCATTTCAACCTCTTCACTGGCCTCTCTATCTCTCTATCTCTCTTTCTCTCTTTTATTTTCAGTTACCTCTCCTCTTAGTTTTCCCTTTTCTTTTCAGTTCTTTTCCATTTCTGTTGCTTTCTCTATCTCTTTTCAGTTCTGTCTCTTGTGTTTTCAGTTCTCTCTCCTGTTTTCAGATATCTCTATGTATGTCTCTCTATCTCTCTCTATCTCTATTTTCTATTTTCAGTTGTTTCTCCTTTTCAGTTGTGTCTCTCTCCACTTTTTAGTTGTCTCTCTCTCTCTCTCTCTCTCTCTCTCTCTCTCTCTCTCTCTCTCTCTCTCTCTCGCTCTCAGTTATCTCTCTCTCTCTCTCTCTCTCTCTCTCCACTTCACTTTTCAGTTGTCTCTCCCTCTCTCTCTCTCTCTCTCTCCCTCTCTCTCTTTCTGTCTATCTCTCTCTTTCTCTCTCTCTCTCTCTAGTTTTCAGGGCTCTCACTCTTTTCAGTTGTCTCACCCTCTCTCTCTGTCTCTCTCTCTCTCTCTCTCTCGCTCCACTTTTCAGTTGTCTCTCTCTCTCTCTCTCTCGCTTCACTTTTCAGTTATCTCTCTCTCTCTCTCTCTCTCTCTCTCACTTCACTTTTCAGTTGTCTCTCTCTCTCCCTCTCTCTCTTTCTCTCTCTCTCTCTCTCTCCCCACTTTTCAGTGGTCTCTCTCTCTCCACTTTTCAGTGGTCTCTCTCTCTCTCTCTCTAGTTTTCAGTGATCTCTCCACTCTTTTCAGTTGTCTCTCTCTCCCTCTCTCCCTCTCTCTCTCTCTCTCTCTCTCTCTCTCTCTCTCTCGCTTTCTCTCTCTCCACTTTTCAGTGGTCTCTCTCTCTCTCTCTAGTTTTCAGTGGTCTCTCCACTCTTTTCAGTTGTCTCTCCCTCTCTCTCTCCCTCTCTCTCTCCCTCTCTCTCTCTCTCTCTCTCTCTCTCTCGCTTTCTCTCTCGCTCCACTTTTCAGTTGTCTCTCTCTGTCTACGCTGATCCAAAAACTCAAGCCCTGCTTGTCAAGTTCCTCTCCAAGCTTGTGTCCTTGAGAAACAAACGAAGAGCAAAAGAGCCTTTTGAAATTCAGTTGAGTGTCTGTTTCTCCTGGGTTCTTTAGAGGCTTTGTCCTGTTCCTGGTGAGAACTTGGAGCTGGGCAGACTGTTTGTTGACATGGCAGAGTATGCGCGCCGGGTTTCAAATGACTGCGTCCAATGAGATTTGCCTTTTAACTGTAAGATGACCAGTTGTACCGTCGATAAACCCCGCGGTACATCAGCAGGTCTGATAGCCCTGTCGCTCTATTCTCCTGATAACAGAACAGAGCTCAGCTCTGTTACCACTGCTTGGCCTGTTCCCTTATTTTGGAGGCACTTACAGCTTCAACCCTGTTTTTCCGCAAATCAGAAATTTTCAGTTCAGCCTTTGGCGTGTTAATTTTAATCTAAGTATGTCAGTCCGTGGTTATATCAATACATTTAAAGCTGAAATCTATAATAAATTTCTTTAAAGCAAAAATCGGTTATTAAGTACATGATAGATCAATGTTCAAAACTGTCTCCCGATTTGCAACAGTAAGTGTTTAATAATGATGTATAATTTGAGCTGTCAGGTCTGATTTTCTGGGAAATGTCGGTATGGCTTCATTTAACGTCAACATATGTAATGAAAGTACGTAAAGCAACCTGCAATTCTATGTTTCAAACAGAGATGGCGGTAGAGAGGCCAATGTTACAAATTGCAGCATTTGAATGTGATTTAGGTGCCAATGCGCTAAATGTTTACAGTAAAATCTCTGTCCTGAACCGAAACCAGTTGAAAACGTTTCCTTTACAGGGTCTAGATCGCAGTATGACCTTGGACCTGCTGATATATTTTCTCCCACTTCTTTATCTCTCGCCTCTTCCTCACATGCTCATCAGTCTGTCGGTTTTCACCCCGTTTGAGTCGTGACAGGCCTGCGTCCTTCTGTCTCTGCCTCTCTTAAATGAAAACACAGACCTAATTTGTGTCGCTGTGGAGGAGGATGGGTCACTCTCGGGCCCCATCGTGGTGCGGCACCCCTCTCTACTCAGGAATTCTGGGAGTTAAAGGTGAGGGAGCAGAAAAGGCTGACTGAGCTGTGTGTGTTTGGATTGCGCCTGATCTGTGTGTCAAAGCACCATGACTGTGAACTAGACAGCTGTCTTTCCTGATGAATGGCTAGTGATTTTACGGCTTGTAGTGTTGCTGTTGGAAATGCACAGGACACAGGGGAATTTTCATAGAGGCTAAAACCAATATCTGACCAGGCGTTTGCTCCCGGACTCTTTTAATGTGCAGCTAATTAGTGGAACTTTGTTGTGAGAGCGGTCAATTTTTTGAGAGAGAGAGATGAAGGATTCATATCACACAACCGATCCTTTGAAGACTCATTTTGACAAAATAAGCGGGGTCAGCAGTATATACAGAAAACTAGATTTTTACTTCTGAAGAAAATGTGATTGGTGCTTGCAAAACTCTGTCACAATGCTAGTGGGTTGTGTGTGTGGTTGCCAGGGTGTTGCTATGCAGTCTCTTAAGGTGTTCCAGGTTTTAAGTGTGTGTCGGTTTGTAGTTGCTAGCTGTTTGGGGCGGTTTCGCGCTAGCCCAGATCAAAAAGCTCACCCCAAAAGATCCTCAAAAGTCTTTATAATGTTTTGGTCTCTATATAGGGCTTGAGCCCCTCCTTGAATGTTAATATAGAGTATTTTGTACCCATATGTCTGATAGCTCAGGAAAGTTTCATTGTTCTAAAAATAGGAGCAGGTACTGTGAAAGTTTCGCAAAAACTGAAATAGTTTTACTGGTACATACAGAGTGGTTGCTTTCAATAATGTGCTAACTAAAAAAGAGGGTTGGGCGGTTTATTTTATTGTTGTAAGAACAGCATAATGATTATGAATGTTGCAATGATTGTAATATGAAGCAAATGTTGCGTTCATGTGTTTCAAGCTGGTATGTTCCAACGTCAGATTTGTGGCCACATAAACAACATGCTTGTTGAATCAAGCCCTGAGTTTACAACCAGTCTTACGGGAACTGGGCCGTTGTCAGCAGATTCTTCTGGTTTATATGAAAATGTTGTATCCCATAATCACAGATGTGATCTTTAATCACTGGGTAACTAAAGGCTGAAATATCTCCAAGCCTGTTACTAAGAAGCGTTCGTTTCTGGTATTGTCTGTTCTCCATAGACCATTACTAGTTGAGTGATGTGATTCATGGTTGGAATTAGAGACGGTTAAAGGGCTGTTAGTCAGTAATGCTGTACGGCTGGTAGATTTGTTCCAACATAAAAAAAAAACTAGTTCTGGTTGATAGTTAATGCCCGTGTGCACCCTTTGGTTTACAAGTTTGAGAAGTTCGACTCACCTAACTTACCTGAGTGTGACTTCACACCTCTGGTATTAGTAGAAGTTTAATCGTATGAATAATCGGTCTGTTTGGTTTTGAAGTTAAATATTTCTAAATTACTGTATTGTATTGAATTAAAACGTCATTGTATGTTGAATGTAGTGACCATAATAATTGTCATAATAACATAAGAATTGTAATAATTTGTTGGTTCTTTTTTTGTTGATCTCTCAACTGAAACTCGCAGTTGACTGGCTGAATGTAAAGAGTGTGTGATCTTACTTGACTGTTTCTCCTGCTGACAGCCATAAAACTGTTATTATTCTATTAGACAGATGGATGAAGATCTTCTCTTCTGAAGCTACCCTTGAAAGAGTCTTGGCAGGGTTTGGAGAAGCCATGATGGTCTCAATTAGACTCAAGAAGTCACTAGAATGACCCTTTATGTTTAGACCTGGAGTTGTAAAACAGCTTTGGTTGTTCTGAGCACTTTGTTAGTTTGCTTCATGTGTCAGTAGGAATCTGAGTGGTGGAGAGATTTCCCACTGCATAAACACAACTAGCTAGTGAATTTATGTCTGAATAAAGTCCAAGATATAACGCCCAATCACTCACATCCTGATTTGTCTCATCAGGCTCCATTGAGCAGTTGGAGATTACTTGCGGTGGGCTTTAATTGACCTAGTTTGGGTAAAACCTCGTTGACCTAATTTGTGGATGACTTGCTTGCTTGAATCCCAGCTCCTCCCCCAACTACAGTCTCTGCCTTCAACTCTGTTACCTCTTTTTTTGTTGTTTGCTCAGAGTTCTCTGCAGCTTGCTCTGGAAGGCTATGGTGACCCCTTTGTGCTTCCTCTACATGGTTAAAGGGTGTTGGAGAGGGGCTGTAGACACCCATTGTTGTCCAAGCTTTCGTTCGAGAGCCTGTCACTCTCCTTGACAATTACGTACCAACCCAGACCCCACCCCCTCTTGGCTCGGACCCTTTAGGGGCCGACTGCTGTGTCTAAAGAAAGATTGTGTTCTCTATTGTCAGCCAGGCTTATAGCTACCTTACACTGCACACCTAACCCCACACATTCAGACACACACAATGCAGGGCTGGGAGGGAGCCGGAGGTCTTGTGTTAGGGGTGGGATGCTGTTGAAAGAGAGGAAGGGTGCTATTGTCTCCCGGGCCTGCAGTTAAAGACTGGTCTAGTCACAGCAAGTCCAGAATGACCCCCTAGACAGTCATGTCAACCAGTTCCTCAGTGCTGTGGCCATCACTGGGGGTGTGAATGGAGAGGAAACCGCTTATGGTGTCTTGGATCCTTTACAGCTTTCTGTCATAGCCAGTTTTGACTTGCTGAAGGGAAGTGCTTTTTTGTTTTTGGAAACCATTGAAAGATCAATAATACACACATATATATGTATATATGTATATATATATGCACAAATATATACACTTTAAACTAAAAAATAGTGGTGTGGATTGTATATCTTTCAGTCTTATTCTGTCTCTCTGTCTTTCAGATATAGACAGAGCTGTTTGTATATCTTGGATTTGACATGACGAGGAATGATCGATTATGTTAAGTGATGTTATGGGGATACAGATAATCTGAAAATAGCCACATTTTCTGCATTTCCTTCAGTGATGTCACTCTGCAGTAGACTGGAGGACATGCAGAGAGCTTTTCAGCAGAGACCGTCCACGTCCAGGGACTCACGGCTGCCAGGTGTAATTTGCCTTCCTCCTCAGGGATGACATTTAAATCTTTTTCTTGTGGGCGATGCAGTGAAGTTTCACCTTTTCAAACATGTTATTTGCTCTCTGTTTTTTAGACGCACACAATCTGCCCTCGAGGACTGGAGGTATTATAGACTTTGTTGGCTGATAGCGTATTAACACACCAATGAAAACTGGATAAACATTTACGAGACGCTGTGGTCGTATGTGTGAACTGAGAGTCTTGCACAGAACTCCATTAGATTTGTTAAAGAGGTCCGTTTGTGCAAAATCAAAGCAGTCTGCGTTCCCCTCACGCCCTGATAAGATACAGCTGAAGTATCTCGGTTTAAAGTGTGTTGCCTGGTCGCATTTCTGTCGAGCGTCAGGGTAAACAGGAATGACCAGGGCTGCAGTAGAAGATGGTGGAGATAGAGAGCTTTGATTTTTTTATAGAAAAGGTGCAGAATGCTTGATCCTTCCTAAACACCATCACAAACGATTCCCGTCCGTCAGAGGCTTTGTCTGTTGGCGTTAGGCCTGTAGAGTTTTCGGAGAATATTTTCCTCTCTGAAATGGCATCGCAGTGGGTGTTGGGCAAGAGCGTCTCTTGGTTTTGTGCTTTGTGATCTCACCTCCTCACAGAAGAAAACAGCTCGATCCTTTTCCAAGAGGTACTTGTTTTTTACAGAAGCAGGACATGGGTTCTTGAATTCTGGGAAAGAGATTTGTGTGTTTTGTATTTCTGTTGTAGCCGTCATTTTTTTTTTTTTACAGTGTCCCACACAGCCTGCGTAAATAGTGACCAGGAAGTAAAGAGTTAAAGGTTGGCGGTCATGGCGAACAGTGCTATTATGCAAGCTGTTAAGCGAAAAGGAAGTGCATTACAAAATGCTGAGCTCAGAGGTCTGGCGCGCGGCCAAGCCTTCGTTTTTCTTCGCCACAGCTGAGGGCTTTCTAAGCTTCCCACCAGTGGGTTTGTCTACTGTTTAGGAATTCTCTCTCACTCTTCCTTATCCCCGCCCCTCTCCCTGCTCAGCCTCCTCCTTGTGTTGGCATGACGTCAGCTGCAGTCGGGCGGTTCAGCTCCGGGCCAGGCACAGTTTAGGGTTGGGCCACACAGGGGCGTGTCAGTGGCACGTTTTTCTGTGTGTGGGTTTACTAGGCTATACTGGGAGTGTAAATTTTGAAGTTAGTTGACCGAACCTCCCTTTTGGGACATCCTTGTTGAGGGAAAAAGATTCCTACAATTTTCTAAGGGGAGGAGGGGGCTAAACAAGGGCTAGAGGTGTTGGTTAGTCTGTTTTTATAATTAGCTTGATATGAAAACAATATGTCAGTAGTATGTGCTCGTTTTGATAAGGCTGTCTGTGTTTTTGTGTGTGGTGTTTGTGTGTGTGTCAGGGAGGGTGAGTGGTTGTGTTTGTGTGTGTGTCAGGGAGGGTGAGTGGTTGTGTTTGTGTGTGTGTCAGGGAGGGTGAGTGGTTGTGTGTGTGTGTCAGGGAGGGTGAGTGGTTGTGTGTGTGTGTGTGTGAGGAAGTGTGAGTGTGTTGGGGGTGTTGTGTGTGTGTGTCAGGGAGGGTGAGTGGTTTTGTGTGTGTGTGTGTGTGTGTCAGGGAGGGTGAGTGGTTGTGTGTTGTGTGTGTGTGTCAGGGAGGGTGAGTGGTTGTGTGTGTGTGTGTGTAGGTGTGTGGTTGTGTGTGTGTGTGTGTGTGTCGGGGGTGTTTTTTGTTGTGTGTCAGGGAGGGTGAGTGGTTGTGTGTTTGTGTGTGTGTTTCAGGGAGGGTGAGTTGTTGTGTTTGTGTGTGTGTGTCAGGGAGGGTGAGTTGTTGTGTTTGTGTGTGCTTGTGTGTCAGGGAGGGTGAGTGGTTGTGTGTGTGTGTGTGTGTGTGTGTGTGTGTGTGGGGAGGGTGAGTGGTTGTGTGTGTGTGTGTGTGTCAGGGAGGGTGAGTGGTTGTGTGTGTGTGTGTCAGGGAGGGTGATTGATTGTGTGCTTGTGTGTCAGAGAGGGTGAGTGGGTGCAAATGAGTGACTGCCAGCAAAGTGCAACACATCCCTTGTGGCTGCAGCGTCAGCTGAGTGAGAAGCAAAAGGGGTGGAGCTGTCTGAGAGGTGGGCGTGGTTTACTCACTGTGGCCTCTAGCCTCCCAACCTCCACTGCATTCTCTCTCTTTCTGTCGCCAGTGCGTCTCTTGTCTTCATGTGCATTATTAGTCAAGTTTTCCAGTCAGTTAGTCTGAGTGTAAATTCCAGTCATACTAACCGAGCAAGCGTGTCTAAGGGGAAGTGAAACACTTGCTTAAGTGTGCACATTTCAGCCCTGTATTTCACTGATAACCACTTGGTTTCTTAAACCTAAAATTAGTTAAGTCAACATTAAAAACTTTAACCTGTTTACTTTTTGTAGTACATTTATGAGTATATGTATATACGTGTGTGTATATACGTGTGTGTATATACGTGTGTGTATATACGTGTGTGTGTGTGGTGTGTGTGTGTGCGTGTGTGTGTGTGTGTGTGTGTGTGTGTGTGTGTGTGTGTGTGCGTGTGTGTGTGTGCGTGTGCGCGTGTGCGTGTATATTCTCTTGAAGAACATCTTGTTCTCCACCTCATACACATATAGCAATTGCTGATATTATGTGGCAGAGGGTTGCAGGCACACTTCTGCGTACGTGGCTGCTTCCTATTTTTAAAAGCCATTTGGCCCTCACCACTGGGGCCCTGATGTGCAGGGAGGGGTCCAGCGCTGAGAGCCACACACCCCTCCCCGGAGCCCACACCTCACCTCAGCTCCTGTGATGGAGAGAGATGGGCGGATGATGGTCATGGTGTGGTAGACCCATGCAGAGCAGTGAGATTACTCAGAGTGAACAGACTTCAGTCATGATAACAAGGCAGCTAACTTAGTTTAGGAACAGAACGTGTATCCTGTTTCTAACTAGCACCCTTTATCTTTGTTACGGACTGATGATTAGCATGGTGTGTGTGTCTTTGTGCAGAGCTACAGGCCTGATCTCACAGAAAACTCTGCTCAGATGAATGCTAAGTGTGTCTCCAGTAGATTAGAATGTCCCTATCAGGCCGGACTGAATGTCGAAGATGTTTCCCCACAGTGATGGACAAGCACTCGTGATAAAGGCCAGGAATGATATATTTAGGAGCTTTTGCAGCCAAAGTTCATGTTTAAACTGGGACAGCTAAAGCTTCTTTTCGGTCTCATAGTGAGGTTTCTTAGGCTTCAAAGTTGATGTCGAAAGTTTAATATTTTTTTTGGTATGAATTTTGTTTGTTTTGGAATAACATAACCCAAAATATTACAGTCACTACAGTTTTTGTTACTAAAAAAGCTATATGAAATTATCCTTGTCGTTTTCAGAATTTTATTTCAATATTGTTAACTAACATAACAAGAAACCAAAGATTTGCTGACTTTCCTGGTCAATTTTGGTCATGAAAGGCAAATAATAAAATGGTCAGGTCTACATGCAGATATTTCAGCTTCAGCTCTGTAAGCGGTCGCAGCACAGTGGTGTTGAGATTCTGATTGGCCATAATCTTTGTTCCTGTTTTCCCATGTGTTTCCAAGATCTTCGTTTTCCATTTCATCTTGTAACGTGGATCAAGGCCAAAGTGTGACCCTCCCACACTGAGCAGGGTCCCAGAGACCACCCTGGGAAACAGGTGTAAGCCTGTTTTTTCTTTTCTTTGAGTCTGCTTCAGTAGGAGGGGTTTAAGTTGTGTTTGTGGAGCAGAACTGGTTCTCTCTCATGTGTTTTAGAAAAGCAATCCTCTGCGCAAACACACAAGGCCCGGAGGAGGGAGGAGGCCCTGTTGGTTGGCGGGGCCCCGTACAGCATGGGCAATGCTGATTGTTGTGAAAACACCGCTGGGTCGCAGCTGTGCTTTTCCAAGCCCCTGGTGCTGAGAGGGAAGAAACCAGCCTGGTCTCCATTCAGACCAGTGGCAAGCTGTTTACTGATGAGGCCACACACCGAGAGTTTTACACACTCACTCGCACAGACGTGCATCTGCTTTTTCTGCCCCTTGGCTTCCATCAGGAAGGGAGAAAGATATCTTGCTGTCGAGTAGTGGTTTTTTTGTTTGTTAGGTAACATCTATAAAATGATCGTGGACTGCAACGTGTTCACGTGTGCATGGTTCATGTTAAAAGTTATGTAAAAAGTTGTAAACAGTACACAAATAACATAGACTTTGGGTTCCCAGTGCTCGTGTGACCTCTGACCTTACCTCAAAAGATGCTCATTGGTATTGGTAGCATTGGTAGCATAGACAGATGAAATTCCAGTGAGAGATGTTTTCTGGTTTATATCACAGAGCTTGATCCAGTAGTCTTTTCATAGGGACAATATAATCAGTCTAATACCCAGAATGCACCTCTCTGTGAGTCAGTATGTCTGACTGCTGGTGTCACAGTGGCTCATAGGGTTGTGGATGTAAGATGCAAGCTTTTTTTCTTGATTAGCTAAAACTTGCATTGATTTAAAGCTACAATCTGCAACTTTTTGTTTATAAATAAACAAAAATCAGTTATTGAACAAGTACACAACAGATAAGTGATGAAAATAGTCTCTTATCCCGATTCACAACGTTAAGCTTATAAAAATGATTTATAATTTAAGCTGTCGCGTCCAATTTCTCAGGAAATGTCAGTTTGGCTTCATTTAACTTTGACATGCCTAAAGAAAAGTACATAAAGTGACCTGCAATTTTATGTTTCCAACAAAGATGGCGATAAAGAGGCAAATGTTACGTACTGCAGTTTTAATTCAAAATGAAATTTAAAATTGAAGACACGTGACCACCACAAACATGGAATTATGGTGGAGGGTTTTTGTTCCTCAGACAATTTGTGGCTGTTTTCCTGATGTATTGCCTCTGGAAAATATTAGAAATTAATTTATTTTCCATTTCAGTGTCTTCCAAGATAATTCGCTCTGTTTAAAGACATCTTTAATATGCAATTTTCAGGGTATTTCCAAATCTGATATTTCCAATTCCAAATAGACATGTATTTGACTATGGAGAACTGAATTTGCGGAAGTGTGGACCACAACTGTGATGCAATTCTTTCAGTCATTAACATTTTTTCCCCTGTTGTCTCATGAAATCAGTTATTTCATTTGTAAGCAGGGAAACGGCTCCTCTCTGACCTCGATCAAGGTTTTCAGCTCCCTCTCAACTTTTTTTGTAATTATAAATGGCGACTGCTATTTGACTTTGTGTTGATATATTTTCAGCGTGTAGTTTTTGGTGAACGTTGAGGGATGTGGTAGTAATCACTCTGTCGACCGTTTTAGCAGACAGGAACTGCTTTTAACGGCGCTTTGATCTGTTCTCTTGTGTTTGGGTGGTCTGAAGAAGAAAACAAACTGGTTTATGTAGAACTGGTTCAGTTGAAGTGAGGGTTCCAGCACGGTTAACTTGGTTTCTGGGACAACAGCTCAGTGTTGGGCTCGGGCTAAAATTGGCTACTTTTGAGACATACTGGCCTCTTTGGGAACTCTCCAGTGACCACCCTAAAGGGCGTGATGGGGCGAAAAGTCAGCGTTTAATAACTTGCACATGAGTTTCTGAAAACGCCCATGTTTTCGAATCATGGTGGGTTGAGCGGTGTTGAATTCTTTCTAGTTCTCCAGCTAGAGTTTTTATAGTCTCACAGAGTGAACTAGCATTTTCTTTAAAATGCCTTTGTGCTTTACCTTTGCACACTGAAGATCCTTTAAAAACAAGCTGGTGTCCACCCAACTGACAGGGAGAGTTCTCAGAACATTGGCCAAATTCTCGAAGAGGTCTCTGAAAAGTTATTAACAGTACGTAAGTTCTGCAGTAATGTTTGTAAAACCTTTTATAACAACGTTATACGTTTTAAAACGTTAGGGAAATGTTCTTAGAGGCTGAACTTCATAGCTGGGCACTCTACTCAATGAGAAGTTGTATCTGTGGAACGATGACATTCAGGGGTGCAGGAGAATCAGATGAGATTCTTTTGTCTGTGTACTGATGAACACCAAAACAGGTTGTGCATCATTAAGCGCTGCGTTTCTCTGCCATCGTTCCCCAAAGCAAACAGTCCCTCGATCCGATATCTTTCAGCATAATGGAAACGCTTGTTTACTTGCACCGGCAACGTCAAGCAGTGCATTGTGGGATTCCCTGTGAGAACTGGCGATGTGATTCAGCTGCAGGCCTTTCCATTTTTCTGTATTGCGCATTGCTGTCTTGAATAGACTTTCTTTTCAGGCTTAGAACTCAGAAGAACATACACACAAAGCAAATAAAGTTCATTTGGTCTGTATTTTTTTTCCAGACATACACTGTGCAGCAGCCAGACATTCTTCTGTTTGCCCACAGGAGCACGCTTGACATGTTTATCTGGACGCAACCTAAACGCTTCTTGTTTAGTAACCATGTATTGCATTTCCTGATGGCTGATGCCACAGGTCTGTCTTTTGGATGTGTAGGTCAGAGCTAATTGGACATTTAAAATGGAGATGCCTGAAAAGGTCGTTTTCGGGCTGGAAAGGTTAGAGGCGTGTCTTTTTGAAGGTCGGCTTGGGATGCATTCTCTGGGTACGCGTGGCTGTCTGAGAACATTTCTGCTGCGATTTTCATGAGCGTATAAAAGCATCAGCCGCCATTCTTCTTCATTTACTCTGTCAGGGCGCGTGAGACCGACTCGCCCTGCTGTCGGCCAGGAAACAAGGAGTTATCAATCTCCTAAGCTCTGCGCCGTCAGGTCCTCACAGCAGATGTGTTTAATCCACTGGTGCCTCATGCACACCAGAGCTGATATCAGCTTTACCTAGAGTAAATACACATTGTGTTGTTGTTTTATTCACTGGATCAGTCGTTTTTGAATGGTTTCACTTCAGGGCTCAGATTTTGAAATGGACACCAAAACCAAATTTTATTGTAACTTCCACGGCCTGCATAAGCCCAGCAGTATGCCAAATTAGTTACATGACAATTTTGTAAGTGCATAAACAATCGCGTGTGACCTAGTGATGAACTCTAATTCAGTCCAATTCATATTTCTTGTGTAGTTTTGTTTATGGTTTTTGAGGGTGAGGGTGTATCATAACCTGTCCTTGTTGATATCCTTATAAAATGGAGCATCTAAAAAGTGACAACACATTTGTGCCAAACACTGTAGATTTTATTTGATTGGATGTCTTTGATGTTAACGACAAACATTATTGGAAGATTTTTCTCAAAACTTTGTAAACTACCATTTATTTTGCCATTATACCTGTGCAAAGTTGTATGACATTAGTTATAATTTAATTTTTTCCTTGAACAGACTTTCACTGCAGGTTTTATCACTGCATTGGACTGACCATCTCAAATCCAAATCTCTACCACGTCAACGATGAGACTGATTCGAAACGCTCAAATCAGCTTATTTCGTTAGTTTCTAGCAGTATCACGTTTGCATTTCTGGTTGCAATTTCTAGTCGCTCTCCCAAGTTGTGCGTTAGCTATAGATTATCCTACTGTGCTGGTCTGAAGTGTGTGATATCCTTTGGGTTTCATCTGAGTGCTTTTAATAAAACTGACCACAGAGAAAATGTCTTAATTAAAATCATACTAATTGTCTTGTTGCCCCAGCTATTCCATTAATGCTGCCTCTAACATGAGCTGCCGGGCAGTAAATCCCCCAGCTGGAGGGGTCCTGACATAACTCAAAGATCTATCAGCACGCGCATGACACGTCCGCCAGCCCAAGCTTATAAAACTGTGATATATGGTGCACGGTGTAATTATTTGTCATAAAACCCCAATAAATGTCACTGTGCCACGTGCAGGGTACCAAGAAACTGTGTTAGCTGTTTCTAAGTTGCGTGGCCCGTGTAGCGTAGCTGCAGCCATTTAAAATAGAAAACGCTTGCGTCTATTCAACTGTTAAGGTGAGTCTGACAAAAACTGTCAAGAAATGTGTAATAAATTCCACCCCAAAGTATGTGCAAAATAGTTCAGTTTTCTTTTGATTTTGGGATGAAATGTGACCCAGACGTTATTATTGTTATTGTTTTGCGCCATACAGGATTCGTTATTGAATAGCGCTCTGTTCGGATCTTCTCTCGTCTTCATGGATTGTTTAGGAGCTTCATGTTGTTACTACTTTACGCCAGTTAGTCCAGCATATGAAATGTGGGGTTTCATGGAGCCGTGAGTGGAGGTGAAGCTAATTATTTAGCAGTCTGTCACAGAACAGCAGGAAACACACGGCAGCCTTTAACCCAGGCTAACAGATGGTTTCTTTCTGATGATCTGTCCTGGAAACGTGGCTCCTCGCGCAATACGAAAACTCGGGAGAATTTACCCTCTCCCCGTACGACGTCCTCTCCTGACGCCAGTCGCTCGTTAAAGAGTTCCCCCGTCCCCAGAAGAGCCTTGTGCCAAAAATATGTATTGTGTGAGTGTGTATTGTGAACGTGTTTGTGAGAGAATCTTTCAGGAAATGACTGGCTTATATTTCACCCCAAGAGCAAAAGGGATCATTTAATAATTATATATTTTTGCTTGCAGAAAAATAAAGCCTATTTTTAGGACCCATTAAGACATTTTGTAACGTGACCTTATTTTCATGACAATTAAGCACAATTCCAAATCCCTCAGTAGCCAAATGTAAAAAATCACTCATTACTTTAACAAAAAAAGATGATCTATTAATTAAATGATACATTAAAAGTATGTTTGTAAAGTGCAAAAAAATCTGTTGTTTGACAGCAATGACAATTAATGAGAGGAACAAATCAAAGTAAAACACATTTTGTGTTTTTCAAGTATTTGAGGGAAATTGTGCTCGTCATTACAAAAAAGTCAGCGCAAAAAAACTGTTTTCTTTGTTAAATTCATTTTATTTCTTTAGTTTTCAGTGTAAAAAGTGACCCACACACGTTTTATCATGGCTTCACACTGTCCTGATAAACTCAGCCCATGTGTCTTCTGTTTAAACAGCAACTCGCGACACCAGTACCCATGTGCTGCTGTTTATTCATTTGGGCCGTGATGAATCTCCCGCATTTGTTTATATTGGCTTCCAAATCTGCGCTTCGTTTCATTATTACCTTCCCTATCCGCGGGGAGCGTTTCAGAGAAAAATAATTTTGATTATGAAGCTCGCTGCTGAGCGTGTCGTTTGAGAGTTAAAGTGTTTGTGTCTAGTGATGGAACAGTTCGGGGTAAGTGACCACCCTGAGACTCTAACATAATTAGTTGATTTGCAGCACGATATACTAAACATCGCTGTCTTTGTTTGCCTCCTGTGTAGACGAACCAAAGCATCGTTTCTTGAGATGGATAGTGGTTTGCGTTAAGGGATCCCCTTATAGCGTCTAGACGTGCGTTGTGTGTTTATTTAGGATCAAACCGCCTTAATCGGTAACCCAGTTTAGCACTGACGTTGCTGCGTGACCCAACGCCACACAAAGTGAGTAGTTTGCGCACCAGGAGGGCGGGCTAAATGCATCTTCATTTTGACGCACACCTGCGTCTGCCAGCTCGCAACCTGAACATGGCCAAAGCAAACAGGAGGTAAAACAGCATCTTGCGTAACTGCAACTGGCATAAACGTACGAAAATGCCATCAGGCAGTTCTAGCGTGTACGGCCCTCTATGTAGCTAAGCAGCGTGGAGGAGAGTGGTGTGCTTTTCTTCTGCTTTTGAATTCCCTGTTGTAAAACCACTCTCTGCATATTTTCTCAGCACATCCTACAAGCAAAAGCTTTTCTCAAGTAATGAAATATATTTAGTGGTGTGGACAGTGAGTGTATAGGTGGACACTGCTGGGTCAGCACAATGCAAAGGGATGTGAAACTTGAGTATGCATACTTCTCCTCTGCTTGTGTTCCAGTATCGGTCTACTCCCATACTAACAGGATAGTTCCTAATGAAGGGTTGATTGCTACCATTGAGGAGCAACATTGATGTAACCTAAAATACAGAGCCTATACTTCTTTAGAAAGGCACAGAAGCCATGATACATATATAAACTTGTCATATATCCTCAATACATGTGCTTCATAGCACATATATACAATTGTGCGCGCACACACACATATATATGAGGAGGCGTATGTACTGATTTGTATTCTTTTAAAGTAAAACCATGTGTTGTGACACAAACCATGTGACACAAGGCAAACTTGATGCATGCATTTATTAATCTAGAATCACATGCATCTATTTCCAGTTATGAAGACTAATTGTGTCATTTGTCCTTCAGTGTGATTTTTCAAACTCTGTTGGCTAGAATGATCTCAGGTCTGATCTCAGGTCTGAGAGAATGGGTGGGTGCTGGTGTTCGTTTACTTCTTTTCTGCCCTTCATCAGAAACAGCCTCAGCAGGAAGTGAAGTTGATTGTGCACATGCACTTTTAACCCCCTTGGGCGCATGGACGACTGGGACAGACTCGTTAGTGTCTGCTTTACTTCCTAGTATACGTATGATTCTCCGCCTTTTTTGGATCAACAACAAGGGCACTTGAAATAATATTCAAACGAGCAGCTGCATTATTCACTTCTGCCTTTGTAGTGGCGCACGCACAGAGCAACTCCGCCCACATTGCCCCACCCTCTGTCAAATCTCCCCCAACACACACACACACACACACACACACACACACACACACACACACAGAGACGCACACACACACACACACAGTTGCGCACACACACACACACACACAGAGACACACAGAGACACGCACACACACACACAGACGCGCACACACACACACACACACAGACGCGCACACACACACACACACAGACGCGCACACACACACACACACAGTTGCGCACACACACACACACACACAGACGCGCACACACACACACACACACACAGTTGCGCACACACACACACACACACAGAGAGACACACACAGACGCACAGAGATGCACACACACACACAGACGCGCACACACACACACACACACACACAGATGCGCACGCACACAGACGCGCACACACACACACACACGCGCACACACACGCGCACACACACACACACACGCACACAGACATCTGTTCACCAACAGTACACAGAAACCTCCACTTCCTCAAAGTTCCTCTCAAACTTTCAATACTTTCAATAACGTTTCAATACTGGTTCAGGTTGAAGAAAGTTGTTTCTAAGGTGTTGCTAGGTAGCTGCTAGGATTTTCTAGGTAGTTGCAGGGGCTTGTTAGGTGTTTTGGGTGGTTTTAATGCAGATGATAAAAAGACAGAATGTCTTAGACAGAAAGTGGCCTGGAATTTTCTTAAATGCCTGTCTAACTATCTATGTAAGTCTAGTCAATTTAGAAATGTAGTATAAAAGCAACTGAAGTATTGTGCCACATTTGTTTCATGTAGCCTAAAAGCTCTAGGAGAAGCTGAAGTCAAGTCAAGCAATCTGCTGAAACTTGAACCCGGGTTTGTACAGTATGCTGAGTTTGTAAAGCCAGCACAATAACTGTATCTTTCTCTGTCTCTCAGGTTTTCATCTCAGTGGCACAGTAACGGAACCGGCCACACCGTCAGAACCAGAGATGATGTGCAGCGTAGCCATTAGCTTCGACCGCTGCAAGATCACCTCAGTGACGTGCAGTTGTGGAAACAAGGACATCTTCTACTGTGCTCATGTGGTGGCGCTGTCGCTGTACCGCGTACGGCGGCCCGAGCAGGTCAAACTTCACCTCCCCATCTCAGAGACACTTTTCCAAATGAACAGGGACCAGTTGCAGAAGTTTGTGCAGTATCTCATCACCGTCCACCACACTGAAGTTCTGCCCACGGCCCAGAAGCTGGCCGACGAGATCCTTTCTCAGAACTCAGAGATCAACCAAGTGCACGGTGAGCAAATGCATTTACAAATGCCTCAGTATAACGAGGTTAAACAGAGACAGAGTTCGTAGGATCTTAAAATGATACCTCGTTGAGAGTCGTTTAAAAGTATCTGTTGTTTTAGGGTTTTGTTTTGTAGTTTGATTTTTTTTTTTTTGAGATTTCATTTTTGTTTGGTGTTTACGTTGTTTTGGTTGTTTGGTTTGATTTGTTAGTAGATGTCTACATAGTGGATTGAACTCCTGTTTCAAAAGCGCTTGAAAGATTCTGTGTTCCATATGGCCTCTCTAAGAATTTTTGGCTCACAGCTGTTATAAGTCCCTTGCACATTTTCTTACCATTTGCAGAGTTTCTGAGCTGTGTAGCGCCCCAAAATTATTGTGTTCTCAAGCATAATGGTACCAGAGACCGATGACATAAATCTGGAGGGAGAGAAAGGCAGCTTTAGTCTCTCTTATCGTTTAGGCATGAGGCACAATGGACATATTATATTTCTGTTTTGTCGGGAAGGGGAAATCTAAAGCGGATGTACCAATTATGGGGGGAAAAAATGTCAGCAAACAGCAGATTTCAGAGTGGGGGAAAAGGAAGTGCTTTCATCAGACCGGGCCTGTGTGAGGTCACGGCTGGAATGCAGGAAGTCAATTTAATGTGCCGTCTAATAAATCTTTACTATAGACACTCTGCATTGTTGACGGCACGTAAATCATGAGCTGTTGTTTGGGGCTTGGAGTTTCCATGCTGCACTGCGCACGCGTGAAACAAATAAGACCAACTTTTGTCTGGATCACTCACACACTGTCTGCTTTGAATCAGGCCTCTGTGTTGATTGTAGTAGTTGAATTTTCGGCATTACATCTGGTTTTGATTCTCAAGAGCTTTTAATCTCTAAGTGTGCAAGTGTTTACTACTAAGTGAGGTCTACGTAGTAACGAAAGTAAATATGGCGTTTGTGTTTTTAACGTTTTTGTTGTTTAATCAAGAACATGTTTATTGACCACGTCGCTGATGCCTTGGTTGTGTGTGTGTGTACATCAGGGGCCCCAGACCCCACGGCAGGGGCCAGCGTGGATGATGAGAACTGCTGGCATCTGGACGAAGAGCAGGTGCAGGAGCAGGTCAAACTCTTCCTGTCTCAGGGCGGCTACCATGGCTCGGGCAAACAGCTCAATCTCCTGTTCTCAAAGGTAGGTGGTAGAACTACCAAACAACAACTCACTTCATGTTGTGTCGAACATCACATGACCAAATCGGGAAACATAAACTGATGGCGAAATCTGTGGATTTTTATGGTAATCAGCTGACCTGCCGTTTAATTCAGTTTTAATATTTGAGTGTCAGTGAGAAGAAAAATAAACGTTTAGATGTCAATACATATAAAACAAAGCACATACAAAAGACCTAATCCGGATGTGATGTGAAACTTGTTTCCCTTTTCCGCATGTGATGTTCGACATAAAGCTAGCTATTTATCATCTCACAGCGTTTGTAAACAATAAAATAAACATGACTTTGCAAGTTTAGCATGCATCTTATGTGGCGCATTTGTGTGCATGTGTAGGTGCGGGAGATGCTAAAGATGAGGGACTCTAATGGCGCTCGCATGCTAACTCTCATCACGGAGCAGTTCATGGCCGACCCGCGGCTCGCTTTGTGGCGACAGCAGGGAACAACCATGACAGACAAATACCGGCAACTGTGGGACGAGTTAGGTGAGAGTAACCTCATCATCATCTCCACTTCCAGCTTGACAATCGGAGTCAGAGCTCACCGAAATCCTTTTAGACATTTAACAGTTTTTGACTTTTACAAGTTTTATCAGATTTAAGTTTTGCTTTGACCAGCCTAAGCTAGTTTGAGCTGGTCTAGCTAGCCTGACTTGTGCCCCAAACCCTTCTGAAACCCGTTAAGACTAGAAAACCGGGAGAAGCAATGCATTTGTAGAACTTAGAAGATCTGCAGCATTTGAATGTCACAGAATTTAACAGGCACAGGTTTCATGTGGGCCTGGTCATAAGCAATAATTGTGTGACATAACATTTTAAATGAGTGTGTGTGAGATCAGGGCAGGACGGTTGTTGTTGCACTCTCTGCGGCCTGTTTTAGGAGCATCTTCACTGCACTCAGCATTGGTGCGGAGCCGCGTTTAAAATCCACCTGCGTCTCTGAGGACGGCCATTTAGAGATGCTGCCGTTGCCAGATTGCATATTCGCAGCTCTTGATCAATATTGCATATTTTTTGCCACTTAAAACCCTCCTGGGTGCTCCATCTAAAATATAGTGCGGTAAGCACACCGTAAGCAACCGTAGCACTAGAAACCGACGGCGCACTCTAGCCGCTTCCGAAGTGCTTCGTTCGGCCTTCGTAGCTTCAATTACTGTAACTAGATCAAAAAGCAAAGAGCCAAACAGTAAATGTTGTTTTACTGCAATTCAATCCACTCGGCTCAGTATATGTAGAAAATACATCCTGTTTTTTATCCTCCATCTCAATCTCTTGCTATCAGCACTATTGGAATGAAAGCATGGAGAACTGGAAGGACTGGTAATCATTTTAATTGTGACTGGCTAGCAACGTCGCACTAGCTTGCCAGTTCTCAAATCCTGTGATGTTTCATCAATTTTGCTTTGGCACAATCGCAGGACTCCGGGTCCCAGGGTGCCAGGCACAGAATCAGAGAGGGAGATAAGTACCAGAGCAATGAACCTTTTATCCAAATCGTTTGCAATTCTGACGCTGTGTTGACCCAGCTAACATTTTTAGGTTGTAAGTTTTCCTAACATTTCTATAAAGTAACAGAAACGTTGAAACGTAATTTTGAATGTTCTAGGAACTTTTTCTTAGCTGTTATTGTTTATTGTAACGTTATTGCTTGTTTGTAAGAATGATATTCAAACTTTTTTTTAATTCTGTAACAGTTTTAAAACATTCCACTAACAATCTAAGAATAACGTTTTGGTATATGATTGTTATATGAGATATATAACTTTAAAAGCTTAGTTGTTAGTAAGATGATGCGCTTGTATATTTGACAACAGGGAATTTGACTGGCTGAACAGATCAGCTGCCATTTTGGTGCCGTGAGGTTTCTGTGTGGTGTTTTTTTTTTAACAGAGGAAGGGGAGAATGCAGAAAGAGAGCCTCTCTGAGTCTCAAAATGGAAAATGTGCTGTTGAACCATGCAGTGGCCTCTGCATGGTGTTCAACCCAGGATAGTATATATAATTCACATTCAGCATTAAGTCTGGTCCACTTTCTGACTTATTTTTGATTTATTTTAGGATATACGGTGATATCTAGCCGCTGCTAAACGTCTCAAACCAAACTCTGAGTACCTCGTATTTGATCTGCTCCCCAACTCTGGCAGCCATTTTGAGAGCCCTTATATCCCCCTGAAGAGCTCACGAAGGGGCCCTGGTTCATTAAAGAGAGGAGAAGAGAGGGACAAATCTGCTCTCTCTCTTTCTCTCTCTCAGATGAATCATTATGGCTGTCAGGCCCTATAAGCCCCACCGTAATTGGAGAGGCCTTCGTTATGAAGGCTGCCCCCTCCTCATCCTCTCTGACAGGCATGATAATGCGAAGACCGTTTCATTAAATCTCGGACACTTAATCTGACACTGGCGGTCAGGTAGGCGCTGAGGATGAGGAGAAGAGGAGACGGCTGCCAGGGAGTGCGAGTGGGAGATTACAGACCAGATTTATTCTCCTGCCCCTCCCAGCATTCCTCAGTCCATCCATCTTCTGCTCCCTGTGCTGTGAACGGGTCGCTTTTGTTGGGTGAACAAAGGCTTGTTTGCATCAGGCAGGTCTCGGCGGCTAATCTGATTGGTTCACTGACGTTACTGCGGTTTTCATTAGCGATACGCTAACATATTAGTTTTGTGAACATGTTTACAAAACATGGCTAATATTACAAAATTGCTTTCTTCAGTAATGTTTTGTTAATGAATTTTAAGTAAAATAAGTATTTAGGAATGAACTGGATTGTGAAAGTAGCCATTACATACCAAGACAGAGGCAGCTGGGGGGAGGAGTTTAAACATGATATTAAAATTGAAGGGCTCTGTGATGTCATTGGAAACTAAAAAATTATGTTCTTGAGTGATTTTAAAGATTTTCCAAAATGTCAGAAATGTGTATTAAGTTAATAGGGTTGATTATGACTTACCTTAAAGGTAAGGTGTGTTAATATTTTTGCAACCACATTGCAGAAATAATGATTGTACCCAAATATACAGAAGCCCACAGCGTCATATTGCCCACAAGACATATTGCATGCATGCAAGCCATGAAACCGTACAGGCCTCCGTGAGCTTAAGTATGTTTGAAAACACAAATATTGTTGTTATTTTTTTCAATGGCACATTGTATGTTTGATACCACTGTTGGTGCAGAGATTAGACTCTTAATTATCAACAGACCTGCTCTGTATATGTTCAACGGTTGGAAAAGACATATTGTTTGGCCGCTGGTGTCCAATTGTGCGTTCTGCATGCTAAACCATGGGATGTTCTGGGTTCGAGACAGACGTGCTGACAGCAGGGATAAGATTTAAAGTGAAAACTCAAATTAGGTCCATGAAAGACAGTCAAAGCGAGAACGGGGGAGGGGAGCGAGTTGGTCCGCATGTGTGCGTGTCTGCCGGCGCATGATTGTGTGCATGAATTTATTCAGCGAAGCTCAATATTGTTTTAATTAATCTGGGCACAGGGGCTTGCATGGTGAAAGCGACTCCTTTTCATGTAGGTTACGTCTGACGGAGGAGACTGGAAAATTAGGCCACGACTTCTCTCAGCTGACGTGATTACACTAGCGAGTGCTAATCCTTTACATTGTCCAAACACAAAGCCGTAGTTTAAGTAACTTCAAGACAATGGACGTAAATAGCCCAGCAGCGTCTTGATTAGCATGTAGCATATCTGCCCCTTCTGTTTCTCGCCCACGCTTGTAGTTCATCTTCACAGCTAAGGTTCATCCGGTTCATTCAGTTCACGATTCTTGTGGTACTTTAAATGAAGATCATTTCTCCATCCTAAACAATAATAGCTCGTAGCTATAAAATGTTACGTAAAATATGTTACCATTTCTGGTTAATATAATGTTTTTAGGACATCACAACAAAACATTTTTGTTGATGTTCATTTAAAAAAAGTTACAGAGATTATTGCGATTTGTTTGCATGCAGGGTGCGACCCGTGCTTTCATCCTCCCGGCTGCGTATTTTCTGTGTCTTCCGCTGTTGTCCTCCAGCCGCCCAAACAAAGAGGAAGAAATCGTGTCCCCTCCCCCTCCAGAAGCCTTTCTCGTTCTTCTAGATCTTCTCCTGCATCTCATTTCCCCTTTGTATTCCCCTCTTTCTCTCCCTGGCTATCTAATTCCTCTCCTGCCATCATCCATTTGTCTCTCTCACTCTCTTCATTTCTCTCCCCATCTCATTTTTTCTTCCTCTTTGCCCCTCCTCCTCTCCTTCTCTCCGCCTCTGGGTCTTGCAGGTATTCTCAGTGTGTCATTCTGAAGCACTCTGGGAGCGATTAAACCATCATACACAACCCGTACGGCACTGCACTCGCATTGGGCTCCATACATCACTGCCTAATGCAGCCAATGGGATGAATTAGAGGCGAAATGAACTCGCGGGTTGATGCTGCGAGCCAGCAAAGCCTCGCAACTTTAGCCAGTGAGGGACGAACACGTATCGATCCGGCTCTTTATATAAGAGAGTTCTGCTTAACTTCTCTAGCTCTTTGGCTTTAAAATGGCCTGCTTTTCTGGATGAATATCAGCTAATTGAGTTTCATTTGGTCCAATCGGGGATTGTGAACATTTGAGTCACTGAATGTAGGAGAAACATCACTGTTATTGTTTTTGTATATATCTGCATTTACAGACTTTGGTCTCTAGATATGGGCCTCACCCATTTGGAAAACCTACATCCATTAACCACTAATTGGTATTGGCTGTAATTTGAGAACGCAAATTCAATAGGTTTTCAGCAGAAAGCATGACGTTACATCACTTGAAATGTGAAGGTTTTTATCGGCAGGATGTGAAAAATCACGTTTGGTTATTTATCCAATCAAAAAAAATGCTTTTCGGGAGGAGTCACTGTCAACCTGAATAAGCAAGAGTAAAAATTGGATACTAATTCCAAGAAATGGCTGTCATTAGTGATTTAGATTACCATCAGATTTAAACTAGAGCATGAATGGTTCAAGTTAAATTAATTTCCAGTGTGACTGGATGACCGTGTCTTAAAGGTACAGAGTAATGCCATTGTCTGTGTTTACGGTATTTGGGTTGAGTCAAGCAGTCAGCTGACCTATTTATGTGTTTGTTTGTTAGACGAAATGAAGCTGCTTTTGTTAGATGTTCGTTAGATGATTTTTGTTAGATGTTTGTTAGATGGCCTCTTCCTGTTTCCATCATCTGTTTGTAATGTCAGTGGGAAGATTTTTAACCTCCCGTTTATTCAGAGCCCCTTTAAATACTGCTTTACTGGATTTGTTGCGTCTTTCTAATATTTTCTAATGTTGCTATTATGTCTAATGTTGAAATTAAACTAATGTTGCTTGTTTGCTCATATAAAAATGACTTTGAAAACTTCTTTATAATGCAGATGCAGATACATCCTGAGCTATAAAGTCTTTGTAATGTGTTTGCAGCTATGGTGCCAAGATGTTGTGAGTGGTTGCCAAGGTGTTGATATGTAGTTGCTAAGGTGTTCTAAATAGTTCTTAGCACAGTTGCTAAGGTTGCTTACTGCTTCAAGTCTCTGTTGTCTCTAGATTTGTCTCAAGTCCCACCTTCAATGCACGTCTATGAGAAGTGTATCTAGATTTTAAATCCAATCACATAAAAAATAACAAACCTCTCCTCAAGTTATCAGTCATGTCTATCAGTCAGGACAATTTACACAATAAGTTTAAATCATTAAAATGAGAGACTTCAAGCAATAATAACAGTGGTGTCTTCACTAATTATATTCAATACCTAATACTTGTTTAGAAGGGAAAATTGAAATGTAAAAAATGGCATTAGATTTTTTTTACATTTGATGACACCTGATAATGAGTTCTGCTGCCTGTAAAGATTTGTGATATCAGCAAACACATCTCCATCTTTCCGTCTGTCTGTCCCTAAAATCCTGTCTTTGTGTTGACACCGTCTCTCTGTCTCCCAGGTGCCTTGTGGATGTGTATCGTGTTAAACCCCCACTGTAAGCCCGAACAGAAGGCCGCTTGGCTCCGACAGCTGAAGAAGTGGAACAGTGTGGACGTGTGCCCCTTGGAGGATGGTAACCACGGCAACGAGCTGCCCAATTTAACCAATGCGTTGCCTCAGGGTGCGCACGGCAACCAAGGTAAGCGTGTACGCGTGTGTCGGGGAGCTGGAGGGGGGGCGGAGGGAGTTGATACAGGGTCTTTTAATCAGCCCTGCCTCCCTGCGCCCCTGTTATTAGGGTCTGTGTGACTAATGGAATGTCGTAATAACAGAAGCTTTTGTCCTTGCTGTGCAAATCATAACTGAGGGCAAAACCGAGGGGTGGGATGGGGGTGAAATGGCTCTATTGAAACTTTTTGATTAGTCAGGCCTTTTGTATCGGGCGAAAATGTCTGCAGAAATTTTATGATGTGTTTTGTTATAAATATTCATAATCCAGGCGGATAATTGCTTGGAAATGGCTTTCTTTTCTTCAGGCATGGGTGTTTGGGGTACGAATAGGCTGTAGACTGGTGGGTGCAGATGTGTTGGATCTGGTTAAATGTGGTTCTGTAGAGTCCAGGGTTCGAGTCACAGGGAATGCATGAACTGTTAAGGGAATGCACTACATGCATAGATGTTATATAGGTCTAAATGTAATTTTTCTGTGCTTTGCAGTAGGGCTGGGCGATGTATTATATGTTTAACGAAATATTCAACCTTATTATCTTGACAATATAAAATGAACTATAACCTTAATCAACGTTGCAATGATTTAATAGTTTTTCTTGTTAACAGGAAACTTTTTGTCTGTTCCTTGATTATTTTTAACTGGCATTTTACTGTATTTTCCATTTTAAATGAAAGATTTTGATTCATGTTATCAAAATTGGGTGTTTGGTCAAATGACCGAATAAAGACTTTATAGACTTTGTAACTTAAAATACAGAAATTAATAATAATTATAGTTATTATTATAATTATAATAATTATTATATAAGTATAATAAAAAAACTTCTTAGCTTTATCGCCCAGTCTTAGTATGTACACTCATAAGCCAGCTCGCAACCGACATGCTGGTATGTCCGCAGAACCCGTAAATGACAGTTCAGCTTGCTGGACTAATCTGTGAACTTATTTTCGAAGGTTTTCTGCTTTGCCCTGGACTGACAGGCCCCCAGGGGCTCCCCTTTTAGAGCTAGCATTGAGAATGACAGAGCAATTTCCTCTTCTCTGCCCCGTCCCTCCTCTTCCTCAGATTCGGGCGCCAGGCCCCACCGGACGGTTTTCACGCGAGCCATCGAGGCGTGCGATCTCCACTGGCAAGACAGCCACTTGCAGCACATTATCAACGACGACCTCTACACCAACTACTGTTACCATGACAACACTGAAAACTCGCTCTTCGACTGTCGCGGTTGGCCCCTGTGGCACGGTGAGCGGAAAAAGACGTTTGCCTGACTCGCCTCTTTGTGTGTCGCAGTCTGTAGCTTTAACACAAAAGCAGAGCGAGTTAAAGAAAAAAGTATGAATAGGAGCTTTTATACAAAGCGAGAACAAGAGATTCTAACAAAACGAAAGGAATTTCAAGGTTTTGTCCTGCTCGGTCAGACTTTTGCATCTTGGTGAATGTTACTGTTATACTTGTTTGAGGTTTGTTAAATGTTTTTTTTTTTTTGGTTTGCGTGACAGAACACGTCCCCACGGCCTGTGCCAGGGTGGATGCACTGAGATCTCACGGTTACCCACGGGAGGCGCTGCGATTAGCCATCGCCATCGTAAACACCCTACGGAGACAACAGCAGAAACAGATGGAACTCTTTCGAAACCACAAGAAAGGTAAAACGAAACATTTGTTTCACTCGTGACTGTTCGGTTGCGATCAAACGTGTGTGAAAATGTGGACAGGGGAAAACCGGCATGTGCATGCTAATCACAGGAGGTCGTTGCATTAGGAATGGCTGCATTGTTGGTTGTACTGGTGGGCCGCACTGTGGCTTTTTAATATCTGATCACAACTGTGATATAAGATGCACAACTGGTCACCAACTTATCAGTTTTTTGCTGTTGTTCTGCAGGGGAAAATGTTTGTTTCTGGTTAATGTCCTATCTGGTTGTTTCTGGTTATGCAGCGCATAATGCACCATCATAAGAAGATGAATGATGTTCAGTGCATGAATTAAACTCACTTAGAATGCACTTAGAACTTCTGGCATAGTTCTCCATGCAAAAGTGCTGTTATAGCCCTGTATGTGGGCAGAGACAAATCACCTAAAATTGTGATGAATAATGTGTGTTCCAGTGTCTGCACTTCGGTTGGTAATTGCTGCATCCCGTCTCAGTTGCACAAAGTTAAAACTTTGTTGCATCACTGACACGCCCCCATTGCACCTGCAACAGTGTCTCTCTGTCATGTTGACCAAACACGAAGTAAAAATGAAAGACTTCCGGTTGCGCTTTCGCAGCAAACACCTAAAAGGCCCTTCATGCGGAGTTGAAACTGGTGTGTTGATTCCAGATCCATTAAAGAATAATTTAACCAATTATCCTGTGAATATTGCGATCTGGTGCTGAGCGTGCACGTATCGGTTTCAGTGTCTAATGGCAGGTAACAGTTTCATGCAGCTCTACTCTTGACTGCAGCTAAATGTCCACTCATACCCAGCAGGAATCAGGTCAATTGCTTTTAAATGCAAATGACTGCTTGTTGTGGTAGAAGTGCCCACGCATAATTCATATTATTTAAATGAGGTGGCCTTGTGGCCCGTTCTGGGCTTTATGTGAAGCACTGGTGTAGTGATTTTCACGAGAGACTGAAGCTAAGTGAAGTCACAGCTGTCTGATGTCACAGAGTTGGAACCTAGGTATGGGTTTGTCCTTTGGTATGTTTCTCACCAAGTTCTTTGCAATGAATTCTGGGATCAGCTCATCTGTTGTGCATGCAATTGCTGCCTTAGATTTAGGCATTTTTTTGCTAAGGCACTTCATTAGGGTTCGTTAAAAACAGTTTCCTAGGGTTTGTTAAGGGTGGTTCATTAGGATTATTTGAAACCTGTTTGTTAGGGTTTGTTAAAGGCAGTCTGTTAGGGTTTGTTATGGACAGTGTGTTGGGGTTTGTTACAGACAGGAGGTCTTTAACAAACAGAGCTGAAGTGTCTTGGCTCAAACCACAGTACAAGTCAAAAGAGTGTTTACTTTTTTGTATCCAGTTGAAAATTGCCTCCAGTTGAACTCTGGTCCTTTTCACCCTCCAGATCTGCTCCATAAAGGTGTGACATCCATCACTAATCTAGAAGGATGGGTGGGTCATCCTCTGGACCCCATCGGGACTCTCTTCAGCATGCTGACGGAGACTGGCCGTGGAGAGGAGGACGGCTCACAGGGAGGGTTCCTGGATTTCTCAGGTACATGATGTGCTGCAGTGCTGTATCATTTGCATTATTTATGGAGTGCAACATCGTACTTTGAACCTGTCAGGTTCTGTTAACGCCCTGTTCTTCTCATCTTCAGGTTTTTTGGGAATGTAAATCGTTTTTGTTGCCTATGACTCATCCATACCCAGTGAGCATCTTTAGCGTTGCAAAAGTTAAATGCGCGTTTTCAAAAAACTGCTGTGGAGATCATCTCTCTCATATTCATCTTGTGTATGCTGCCATTTAGACTTAGATTAAAAAGATATGGTATATATTAGGAGAAAACCTCTTTTATCTCAACTTAAAAGTTGTAACCTCACTCTTCCCTCCTGCATTTTTAATGCACTTTTAATTTTAATGTTTCTCTGTTCCCATCTCTTATTCATGAGCTTTGATTGGAGAAATGACTGTATCACAATCAGAGAACACGCTGCTGCAATTATACCTTATTGTTGCCTTTGGGCTCCAGCCCGTTCTGATTGGCTGTGGAATTGTGGGGCGTGCTTGCCCCCTCCAGCACGCCGCTTGCGCATGTAGGGGTGTCGCAGGTAACGAGGCCAGTGTGTGCGCAAAACCCCTTCCTCTGTCAGAATCCTGTCCCCATTTGACCCCTAAACCAAAATAAAAATAATATATAATATTCTATTCATTGCCTGATTAGAAATTCTGCTTTTGGATGCGTGTAGTCTTTCTTAGCAGTCAATATATGTCAATAAAGGGCTTTCAGTATGCCTAGTCCAATATGTAACCAAACCTAGAAATTGTTATACTAAATATTCGGTAACATTCTGTTTTCCGCCCAGTTTTGAGGGAGATTTTATTTAGGTGAGGACAAATAAAGAGATTGGAGTGGAGATGCAGAGTGGATGTAAAGCCTCAGAGTGTCTCTGCTCTTTGCTCTGTTTTTGATTAGGACATTAAATCCAGGCGGAGTCCAAAGAGACTTCATTAAAACATTCTGATGATCCTCATTATTAGCCCCAAATGAGTCGCCATTGGTGTTGAGCTTTAGCCCAGAACGTAAAGATGTGGATTCACTTTGCTGTTTAAAAAAACAACTACCCATGTTTTTAACTTTGCAGTACATTTGTCTTTTAAATGGTTTGAAGGAAGGGTTTTTTCAAAAGCTCTTGCAGAAGCCTGAAGGATTGACTCCTCCCAGCCAATTAAAAACCTGCATTTGATGCTGAGAAAAGTCTAAATACATCGGCATCAAATCTTGCCTTTTAATTGACTGTATAAAAGTGATTCCTCTGCATTAAATCCTTTATTTTAAGTGGTTATCATCTCCATACAGCCAATTAAAATGCAGGATTTGATGCGGAGGGACCAGGCCTCAGCCTGTCTCACTTCCTGTCTGCCGGTCTCTCTGGTTAAGGTCTCTCTCCTTGGCAATAAAACTAAGCTGCTGACCCAAAGTTCCAGTCATTCACACATGAATGTGATGCATAAACCAAACACCATTTGTCAGTTCAGGATTCAGTTTGTTACCTCAGTCAGTCAGAAGCATAATTGAGTATGCTTTGCTTTCTGCCCTATCAGACAGGGCTGCTTCATTAGACTGGGCAGAGTTCCCCTCTGCTGCCTCATTATAAAACAAGACCTGTCGGGGAACCAGGGTCCACTCTGATGGTTTAGTTCGGAGGTGTCACTCCCCCGAGTTTCTCCACCACCTCAGTTAGTGGAAAAAACACAAATTGCACCTCGAGTTTCCTGACGCTTTTCTGTTTCTTGCCCTCTGCAGCCGGTTCAATGAGCTCCAGCAGGCACAGCGAACTGCACTTGTTTCCGTCCACGTGCCGCTTCCTGGAAGAGGGTGAGTCATATCTGGCCCTGGCAGTGGAAACGGCCCTGATGGGACTGGGTCAGCAGAGGATCATGCCCGATGGACTGTACGCCCAGGAGAAGGTGTGTCGGAATGAGGAACACCTGATCGCCAAGCTGCAGGAAGTGGATTTGGACGACACCCTGGTCAAAATCTTCCGCAAGCAAGCTGTCTTCCTGTTGGAGGGTAAGTCTGTGTGGTTTCACAGATTTATTGTGCGACTGAGAACAACGACAGTTTTGCGGTTTAGCAGTTTGCGTTTTCATTAACTGAGGCGCAATAGCCTGAGGAAATGGCTTGGGTGTAGTTAACGATTTTTGAACGGGTGCGTTCGGGTCTTCCTGCATCAGCTAAACGTCTGGCCAAGTTTTGCTTCTAAAGCTCATTTATAAACAAATCTGGTTTCTGTGATTTTCAACAAACTGCAGTGTTTTGTCAGGGCTCTGGTGTGGTGGTTTGTGCACATAGTGTAGGTTCTTTGGATCTGTGATGCTCACATGGGTGGTGAGGGTTCGAAACGTAGACACATGAGGTGGGGCTCTTTTGATTTGGGGCATTAAGTTGCTCCGAGAACATGCCTTAGTGAACCCCTATCAACACCCTAGTAACCACAAAAGGCACAGGCAAAAGATTGCAATAAGTTACATTAGATGTGTTCAGTGTGTGTAAAACAGCGTGCTGGTGTACGAGGTTGTTTGTTTCACTCGCGACTGGTGTTGAGAACAAAACGAAAGCTATGAATGCTGCTGGGAAGAGAAGTGATAAACTGACCCCGCTGTATAGATGCATCTGCCCAGCGTTTGTCTAGCAAATAAACAGGAAGGCATGTATTGTACTGGCCGCAGGGTCTGGGGGAGTTTTGGCCCAGTGTGAGAATCCATCAAAACAACAACAGCTTTTTCACTCTGAGAGACATCAGAGCGCGTCCCCCCAGCACACGCTGTATTAAAGTTTGCACGCTCAGCTGTTATGCGTGTGTTTTTTGAGTCCATGTCAGAGCTTGTTGCAATGCATTCTGGACTTTTTCCATATTAAACTCAGTTAAGAATACACGCTATGCTTATTTTACTCAATCAAATACATTATGTATAAAACTGCTGTTTATTTATACCATTATACTCTTACTTTATAATGATTGTGTGGTAAGCTAGCAACATGCTAACATCAAACTGTTCTGGAATGGTGTTGAATCTCCTCCACACTTTAAGTAATGAACGTAGTTGTGTGATGTGGGACTAAATCGGTCACTTAGGAGGATCCATTTTGGTTGTGGTGTTGCCTCGCTGTCTACGTCTACATAGGCAGCTACTTTCTAAGTTTTGGAATAGAGCTGATATCTTTAGCAGAGCGTGAACGTGTGCGGTGTTGATCTACGATAGCACGTATGCCTCTTATAAATGTTTGGTTTGGTGAGTTTGTCTGTGTGTGTGTCCAGGATTTTGTGTGTGTCTGTGTTTGTAATGTGGTTTGTGGTGGGGCCACTCTCAGTCAAAAATAATCTGATGAGAGAGAGAGCTCAGCTCAACGGCTTCTGGCTCTGCTGTTTAGACTGTAGGCAAGTGTGAAGTGAGCACAGCGCACTTGTAAGTGGACATGTGGTTTTCATCTGGTCTGACTATTATGGATGTGGGGGGAGTCCATAAAATTGACTTATAAGCAGATTACCCACAATGCTCCTCTGTCCCCGGAAACATTTCAGATCTCATCAGTTGTCACTATTATGTTATGGATGGAGGAGAGGGTCTGTTTGCACTTCTAACTTCCTGTCAGACTGTGTGTGTGTGTGTGTGCGCGCACACCCTAGTTGTGTTAATAATAGATTGGTTTCCGAGATAAAGTTAGTAGTGCTCAGTCATGTGACCTCAACATGACGATCGACACTGTGAAGAGAGACCTTCAAATGTAGACCAAAACAGCTTTTTGTAGACCACTACTAAGACTGGAATCAATATGCCAGTGTACATCGTTTAAATGGATTTGTCAAAAGTCATGTCTCTTTTGTGCACTGTACCTTTAAATGGCAGAAAGTAACTGACCGTTCCTTTTGTTTCCTCAGGTGGGCCCTACAGTGGTTTGGGGGAGCTCATCTACAGAGAGAGCGTTCCCATGCACACATTTGCCAAGTATCTGTTCACATGCCTCCTACCTCATGATGCCGAGCTAGCATACAAAATTGCACTGAGAGCAATGCGGTAAGTTTCCACGGCCTGAACTGTCGCGCTCAACCTACAGCAACCAAGTCGCCCACAGCTGTGGATCATTTTCCTCGTTGTTTCTCGTTTTGATTGGCTTTGCTCATTGTGAGAACGCATGGTTGTGTCTTCTGTTTTTCAGATGTGTGTGTGTGTAGGGTGTAGGGAGGTTATCTGGGGCACACTTTAATCAAAAGGCGCCTTTTGCTTGGAAAACTGCTAAATAATTCATGGGTGCTGAAAATGAGTTTTTGAGAAAGTGTGAATAATAAATACGTTGTGTCATTGAGTCTAATTTGGGCTGCCGAGGTAACGCTGAACGCCGTTTTTGCCCCATACACACCCCCTGATTATGTGTGTGTGTGCGTGCTCACACAGCCTTATATTTGTGTGTTGTGCAATTTTACATTATCAGCAGTAGTTATTCATGCCCCCCTACAAATCTCTTTAATGTGTGTTTTGAATATTTCAATGAACTCTTTGTCAGCATACATACACACACACACACACACACACTGGCCCTTGTACAGTGCTTGTACAGTAAGTCACTTGTTGCTTTATGGTGTTGCTTTATCTGGTCCAACAGATTATTGACGTCTGGTTTAAGATCTTCTTATATGTTTTTTATTAATTTTACTTTTCTGGCCTTCCAGTGACAATCATGTTATGGACTCGGGCCGGTATTATGTGATATTTTGATTGGATTATCTTTAGCTTTGGATCTGCGGCTCAGGAAACACATATGAAGTCGATGGCATCAAACAAAGATCCAACTAAATTTAGCAGCAGGAGAAGCTTCAGGCACAGTATTGACTTTCTCTATAAAAAGCCTGTGTCTCCAAATAACTGCTCTCCATTGCACTGGATCAGACCTGAGCTGATCTTCTCATAATGCACTTCCCTTTGTAGATGTGTTGGTAATTAGCTTCACGGCAGGACGTGATGGTTCGACATATCCTTGCCACACAACAGGCAAATCACGAAATCCTGCAGGAACGAATGCAATGTTCAGACATGATCAAGTAGATTATTCTTAGTGGCATGTTATTAAAACTGTACATCTGTTTGCACGGCTAAAGACCTTCCCGTATCCTGCTCAGATCATTTGAATACCATTTTTTGGACTCTAATGGCCAATTTACAGGGCAAAGTTTGTGCATAACAAGAAGATTCTGTATTCATTCTGTACGCCGAAAAACACGCTCACATTCAGAGTCATGTTTTTAAAAAGAGAACCAACTTCAGTTGGACATTGAGAAAGAGTGAGTTCTAAGCGCTGACCTTGTGGTTCTTAAGTGTCATCTGGAACTGAGCAGAGGAACTGCTTTCTTCTTTGTGTACTTTATCAACACTAACACTGCAGCAACACTGTGATGTTGTGATTGATGATCTAGCAAAACAAACAGCGATTTGATTCATCTTTTTGTCTTTTTGTGTTCCAGATTACCAGTGTTGGAATCCATGACTCCTTCTGGCGATATGTCACGTCCTCACCACATAGTGTCGGTCGTCCCAAATCGCTATCCGCGATGGTTCACCCTCAGCCACATTGAGTCTCAGCAGTGCGAGCTGGCCTCCACCATGCTCACTGCCGCCAAAGGTTAGAGCATCGCATTTGCAACGCGTCCATCAATCAAACGCAGGCTGCAATTACTCTGACAACAGCACTGTTTGCTTAATGGTAGGCTGTGTACCACATTTCCGCCAGAAAACTGGTTCCACAAGGCGCACAACAAGCCCAGCCAATAAAATCAAATCTGGAGTCGTTTCCTTGGTTTGGAGGAGCAACACGCTTGGAGAAGTTGCAAATTTGAAGCGCTATTTTTAAGGCCTGATCACAGCACAATGCGGAGAGCTGAAATTGTAAGAATTTCACAACCAGATCCTAGTCTCTCATGAAGATGAGTCCTGTCCCAGAATTTTGTGTTTGAAGGTTTTGGCTGTTGGTTTCTCAGCATCCTGCATCAGATTTGAGGTTCAGACGCTGGTCGCATTGACTCTAGTGCTGACTCACAGGCTCATTAATCTGCGCGTGTGTGTGAAGGAGTGTGTGTGTGCTCTGTAGTCAGGGGAGGAAAGGGATTTGGAGTGGTTTCTCCAAGGTCACTGGTGACTATTTGCTGTGTTTACAAAAATGGCCATTCACATCAGATTTCCATCACTTCTATAAATCTGTTTTATTCTTTAAAATATTTACAAAAATATTGTCCATTGTTTTTTGTCTTGTATTTGGCCATCAGTGGGATATTTATTTTATGGTTTTGTTTAGTTTAAAACATTTTAACACCAAAGTCCAGTAACAATTTGCAAGCCTATTCAATATTCTGATTTTCATTTGGTGGGATTTTGGCAGTCACCTCACAATCTGATTGGATAGCAGTGCCACTTAGCGCTGCAGATAAAGAGTTGGTGTACGTGAACACCGAACCTGTTCCTGCTCTATCATGCATGTCGTTATTTGTGATGCATGTATTTGTACAGATGTTTCTGTCATTATTTATTATAATCTTCTCTGTGTTGTTTGTAGGTGATGCGCGAAGGTTAGAGACAGTATTAGAGTCCATACAGAAGAACATTCACTCCTCCTCTCATATTTTCAAACTGGCGCAGGATGCCTTTAAGATCGCCACCCTTATGGACAGCTTACCCGACATCACGCTGCTGAAGGTTTCTCTGGAGCTGGGTCTTCAGGTATCCATTATCTGTCCAAATAATGCGGTCCAGTCATGATTTACCCTGGTATCAGTGTTTTTTCTAACATTCTCTGGTTTAAACGCCTCGCAGGTAATGCGAATGACGCTGTCCACATTGAACTGGCGGCGACGAGAGATGGTACGATGGTTAGTCACATGTGCCACAGAAGTTGGTAAGTCTGAGCCATTCAGCTGTTAGTATTACTAAGTCTTTACTGGTAATAATCCATTCACGGCTGTGCATTACCATGATTTTACAATAGTGTTGTTAGGCAGAATGCAGTGCAAAGTATAAAAACTTTACTGTAGGTACACAGCTGCAGATTTGCATGTTACACGCCTTTTGATTTGTTAAACATTCATTGCCATATGAGAAGCGATCAATGTTTTGAACTTCAGTTTGTTAATAGTTATAATCATGTATATCATATTTTGATTTCATGTTGAAGAAAGTCTAAAAACACTTCGGCCCTCGTGTGTGTTTGCAGGAGTCTACGCCCTGGACAGCATCATGCAAAGCTGGTTCACCCTTTTTACGCCGACCGAGGCCACCAGCATTGTGGCCACCACCGTCATGTCCAACAGCACCATCGTGCGGCTACACTTGGACTGCCACCAACAGGAGAACCTGGCCAGTAGTGCACGGACATTAGCCCTGCAGTGCGCCATGAAGGACCCGCAGAACTGCGCCCTGTCAGCCCTCACGCTCTGCGAGAAGGACCACATCGCTTTCGAGACTGCCTACCAGATCGTGCTGGATGCGGCCACTACGGGCATGAGCTACACGCAGCTCTTCACCATTGCGCGGTACATGGAACACCGCGGTTACCCCATGCGGGCGTACAAACTGGCAACTCTCGCCATGGCCCACTTGAACCTGAGCTACAACCAGGACACGCACCCAGCCATCAATGATGTGCTGTGGGCGTGCGCACTCAGCCACTCGCTGGGTAAAAACGAACTAGCTGCCATTATCCCCTTAGTTGTGAAAAGCGTTAAATGCGCTACCGTGTTGTCGGACATTTTGCGACGTTGCACGTTGACCACGCCCGGCATGGTGGCGCTGCACAGCCGCAGGAATTCTGGGAAATTGATGTCATTAGACAAAGCCCCATTAAGACAGCTCTTGGACGCCACAATCGGGGCGTACATCAACACGACGCACTCATGGCTAACGCACATCAGTCCTCGGCACTACAGTGAGTTTATTGAGTTCCTCAGCAAAGCCAGAGAGACTTTCCTCATGGCCCACGACGGACACATTCAGTTTACGCAGTTCATAGACAACCTGAAACAGATATACAAAGGCAAAAAGAAACTTATGATGCTTGTCCGAGAGAGGTTCGGCTAGCACCGCCTGTGTATCGTTTCTAAGTTAAAAAACAATTTCTTGATGAAAGAAGAAAAAATGCGAACGAAACGACAGAAACAATACAAACCACACCGGTATCATGTGTATAGACTTAAGTTCACGCAAAAAAATGAAAAAAAAAAAGGAACTTTTTCATGTTGTGGAAGTTTGTGTGTGTCTCCTTTATTTGTATGAACGTGTGTGAAAGAATGGAATGTTAAGAACGAAACAAACGTTTTGGTTTACACACTGAGTATATGTTGTCCAGTGGCAAAGGTCCACACAGCACTCCAATTCTCTCTGTTAACATTCACAGCCTCAAAGTGAAGAAAAATGGCTTTAAACCAAACAACACCTCCATCCTAAGTGACAAGTACCTCATATGGCTTCAGCTTTACTCCTTTCTGAAACAGTCACGCATTACCAGTGTACTAAAAGAAGTGTTAGAAACAGAAAACATTGTAAACAGTTTGGGACGTCTCCGGTTCCTTTTGAATTTCCTTTTTGAGTTTAGCAGGCTAATTGCGTGGCTTTGCAGTGCTGTTTTGTCCAAAAGCATGTCCCCAACACACACGCTTCAAAACTTGTGCTTGCGCTTGTGGAAACTTAGCGACTGTCGACATACATTCTCAGGGATTTCTATTTGAAAACAAAAAAAGAAAAAAAAATAGAAAATGGTCATGAACGCAACAGAATGAGAGCATTTTATTGTACTGTATATATGATAGTATATGTCTGAATATTGAAAAAATGTATACGTTAACTAATTTATAAAAAGAATATTCTATGTAATGCAAAATACTTGAAGCTGCAGTACCTTGGTTTAAAACAAAACATATCAGAGGGACTAAACGTGGGCCTCGGGCTGTGTTCGGAATGGAATACTTGTGCACTGCTTACTGTGCAGTATATACTGCATACTTCTTTTTCTAAACAGCAAGTGAAACTGTTGCCATTGTTCCATGATAAACATTATTTGTCACGACATCATGTTTAATCCATTTAGCATCTTGGATATATGGTTATTTGATTTTGTTTTTTTTTTTGGTGCAAAAATGTGTTTTTAACCGATTTGGTGCAAAATGTTGTACATTTTGAAAGACTGATCAACTCTAAGCCTTCGACTCCATTTGATATTGCTGCTTCCTTCATCATACTGAAAATGGAAGGTCGAGTGCATTGCATTGTGGGATACATTATCACATGCATTGTGCTCTGCTTGTATACTGCTCATTTTAGCAAGAATCCGTAAGTCGTTCTATGCATATGGAAAATTTGCATGCTGTGCACAGTACACAGTGTATACTTCAGCTGTAGTAGGACTCGCACGGTAGCATGCCATTCCGAACATGGCCAGCGCTGTCGGGGCTGGAATCGGGCAGTGAATCAGTGTGCTGGGTTTCTATGCAAGGCCACCTACGATGCACGATCGGACCGGTCTGTAATTGAACCGTAGACCCAACCGTACAGGGCACCAGTGGTTTAGACAGACACCCAGTGAAGCAGTGAGCCTTAGCATTAATAATTGGAAATGCAAGTAATGCAGGCCAACGTGCCTCAAAAACGCCTAGAAATGTAGATTCAACAGTATCGATGTTAACGCAGACATGCAGAGTGAATGGCCTGAAGATGCTCTTTCTTTCCACGGTAATCGAGTCATAACGACGCTTCATTTTATGCACAATAACATGTACATGCGTGTGTGCTGATATCTTAACTATGTGCAGGACAGAAAGTTGCTGTGCAGGTCTGACTGTTCAAACGTTTTTTAAACCCTTTTGTTTTTTTCACAGTTGTTTGCTTTGTGTTGTTCCTCTAGGATTTCTCAACGAAACAAAAAACGGCCTTCTTTATTGCCTTGTCTTAACGCTTTAAAATAACCAAACTGGAGTTCTAACTACCAAACTTGTTTGTTAAAATGAAAGCCAACTGACTTCGGTTACAACTTTACTGTCTTTAATTTTAGCTGAATGGTTCTGTCTTCTGTGCTTTTAAAAGCAGTTTTCCTGTTTTTTGGTGCAAAAACGTTGTCGAATGTCCCCTTCCTTAGAGGTATGTCTGTAGCTCTTTTTCTTTTTGTTGTTTAGAAACTGAAATATAATTTTCTTTGTTTTATTTATTATGAAAGGTAAACGATTGTACGTCACCCGTGTCAACATGCTCATGAAGTTGAATTTAAGATTTGATACACCGATATCAATTTATTTATGTAACTAAATCACTGTTTTATAAACTTGTTAATGATTCAACATTTTTGTTTTAATTAAAATTAGTTTTTTGAGAGGAAGAAACTCATTGCATTGTTTGTGTGCACGATGCCTCCTGCACTACATTATAAATGTCTAATATCATATGTTGCAATTTAGGATGTACACTGAATGTTCAGTTCCGCAGTGAGCTGCTTTGCAAAAAATAAACACGTTTCACTTGTGAACATGGTACACATAAATATTGGGTAACAATAGCACAAACTTTAATTTATCGATACGTATCAGTATCAAACAATTTTAATAAACATTGTTTTCAATGAACACAATGCAATGCGTCAACACACAATGTTGCACGCTTGGCAGTGTTGCAGGAAAATGGAGCAGATAATGCGACTGCTGCATTTTACATTTATTGTTATTTGAGATTTATGAGATCTCTGTTTGTTGCAGCCTAGAGTGACTTTTTAAGCACCTCTGGCTAATAGAAGGTATTTTAGGTGTGTCTTGGAAACGTGTTGGTGACTGCGGTGCATTAGGTTTTGTAAAAGAGCTATTGTAAAATGAATTATGAGAAACTGTTATGAAGTCCTAAACCATTATTGTTTAACTAGCAACACTTTTGTTCTGCTGAGTTAGATTAGCTTCAGGATTTACAGTTTGGTAAATTCCAGATGGCAGTTCCACTTTGCCCACCTTGTCTAAACAGGAACTTCACACTTGGAGTGGAAAGATAAGGTTGACCATGGCTATAAAACAACAGCAGATCCTCACACACTCTCAGTTGCTTTTGATGGAGAACTTCCAGGTGTTGCTGAGAGTTTAAACCATTGAGATGTCCATCAAGAGAGGTTCGGTTTACATTAAATACTGTCGTTAAAACTACTTGCACTGATAAGCTGCAATCCACGTGGAATAGAAAGCATTTTAACATCCTGTAACAATTAACCCTGAAACTGTTTTGTAAATGAACTGATCAGATGACTGAAAAATGAATGTTTTAAAAGAAATGCATAGAGATTCTGCACGTTTGCTTTGTGTTTCAGAAACGGCAGTTTTACTGTTTTCTAGCCTCTCTTTACCAGCACAATGGACAGATGGGACGAAGACCGGTGTTGACCAGCGCCTTTTTCTCTAACTGAGAGCACAGATGCACAGTCAGTCCAAGATGGAGCACTTTGCTCAGACAGCCAGATCCTCAGTACATTTGGAAGAACAAACTGTAAGAGCCTCGGCCATAATTCCCATGAAAATTTTCAGGCCTGTGAGTGTTCCTGCCAAAGCTGAGCTAAACAGGAGGCCGGAGGTTCGGAGGAGGATTCCAAGTTCTTGAGAGAAGACAGTGACAAACTCGAGCTTTGTGACTTTATCAGGGCCTGGCACGACATGCCGTTGACCAAAGACACAGAACGTGGCATTTCGAACAAGAAGATGGACCATGCAATGAAAAACAAGTAAAAGCAAGGCACAGACTGTAATGTTTAGCTGTGACTACTGCGTTCTGCTTACTGCTAACATGTAGTATTTATGTCTATATGCTAATATGCCTATTACATTTTTAAACAGGTTGTTAAACAGTATGCATACTGTTAACATGTTAAACTAGTGTGGAACAGTACTGTCATAACTTCACTACGTTGTGTTTAAATGGCACAAGTGCACTGTTTACTGCAAAATGGCGCATAGTATATTCTTCTGTATTATTTAAATAGTATGTAAAGAAATATGCAGAATAATCAATACTTTATATAGTATACCGTATAATGCAGTATAAATGTTTTTAACAGCGGTGATGTCATTTGAACATGAATGTTTAATTCAGATTGCACTGAATTAACGTCTTGTTTTTGAAACAGGAAATTATTTTCTTTCAAAGCTATTTATTGCTATTTATTTATTGCTACTTACCAGTGCCCAGCTAAAAGGGAATGTTTTTAGAATGTAGACTAACGTTCTCTCAAAGTTATCAAAAACGTTCTTGCAGTAACATTAGTAGAACTTTAAACTCTAAACAAAATAACATTTTATACATTTCTGTTAGTTAATGGAAAGGTTAGAGAAATGCTCTTACGACCTAAAATTGTTAGCTGCGAGGTCTGACGGGATGCCAGCAGCGTGCTGTTCACTTCCTCCACGGCAGGAAGTGCTGGTTATAGATGTGCTCAATTGAGATGTGTTGCTAACACAAATGTTTAGTTCTGGGCAGTGGTCAACTTTGATCCTTTATCACACGACAGCCAGATCCCAAACACTCCACAATTACTGCAGACCCAGCTGTCCGGACGGGACCTTTTCAGCCGTAACAGGAAGTAGAACCCCTTAAACAATGAACGACTGCAGCCAGGAACACCACAACCTCCTGTGCTGCTACTCACAGTCACAATTATCAAAACCTTTCACAAATACTCCATAGAAACAGGTCTGCTGAATATGGCTTAATATATTGGGCAAAATCCATACGTTTTTATTTAATTAAAAAAATAAATATATAATCCTATGTAACGTCTACAGTCTTATCAAAATATTACTCTTCATATAATTTCACTTCGGTTTGATGTTGATGTTGCAATGTTTTACAATGTCTCTCGGTGTTTCTAAATATAAAAACTGGCAATTTTATTAGAAAACATTCCAGGTGTTTCTTCATTTTTGCTTCATCTAATTCGAATGTTTCAAACGAAACGTGTTTTCTTGGGAGTTCTGTTTCATTCGTTTTTTCTATCAAGTTTTTATGTATTATCCCTTTAACCACCAAACCCAGGCCCTAATGACATCATTAATATATATTACATGTATAGACTACTTTATGACAAAGTGTAAAATGTAAGAATAGCAACGTTATCTCACGTCGTACTTGCCACTCCAAATGTCCATATCTGAAACCTGTGATTCGGCACTGAAAAGAATTAAATCATTGTTTGATCGTCACACTGTATTATAATGATCCTTTTTCCCACCACAGAGTGTTTTTGTTCTGTTTGTTTTGTTCCTATTGAAATGCTGTAATTAAAAAACTAAAAGCTTGTTTTTAACAGTAAATGTATAAGCTGTACTGTAGCAATTTAAATTTGCATTTAAGCTTTTTAAATGCCAGTGGCCATAACCAGGCACCAACAGAATCCACTGACCAATCGGTAATCTAAACATTTTAGCCTAGTTGCCATTTTACTCTTCTGAAAAAAGTATTTCCACATGAGAAATTTGAAGGGGAACTTTTGACCGTTCACATTCTCAAGATTTGAGATCTTACTTTTCAATTATGCACGAGTTAACCTTTCACACTGTCCTGTGCAAATCTGCGTCAGTTCTCTGTAATCTGTTTCATGCTCAGTCCGACAGATTTTAAACTAATCATTCCAGTAAGTAAAGCCTGGTTTTCAGAACATGGACTCAACCACGTCTGGCCTCAATTAAGTTGTAAGAACGTTTCCATTAGTAACTAAAAAGGTAAAAAAAAATTCCAATGTCCTATGAATGTTCAAAACGTCCATATTTTATACGCTGTATCAACATTATTGTTTGGTAATTCTGTTGTATTTTTTAAATACTTCCACTTACAAATTAAGAACAATGCTTTTTATTTATATGATACATAACATTGAAAAACTTCTACTAATGTTACTGCAAGGGTAATTTTAGAGAACATTACCCAACGTTTCCTGTTAGCTGGGGACATACCTGCAGAACAGAAAAACAGAAAACAGACCATATAGTCAAACCTCGAACCTCTCAAATAAACAAGCCTCTCTTCCTCTCTGCTGGTATTTGTGCGTAATCTATTGAAGAGGATAATGTTTTCACCACACTGTCAGAATAAAAGCATGTCGGTGCTCAGAGCGATGCAGGCATACGCAGAAATCCCTTTGGCTTAGCACACCAGGCATGTCACACCTCTTTAGAAGATTCGGTTCGCTGCCTCAGTAAAACACCTCCAGATGTGCCAATAAACAAAAAGACAGGACAAAAAAATCTTCTGAAGAAAACGCGCTGCTGGGCCGTGCTAAACACACAATGCTGTAGGCTGATGCTGGCGTTGCTATGTGGTTGCTATGGTAACCTGTGTAGTTGCTTACTGGCCTCATTGTGCTAGGTGGCATTATCATACATGGTTATAAATTCAAGGAGATTAATTAAAATATATTGGGTTATAAGGCCCATTTTGCTGTGCAACTTAAATAAAGATTCACTCACTCATACTGACTATTTTAATATCACACTGATATTGTAAGGATTTGTCTGTTTCATAGTGCTTTTCAGAGACCGATGATATTATACGCTTTCATTAAAACCCCGGAGGGTTCGACGTAAATCATATTAACACATTTTACATATTAATAAGTTCCTCTTTGTGTCTGTGTGTGTGTGTGTCAGGAGGATTTTGTGGGGTGCTGTTTCTAATGCCTTGTCACGGCACACTAAAATAAACCTCTGGATTTCAGAGGGCCGCAGGAGGTGTGTGGGGGCCGCATGAGATTAAATTAGCCACACAGAGGCTTAAGAAAAGCATAGGACAGCACAAGCTGTGACAGCACGCAGCTCACCTGAGCGAGGGTGTCCTTGAGAGATAGGACACCGTAATCCATGTGCTTCCCCCGAGAACATCAGAAATGGCCGCAAATTCACGCATCAAGCTTATAGTCACGCTAGCTCAGAGATGTACTGTGGATTTACACACACAGAAACTGTCTGACAGGTCAATAAACAGATTTAGTCTTGCTATCAGACGACACACCCAAAAAAAAATGTACTTACTGACCGTCAGATAACTAGTATTCACTAACTTAAATCACTAGTTCTGATATGACTGGCCAGCTTTACTCAATAAAAAAATTGCACTTAATTTTTGTACATTTTTCTATCAAAGTAGTTTCAGTAGTTTCAGTAGTTTCAAAGTAGTTCCGCAGTTTGATTTCAGAATTTTTGGAATGGATTCCAGAATCATTTTATAGATTCTTAAGAGAAACAATTATTAAACATTCAGTATTTAAATTATTAAAAATGAAGGTCTGTTCTTTGTAAGCACACTGTCAGGTTTGTATTTTAAAATGCTGTTTGTGCACGAGTGAAGTGTTTTAAATGAACCTGTTGAATTAATACTTGTCTTACTCATAAAGACACTAATTGTTCTCCACCTATTGGTGTAATGACGTAACCTAGTTAGAGTCGTCTCAATTAATCACTAAACACATCCTTGTGGTGAACAGTCATAACGTTTCATCATTAATCGAAATCACGACTACTCGCTGTTATGGCTTAGTAATCAAGTTAAATCACTCGATCTTAGTCAGGTCGCGTCCGGACAAGAGTGACTTCCTTTGGAGTCGACTCTCAATTCCTGATGGAGTGATCTTTTTTTTTAATTGACTATCAGGTCTACTTTTCCGTTCCTTCTTTAAGTAATTTCGCACTGTGCCGAGGTGTGTGTGGGGTGCTACAACACTCTGACAATATGTACCCTTGTGTTGTTCAATCCTCCCATGGCTTCCTTTGTCCTTCTAAACCAAAACTGGTATTTTAGAAGGTCTTTCCTAGTTTGATCCTTCTATCCAAAAAGTGTGAAAACCCAAAACCTTCATAAAATACTTCCATGTGATTATGCCATATATAGCAGGTGTTCTGACGGCGTAAAATGGGCTTTAATTGTTTAAATTGAATTGTATTGTTTATATATATTCTGTAGAATTTCACTTCAGAAAGTCTGAGCGTGGTTCCGGGTAAGTTGTTTTAAAGAAAGATGGGCGGGTTATGGTACATGAAGGGTCATAGCTATGACAAAAAAAATCTAAAGTGCCCTTTAAGTTCATTAACTTAACTATTGACCCTGTTATCTGGAAATGTCAGTTTGCTTGATTTCCTCATGAGAGGGATTTGTCCGCAGTTGGCAAATTTGACTGTGTTTTCCTGCAGTAAAGCACCAGTGCTCTTGTTCTCCCCTGGGCGATGAAGAAACTTTAGGACCTACAGGCCTGCTGGTTTTTGAAGCCAGTGGGCCCTTATTCCCTTCACTGGGCTTCAAAGACGATCTCGCCACAGTAGGAGTGTTAACCTGGAGATTTAAACAAGGTCTTTGCAAGTTCTTATTATATCTAAAACATCTATCGGCATGTGATACATTGCACCAGGGTGTTTGTGACCTTTTCTCTGGAGATGAAAGTCTCAGCACACACTTTCATCTCAAGTAACAGCGAGAGAGATTTAAAAGCATCGTGGCCTTGTTTTTCTGGAGTCTCTGGATAGCCTGTGACGTCCCACGTCTCAGCTATAAAGACAAATGAAAATGTCACACATAGGAGCTACTGCTGTCCATAAAGTTTTCATAAATGTCGCTGCTGAGGAATAATGCTGGACAATTAATTCACCTGGACCGATGTCCTCTATACATTTTTGCAAAGGCGCATTTCATTCACATTTTCTTTCTGCAGAGAATGTGAGTGGTCATTGCCTGTGCAAAAATTGACACCATTCAGTGGGATTGTGGGTAATTTTTAGGACATACCCAGCCAACAATTTTAGGTGGTAAGAACGTTTCCCTAACATTTCCATTAAGTTACAGAAAGGTTAAAATGTTATTTTGAAAGTTCTGTTATTTTTGATATAGTAATATTTTATATAAGACACCAGACGATAATTAAACCTTCACCTATTGAAACCACAGTAATGTAAAGTATATTTTTAACGAATCTCAAAATGACAGGTAAATGTTCTTATCTAATGCAGTTTTACGCTGTCTGCTCGCAGATCTGTTTGACATTAGCGCTGGACTGTTTTGACGTTCTTAAGAAAATGGGCAAGAATTTCCATACTGGTCACAAGCTACCGTTTCTGTCTGTTTTTTTATGAAAACATTAGTTCAGAAATGAAAAGGAAAGTTCATGTTTTGTTCTCGAATTTATTAGGCCCTGCGGTAATGCCAGTGCATGGAGATTATTAAAAAAAAACACTGAACAACTTTTATTTATAGGAGTTATGTGAAAACGTTGTTACGCTTAACAGTTTAGTAGCTGAAATACATGCAAATGTATGAAAATGTATGAATGAACATTTCTAATCCTTAGGTTCAAATGGTTAAATAATATAATAACTACAACAAAACCTGCTGTATTTTACCTCATAATTCAACCTGCTACCTCATCATTAAACCTCATCAATGTTCATTGTGTTGCGCTGCATCTTGGAGTGACTTCTCCAAAAAGCAACAACTCTGGATTGCACTACAAACCATTAAGGGAACCACAGCAACCGAAACACTTGCAACCACCTCAGCTCCAGCAACTTCCACCTTTTGCCCAGGTAATATTTCTCACATTTTATTTACAAAATGTAGTAATAATCTAGTGTGTCAAATGTAAATCTAGTTTATCCACCTATTTTTGAAGTCTTCACATCGGACATTTGCTCATGGCGCCTTAAAATGCTCTGTAGGTTTTAGAACAGAACTAATATTTGCTTATGTTATGAAGCGCTACCTTTTAACTGACATTCACAAATTGGGGTTGTATGCGTCTTTGTTTTATAATTCTCACTCTATGCCAAAAATCAAGTGTAAAACCATATAAAGACTGTCACACCTTTTAACTTTCAATGTGTCTTTACTAAAATTCATATGAAAATTGGGTCCAAACTTCACATATTCTACCTCCAGTTTATCCTCTGTAAACCTGCTCTGTGTAACTCCACAGGGACCCTGTCTGATTTATTTGTCTCAGAAAAATGTCCTTCCCTCCCGTCCCTAGAGGATTTCTATAAATGCCTCATGAATACCCCCTTTTATTTTTATTTATGGGCCAGGGTTTTATAATTGAATAGTAATTAATACCGTCAGTCCGGGGCCTCGGCACTGTTCTTTACATGGACGTTTTCAGGTGATAAATGGGGCCCATCTATTAAGCTACCTAACAAGCGCTCGAGAAAGAGAAGGGCTCTCAATTTAATCTTGAAATTGCCCTCGATAATGTCGGACGGTTCTGCGGCAACCTGACCACTCAGTAAAACAGATCTCTTGTAAGATTCATAATAGATGAAGAAGAATCGAGTCCATTAATAAAAGTGATAACTTCATTTAGGCATCGTGAATTCAGGAGAACTTTACCAGAGGGCCTCCATTACTTTTTATTGTATTTAAAGGAGATATAATTAATGTCCTTGATCAGTGAAATTCCAAAATACCTTGACAGAGCAGGTAATTATGAGCATGAGTTATATTTCAATAATCTGTTCTGTAATGTTTTCTTTAATTGCTTCTTAAAATTACATTATATTGAGATAGACCAGATAGACCAGCACTTTCTGTAACCACAAAGAGCTGAACACACATCAAAACACTGTGTCTCATTGGCAGGAGGCCTTTTCATTTCATTTGTTCTCAAACCTTTCTAATATGATCTAACACACGCACAGATGCCATAACGCACGCTGTGTAATGACAGCATTAGCACAGGCCACACGGTCAGCTCTGTCCAACCAAAAGCCGTCACTTGTCTTTCCTTTTGCGACTGAAGTGTTTCGTCTGTGCTGATTATTTTGCAGTTTGTTTCTGCTTTGGTGCTGAAGTGCTACTGAGACAATGAACACCTTCTGTTCTGCTCCACCTGTTCCGTGACAGGCAGCCGAGCAGGTGTGCATGCATGCGTGTGTGCGCGTGTTTTAATAAACCTGCAGCGAGGGCTCCCAGTCGACAACGTGCTAACATTGAGCACAAACACAACATGGAGGCATACACAAACATACACACACTGAGGAACACTTGTAACATCTCAATTGAAGGGTATTTTTGTTTGAACTCACGCAATGTTGTAATGGTGCATTCTTAACGTTTAGATTCTGTTGCATTGTAACGCCTTCGTGTCGCACTGTACGTCACGTACGTACTTTCTGCACATGCTTACGTTAATGTGTAACTGTAAAAATGTAAATGATAATAACAAGCCTTCTTACTGAAGGGTACGGTAGAGTTACCTTTAAATGTTCTGTTAAAGTGCATGTGTTATTTAAGTATATTTAAGTTGATATTTAAGCTGCTAGCTGTTAACACAATGAATGTTAACTGAACAAAAAACTGACTGTAGAGGAAGACCTTTTACACTAGCACTCGCTACAGTGCCCCTAGTGGCAATACTGAAATGTAACGTAAACTCGCATTGTGTCGGGAGTTTTGTTCATTGCGCTGTTGACATTTCAGAACGTAATGTAAAACATCTGAAATCGAGTTTGTGTAGCTTGTGATTTCAGGGTCATGTTCTCACACAGTACAGTACAAATTTGACACACCACATACAGATACATGATAAAACCACAGGCGTAAAAGGATAAAGAGTTTTCCAGATCCCAGATGGTGCGCGAACTAATATTTTCATATTAATGAAAGTACAACAGATTCTGTGGATTTTGAACTTTGAATCGTTTCAATCTATAACCCTGCAGGAGCTAAAACTTCCTGATTAAATTCGCAGTCAGTGTGTTGTTTGAAGGCTTTTCACTGTAATTTTATGACGTGACCCCTCCTGTTAAGCAGGCTATTAGGACCTAACTGTCCATTTAATACACATAACCAGCACAGCAGAAAGCTTCATTAACAAAGCATGTTTGGGCCAGCAAAAACACTACGCAGATATAAAGAGAGAAGTAATTACTGGAAATTAGCTGAACATCTGCTAGTGGTTTTGGGTTACCCTGAGATTAATTAAATGAAATATGGAGATTTCTGCTGTTTTTTTAAACTCATCAGACGGAGGCTCCTCTGTGTGGCCACATTGGACCGGTGAGGTAAAATGAGATTGTGAAGCTCTTGCGAAGTGAAGTGATAGTTTTCGCAAGACTTTGATGACCTAACTTACTTTAGATCTCTGCAGATTTGCGACTGCTGGACATAAGATGATAAGTCTTTGATAGCAATTTACTCAACGTAATACACACATTCAGGTGTCCTCTGCTTGAAATCTGCATTTATTATCATTAAAGCCTTCCTCTCTTCTCCAGCGTTAACCAATGCAATTTCATGCCACACACACGTTTACTTGTGTGTCCCCATCTAAATGGGTACATTCCATAGACTTCTATTGTTTTTTTCAACAGCTAGTGTTATATATATGGTTAAGTAAGTATCCCCAATATATTGGTAAATATCATCCTCCACACACACACACACACACACACACACACACACACACACACACACTCCTCTGTCAGTTGTCTGTTTTATTGTGTTACGTGGTGAAATTCTACCAGTTGTCATAACTCTGCGTTTCAAGTGTCTGTCATCAATTCCTCGTCTTGTTCCTTTGAGAAAGCAGTGCTGTTCCCAACACCTCACACCAGATCTGTATGGAGAGTGCACTTAAAAACAAGATAGCATAACAATAATGTTAAGGTGCAGCATACTGCTATAATGATATCGTGAGTCTTGAAATAAAGGCATGTGAAGAAGGAGAGTAGGAGGAGCTCTCATCCTCAGATAATAAGCAGGGAGGCTTGCCCAGCAGTGGGGCTGTCACACACACACACACAAACACACAGATGAAGGCCGGGCCGGTCCCAGTGGCTCTGATGGAGCTGTCAGCTGCTGGCGTGACAGGTGCCCGCTCGCCTGCCCACAGAGGTGATCATTTTCCTCAGCTGTATAATGGACCATTGTTCCAGGCTACAGATTCTTGCTGCTGTCTCTCTTTGTCTCTGGCAGCATATCATGTCAGAATGATGGTATTTAGGAGATGAGCACATGAATGTGTCTTAATTACCAGTAATTTCTTTAAAGTCATGGTGAATTTGCAGCTCACTTTAGCCGTAGTCGGAATGACACATAAACAGCTGATTAACCATTTAGCCACAAGGCCTCAGTGATGTGTATCTCATTTATCTAGTTTATTAGGCAGACTCGTGTGACAAAACTACATTTCCCATCATTCTCTACTAGCAGCACATCAACGCGTCAAAATATATTTGAAATATTTTTATTGTAAAATACACAAAATATATATAATAATGTATTGGGAACAAAATTACAACTTGTTTTCTTCATGTTTTCTGTAACAGGTGCTGTTTTACCTGAGACTGGCAATAGCTTATATATGTTTTTTTTGAGGACACAATGACCTGTGCTGGTGAAATCAGGTACAAAACCAACTGCCATAACAATAAATATGTATTTTAATCAAAAAATACTGCAAAATGTATATTTATAGCCAGAAGGAAATATTTATGGCTTTATTATTTACAAATGTTATATTGAATATTATATTATACAAATATTATTGACAATAATTACAAAAAGTTAATCCTGGCACCATGTTTACTCATCAAATGTTTCTTTAAAGCTCCCTGTATTTTCCAGAAAGTAAAAAGAAATAAATATGAAATTGCCCATTTTTTGCCCACCAAAAGCACCTCCTAATTATAACTTCTCAGCCTATAAATACAAATTTCCCAGGAGGCCTCAGAAGCAGCATTAAGCGACATCTCCTTTGACCTTGTTTTGTCGAACAACCGCCGTGACGTTCCTCCACATCTGAAGCTGTTTGTCAGTATAAAAGACACATGGCAGATGGTGAGGCTGAAATGTTGCAGGAGTACAGAAGTTCTCGGGCTTTGTTATGTCAAACAGTCAGATGATGAGATGAGGCGCCTCGAGAGCGGAAGATGGGAAGAGAGAGGAGAGGTGGAGACAGGCAGGGTGATGCGGTGGTCTGAGGTGAGAGTGATTCTTCCCTGGGGCAGATCACAGCAGGTCCACAGGGGACCGGATCTAGTGAGGTGACAGAATTCCGGCTCTGTCCGCTTCATCTGGAAATCTGTCACAATCCACCATCTTGAAGAACGTGTCTCAAATGGGAACACAAGCATGTAAAATCTTTCTGAAATCCACAATTTCACTCATTTAAATCGGTTTGTAATAGAATTGTATATGTATTGCTGCAGTTTATCTGTCCTGAAGATAATAATAAAAGATAATAATAAGAAGAAGAAAATTAATTTTATTGGAAACATTTCATTTGAGGAGCTCTTTTAAATTTTATGAAGTTACCACTAATACTAATAAAAATGATAATAATAGCCCAATAAAATTAGCCGTGTTGTTAAGTAACGTAAAAGAAAAGATGCTTGTCTCTGTAGTCTTTCAAAATAACTTGCTTGTAATATTAAATAACATGAACTATTGTTATTGTAAAATTCAAGAGTCATCCTGGTACATTATTTGGCATTTTTGCTGAAGTTCATGTGTCATTCTTTACTTGTGATTGAAGGTCTTCTATTAACCATAATGATGATAATTATAGTCAAATTGCAGAGAATTGTCACCGCATTTTCTATATTGGCAGCAGCAGCAGCAGCAGCACTGTCAGAAAACGAAGCATCTCTCGTTTCTCTCTGAGATCTCGACCAAGGAGGGTCACCAAGGAGACGCAGAAGCCCCTCATCATCAACCCACCATTGAACATCGTGTCCAGAGTCTTCATCAGCTGAAGGGCTTCACAGACCTGCAGTTCATGAATCTGTCCCTCTGTGTGCACTTTATTACAGTGAAACACTTCTGACCCTGACTCTAATTCCCTTTCTGTTTCAAGGAGAGGGCTGCCATAAAGCGCGCATCCAAGGGTGGGAGTGAAAATGCGACGGGGTCCTGCGTCGTGAATGTCAGATCGAGGGGGGGATTGAAAAGAAAGAGGAAGAGAGACCTGGTGAGGGCTCACTGTGAAGATGTGTGCGCGTTGCACGCGTTATCGAGGCGTCTGACGCGCCTCTTGACGCGCGGGTCCGACTTCAAACACTCGCCCCCTCCGACGCGCGTCGGCTTCTGGAATTGAATCGGAGCGCATCCATCACACTGTTGCCATGGAGACCGAGGCACAAATGCCGATGAAGTGTGCAAGCAGCGAGCTTTCTGAGCCAAGCAAGCGCGATGATCAGACTGCATGCAGTCATGCATGCATGCAGCCATGTATGCATGCAGTCATGCAACCATGTCAGCCATACATGCATGCAGCCATGCAGTCATGTATGCATGCAGTCATGCAGTCATGTATGCATGCAGCCATGCAGTCATGTATGCACGACACATCGGTGCACAAAGGTCCGGTTCGGAATGCGTAAGCAGCCGGCAGCCTGCAGGAGCGATGCGGGTACCCGTACGACCATCCGGCTCACCTGTCGATCAGAGAAAGGCTGGAGCTCTGCCGCAGCAGCCACAAGTAATCTGTCACTTTCACTGGTCGAGATGGTTATCGTTACCAAAACAAGGGCATGGTCAACCAAAGGCGGGGATAAAGCACGGTGTGTGACCGGAATATAAAAACAGGATTGCTACAGACCATGTTTACCTTTGTCTACCTTTAGAAGAACTGTTCACTCAGAAATAAAACACGTGTCATATAATATAACTATAAAACATGGAGCACAAAAGAGAAAGTTTGGGCAGAATTCTGTCTCTTCCCCAGCATATGAAAGAGGATGGTGACCGGCTGTCAGGCCTCAAAAACCACCATTAAACCACTTCTGTAGGCCTCATGTTTTACATCTCAGGTGTTGACCATAACCAGTTGAAATGTATGTGAATATTCTTTGATAATTTGGGATCTATAGATCAAATCTGGATTTACATCTATATAGATCTTAAGCGGGTTAATACATTTAATTAAAATCAGAGTAGGCAATCTTTTTCAGAAACAGTTTTTGTGATGCTGGTTGAAAGTCTCTTCACATCATGATAGTGATCGCTGTGGTATAAATAGATTTATACATCTTCTGTGGAAGGCACCATAAAATGTTCGTCCAATCATTGCATTCGGTCTGAATGTCGTACTTGACTGTTGAACTATGTATCAGCGTACTCTTGGAGGAGGCATGGCTTTGGAGATTGCTCTGAATGGAGAGCGGGATCTTATTCTTTCAAAGCTTTCTTGCTATTGCTAGCATCTCTGCCTACCCTACTTTAAATTTTTGAGGCATTTGAGGGCAACTCTACAACCCCCTTGAGATGTTGTGTATGTACTTGTGTCTCTATTTGAGCATGTTTCTGGCCTTAGACATCTGCAGGCAACAAGCGAGAAGAGCCTTGCTGGACACTCTTCAGCGATGCCATTTCTCCTAGCGAGAGAAACGCAGCTGAGCGATTTTATGAGCACAGTTGTGTGTGTAGCAGCATCTTGGTTTCGTGAGTCCCTCTTGTAATCCATGTGACCTTTCTTTGTATTCAAACCGTACAGTAAGTCAATACTGTCTTTCTGCAGGCGCAATCTTTAAGTTCTTTCATGTTATGCAGACAAGCAGAATTCCGTATGAGCTTATTTCCAGGGGGCGTAGTTGGAAACCTAAGAAGACCTCTAGCCATGTCATTATAATATATTATACACAAATTTGCTGCATATCACTTTCATCCCGGGCAAACGGCTGCAAAGAGACGATGAAATGGGAGGGAAGGGAGGCAACAGCGCGGCCGTGCGCCACCATTCAACAGAATCCAATTTACAGAGGCAATGAGGGATATGACACATAATGTATACTAATTTCACATCAGGCTAATATAACTGCAGACATGCTCTTCTGTACAGAACTCGCATACATAAACGGGCCCTGCCTTGTATAACGCTTGCAAATTCTGGGACCCCCCCGGATTTTGTTTTACCAGAGAAATTGGTATCGTTTGTAACTTGGCCTTACTTCAGTAATCTCTCGTTTGATGTTGTTGAGAAAGACACCATGACACCAACAGCCTAAAGTCGCCATGAAAGTCGCCGCTGCTTTTTCCCTACGGTGATGCATATCCGTGTCTAGCGGCTTCTGCAATGACAAAAACATAGGACTTGACTTGATTTCATTCTTCAGGAATTGATCGGATCGTTGGAAGTTGGAGGGGTAGAAACTGCAACGCCATTGGACAGTCAATGTATTTTTTTAATTGTATGTTTGAAACAGCATCGTTTTAAAATGTAACAAATGGTGATTATGTTGTAAGTTGGTTTTAAACAGTTACACCAATAAACTGTCTTAAAAAGTATGTTCTGACACACAAAACTGTTGACTTATAGCATGATTCAAATGGAATAGTGTCATATATTTTATGTATTGTGCATATTAGAAGTGTGTTGGACAACCCCTTTTTTTAAATTGTATGGAAAAGTACTGTAAAATGTCGGAATGCCTTGGTATTCCATAGAAAAAAAATCTGGACAGAAGAAAAATACGGATGTTGAGCAACTTGGGGGTGAGTAAATGATTTTTCATTCAGAGTTTTTAATGTATTATTCTTCAAACTGAAATTGCAACTAACTTTGTTTTGTGCTGTTATTGCCATTATTGTTTTGTAGCCTTATTTTATATAACCAAGAAACTGTGTGCCTTGCTGTTTAAACCAGCGGCTTTGTAACTGTGAATGGGGGTCATTTGTGTCTGACTGGCTCGGACAAATGACCAGCTGTAAAATGTTTCACGCATTGAGTTGTTTCATCCACATGCAGTAGTACAGCTGCTCTCGCGTGTTAGGCTGTCCATGAAGCTCATTTGTGTGTTGGCCAGAAGAGTCGCAGCGCTGCATCTAACCGCATATCTCCCTGCTGACATTTACAGAGTTTTGGTATGCAAATGGAACTCCATGCATGTGCCATCTGTGGATGTAATGTCTTGTGCCTATACGCGCCTGTAAATTTAGCCCGTAAGAGAGAGAGGAGAGAGAGAGAGAAAGTGGACGCATTAAACCCTATAGAAGATACTACAGGCACAAATAATAATTTTGATGGGGTACAGATATAATTTTATTTTACCCAATGTTCACATAAAATTTAACATTTTGTTATATCCTCACCCTAATGTCAGTCTGAACCTGTAGGCCGTTATTTTTTTAACAGCACAGAAAATTAAAACTTTTTTTAAAAATCTGTACACAATGGTTCACAGTGAAAAAGAATGAATTAGTCAAAAGGTGATGTCCAGCTAGCCTTTATGGCTCCAAATGAAGCTGTTTTAAGACAAAGAAAATTCTCTTCCCGTTGCCTTGTGACTGTAGATTCTCTGCCAGAGCAAAAGTGCTTCCAAGTTCATTTGTCACGTCACACATCGCTAGTTATTGTTAAGAGCGTGTGAACGCAGGGGCCCAAATGTGCACCGGAGAGATGTGCGCAGTATTGGCTGCTGCCGTTTGTCATGCCGCGAGATGCGTTGCGATTTGCACAGGAAGCGTGCAGCTTCACCCCCCATGCAGCTCTGAACCGCCTGCACGTCTGGGGTCTGGCCGTGTCCATGCACACTTTTCCTTGATGTGCGGATGAGAAACATCTTTTATCACCATTGTGCGGTGCCGTGCACGGCCCAGATGGAGGGATAAAACATGCATGAGTCGCCCGCAGCTCTGAAAATAATTATACTCATTTACCAGAGACAGAGAGAGTGCATCCAACCAAGTCACCACCCATCATAAAGACAAGCATTCAGCATACTAATGAAGACACTAGACAATGACTGACCACCACAGAGAGACAGTGTGTGTGTGTGTGAGTTTTCTGTATAAGGAAATGTGTGTTTTAGATCTGAGAGAGAGACAGACAGGTATTCAACAGCCGGTTTAGCACAGTTTAACAGCGCCATTGTTCTTAGTGCTGAAATTTAACTGTTATGTTTCTTTAAGGAATACTTAAAAGTGTCTATAAAAGTTCTTTTCTTTGTCCTAACCTGGTGTAATGGGACAAGCCATTTGTCTGTCCACACTGAACTGCTACATGAGGACAGACATGAAGAGTGCTACATGCTACATGAAGAGTGAGGACAGACAGTGGGTGTGGCTTCAGGTGAAGAGTGAGGACAGACAGTGGGTGTGGCTTCAGGTAAGGAGTGAGGACAGACAGTGGGTGTGGCTTCAGGTAAGGAGTGAGGACAGACAGTGGGTGTGGCTTCAGATAAAGAGCGAGGACAGACAGTGAGTGTGGCTTCAGGTAAGGAGTGAGGACAGACAGTGAGTGTGGCTTCAGGTAAGGAGTGAGGACAGACAGTGGGTGTGGCTTCAGATAAAGAGCGAGGACAGACAGTGAGTGTGGCTTCAGGTAAGGAGTGAGGACAGACAGTGAGTGTGGCTTCAGGTAAGGAGTGAGGACAGACAGTGGGTGTGGCTTCAGATAAAGAGCGAGGACAGACAGTGAGTGTGGCTTCAGGTGAAGAGTGAGGACAGACAGTGGGTGTGGCTTCAGGTGAAGAGTGAGGACAGACAGTGGGTGTGGCTTCAGGTGAAGAGTGAGGACAGACAGTGGGTGTGGCTTCAGATGAAGAGCGAGGACAGACAGTGGGTGTGGCTTCAGGTGAAGAGTGAGGACAGACAGTGGGTGTGGCTTCAGATAAAGAGCGAGGACAGACAGTGGGTGTGGCTTCAGGTGAAGAGTGAGGACAGACAGTGGGTGTGGCTTCAGGTGAAGAGTGAGGACAGACAGTGGGTGTGGCTTCAGGTAAGGAGTGAGGACAGACAGTGGGTGTGGCTTCAGATAAAGAGCGAGGACAGACAGTGAGTGTGGCTTCAGGTGAAGAGTGAGGACAGACAGTGGGTGTGGCTTCAGGTGAAGAGTGAGGACAGACAGTGGGTGTGGCTTCAGGTAAGGAGTGAGGACAGACAGTGGGTGTGGCTTCAGGTGAAGAGTGAGGACAGACAGTGAGTGTGGCTTCAGGTAAGGAGTGAGGACAGACAGTGAGTGTGGCTTCAGGTAAGGAGTGAGGACAGACAGTGGGTGTGGCTTCAGGTGAAGAGTGAGGACAGACAGTGGGTATGGCTTCAGATGAAGAGTGAGGACAGACAGTGGGTGTGGCTTCAGGTAAGGAGTGAGGATAGACAGTGAGTGTGGCTTCAGGTAAGGAGTGAGGACAGACAGTGGGTGTGGCTTCAGGTGAAGAGTGAGGACAGACAGTGGGTGTGGCTTCAGATGAAGAGTGAGGACAGACAGTGGGTGTGGCTTCAGGTGAAGAGTGAGGACAGACAGTGGGTGTGGCTTCAGATGAAGAGCGAGGACAGACAGTGGGTGTGGCTTCAGGTGAAGAGTGAGGACAGACAGTGGGTGTGGCTTCAGGTGAAGAGTGAGGACAGACAGTGGGTGTGGCTTCAGGTAAGGAGTGAGGACAGACAGTGAGTGTGGCTTCAGGTGAAGAGTGAGGACAGACAGTGGGTGTGGCTTCAGGTAAGGAGTGAGGACAGACAGTGAGTGTGGCTTCAGGTAAGGAGTGAGGACAGACAGTGGGTGTGGCTTCAGGTAAGGAGTGAGGACAGACAGTGAGTGTGGCTTCAGGTAAGGAGTGAGGACAGACAGTGGGTGTGGCTTCAGATGAAGAGCGAGGACAGACAGTGGGTGTGGCTTCAGGTGAAGAGTGAGGACAGACAGTGGGTGTGGCTTCAGGTGAAGAGTGAGGACAGACAGTGGGTGTGGCTTCAGGTAAGGAGTGAGGACAGACAGTGGGTGTGGCTTCAGATAAAGAGCGAGGACAGACAGTGGGTGTGGCTTCAGGTAAGGAGTGAGGACAGACAGTGGGTGTGGCTTCAGGTGAAGAGTGAGGACAGACAGTGGGTGTGGCTTCAGGTAAGGAGTGAGGACAGACAGTGGGTGTGGCTTCAGGTAAAGAGTTTAGCACTTACAATACAAACATAGGTATAGCATGATCTAGAAATCAGAATTGAATATTCTAGTGTAAATCAAAAGTTCTTTTTAAGACCAGCACAGACTACATCTAACTCTTGTTCCTGTGGAGGCTGTTTATGGACACGGTGTGTTTGGGATATGCTACAGTAATTGATGAACGGGACTTTTAAACTGTGAATCTGAATGATTAGCGAGTCCCCTTGAGAATATTTAGCAGTATTGTAATCAGCCCTGTTGATAGTGTCTCTACCTTTGACTGATGCTCCTAACAGAAACCTCTTAGAGATCTGTTATTAAAGTCACGATTCACAGCCAGACATCTCATCTGTGAACCAGTCAGACTGAAGAAATGGTCATTTCTTAAAGACCATGTCCAATATAAACTAATATACCTGCTCTGCATGTTCACTACACTTTGTGAAAAATGTGATGAATTTAGTTTTATCAGTTATCAGTGATTCATGTTGTTTAATATGTTTCATAGGTTTTCATTATTTTCATTAAGACTTCAGTACTACCTGTCAGCACTTCATAGGACCCAAGGGATATGGTGATATCATATCATATGATATGCCTGATCAAAAATGTGTGTTGTGTTACTCTTGTACTCAATCATGTACAGACAGCCCAAATTATACACTTACCTCTCTCTCTCTCTCTCTCTCACACACACAAAAGTTCTTGCAGTAATGTTAGCAGAACTTTTTTAATGTTCTGTAACATATATATTAAAAACATAATTTATAAGTTGTTGGTGAAATGTTTAAAAACGTAACAGAATTAAAAAAAGTTTGATTAACATTCATATGACCAAGCAGTAACGTTAATACAATGTCTCAAACAATGTTTTGAACATTCCTATAATATTTAGAATAATATTTTTAATGTTTTTGTTACTTAATGAAAATGTTAGGGAAACGTTCCTACAGATTGTTAGCTGAGTATCAGGACCAGTTACTGTACTGCCACCAACCCATGAAATATGAAACATTTAGAAGTCATTAGAAATAAACAGTTACGGTTCTGAAACGATATAAAATTTTACTGCCAGTTACGTTTCCAGTAATTTACTGCATATTTGCGGTACGTTTTTTAGTCACTGCGGCCGCTCTCTCACTTTGCACTCCAGTGAACCTGTTTGAAAACTTTCCGGGCAGAAGTGTGAACCTGCTCAATGAGCCTTGATTTATGTCTTTCGATATTAACACATTTTTCATCCTACGGCCGGGATGGAAAGCAAAGCCAATGACGGATGGCTGGTAATCACAGGTCTAATGTGGAGCAATGTCTGACCACAAATGACTAATGAAGTTGCTAAGAATTCAAACAGCATTATTTTAGACATTATATAATGAATATTACATTGACTTTCAGCTGTTCTATAATGTCCCCTGGTACAGTAATGGCAGGTAACAAATCTGTACTGCTACCAACAACTGTGTGTATATACATATATGTGTACATATATATGTCTGTCTATGTCCTACATTTAACATGACAAATATATGCCATATGTATATATATATATATATATATATATATATATATATATCATGTATGTACCATTTATACTGTATAGATATAGAGATACATATTTCTGTCAACTATACCATACACACACATGCTCAGCCTCGTTCCTGTTTATGACTTATGTTTATTAAATAATTGGTCGATATGTATCATTTGACCATACAGGAATATTACTGTAAACTATTATGAATATAAATGCATGCAATGATGAGATGTGTGTTGTGCTCCGGTAAGTGAAAACATGTGCTTATATGTAAAATGTATAGATTGAGAACACTAATAAACGCAGACAAGTGGCCTGTGGTAAAGGTCTTCTGAGACTCTGCATTGACAGACCTACAAAGCTGTAATTGGACCATTACGAGTCCCCAGGATGTGTATTGATTTTGCTGTTTTTAGGGCCCGGTCTAGACTTCAGTGCTTGAGTCTTAAGACCTTCAGCCATAATCAGCATATGTTGTCTGATTGCTGTGTATTTCCAGCTGTGGTTTAGAACAGAATTAGGTTTTAAGATCACATCTCTCATCTCTAATTTGCCCTTATTTCCTGATTCTATGGATGAAGTAAGCATCGCATGACTAATTTGGTGTTTGTTCACAAAGTGAATCAGGATATCGGCTACAGAGCCCCTGTTCTTCCGATAAATGCAGACAGATCACACTACAGACTGGCAGGGGAGAAACCTCAGTTACAGTCTCCAGAGTAACCAAGCCTGTGATAGCTTCTCAACACTCTAGGCTGGGATTCATTTACACCACATCTAAATTGAATCCATTTTTGATGTTTTAGTGAGTGTGAACACATAAAGCTGCTGTATGTAAGGGATATGCCTACGATGGAGTATGGCGATACTGAAAAGAGCATTTTGGATGTACTTCAAAACATCAACATGTTTTTTGGAGAACTGATTGTTTTCAAGCAGAAGCATTCAGCAGAAACAGAAATAGAAACAGGTGTTATGAGACAATAGTGTAACAAAGACAGAATTTGCAATCCAAACAGAACTTCCCCAGCTAACAGGGAACGTTCTCAGAATGTTGGCTAACGTTCTCTAAACATTTTCTTTGAATGAGCAACAAGGCTCTTGCAGTATTGCTAGTAGACCTTTTTTAATGTTTTATATATATAATATATATATCAAAATTATTCTTAAGTTGTTAGAGGAATGTTTTAAAAATGTGACAGAATTAAAAAATGTTCTTACAACCAAGCAATAACAATAATAGGTATAAAAACAAATTGCTTAATGGAAACGTTGGGAAACATTCTTACAACCTAAAATTGTTAGCTGGGTCGTCACCAACATGCTGCGTTTTGTCATCCGTAAAGATAAACCGTCTGTCCAAACTAGTCAGTGTAGTCACATTCAAAACATATGCAAGTTAAACAAGTCTGTTTGTAAAAGATCCTGAGAGATCGGCCAGACCGCTTAAGAAAGCTCTCAGTGGAGAGAGAAAGGTTCGGAAGAGCCATGACTTCCTTCTGGTTAAAATATTCATCAGCTGTCTGAGGGAAGTGCGTCCGCTAATGCCTACAAGCTCAATGCCAAAAGCTCTTTTCACATTGTCAGTCACTGGAAATCACATCAAATGCAGATTTCAATGAAAGTAAAGCCCAGCACGACCAGATCCAAACCTGCCTACGTGCTGGACCCTGAAAACATTCCAGTTTGAGTACTAATGACAGATAATATTAATGTTTGTTCTCTGAGGGTTGTATTGTTTCATACTGTAGCTCTGTATTGCTCATTGTTAGAAACAGGTCAACAAACATAACATCCCTGACTGTAATCGTATTTTACAGGTACACTCTTAAAAAATGGTGCTTCACAATACCATAGAAGAATCATTTTTAGTTGTAAGGTTCCATAAAGAATCTTTAACATCCATACAACGTAACCCAACCCTGTTTCACAAAGAGTTCTTTGTGGTGTTTAGTTTAACTTTGCAGTTTTTCAGACTATAAAAAGCAAGAAAGAAATGGTTCTTTTATGATTTTTTTGGTTCTTTTCTTTGGGGAACTAAAATATTTGGCATTGCTGTGTAGAACCTTTTAAGAACCTTATTTATAAGAATGTATGTAGCCTTTTATATGTACACTAAATGCTATGTGCATATACACATTATTATTATTTTATACATAAATAATCTATCAGTTTCAATTCTAATGCTATCAAGTTCAATTTGTTACATTACAGTAATGACAGTTTTGTGGCCTGATATTAAAGGAACTAAACAAAAAATATAATCTCCATCAAACAGAATATATATAAATATATTGAAAAAACGTCTAGTGGACATGAAACTATACAGTGCCTCACGTTGCCTGTGTGTGCCAGTTTCATTTCGTTCAAACCAAATTAGCTCACTGTATATTTCCACAGCTTGCCTTAAAATAGCAGACACTGTAAATGTTTTATTAAAAAGTTCAATTTATGGCAAAGCTTAATATCTGCTGATATCCCGAGATTCAGTCCTCCAGCTCAGAGAGCAGGGCGGAGAATATGACACAAGATAGATGCGTCTCATTTGAGACGAGTTTTGCATATTCAGGAGCTGCTGTAATAAAGTCAGATGGATGTGCCGTGCATGGTTCATGATAGAGAGAGAGAGAGAGAGAGAGAAGATGTAAACAGTGAGTGGCATGCTGCTCTAAAATAAGCCCTTCATAACCCTTGTGTCTCCTACCTGACAGCAGCTGTAAATCCCAAATCGAATGATTATAGCAGGGCAAAAGCAGCACTGAATTCATGCAGTGAGGCCTGCACACATAAGATCAGCTAACAGGGATATATCATATATCATATTATATATCATATCAAAAACATAAGTAGTGACATTTCTTAGTTATAGTTGTAGAATTTAACAGAATTTAAAAATGCTTGAAAAACGTTCTTATAACCAAGCAATGTTAACACATTGTCTAAACGCTGCACGTTTTAAACATTTCTTTTTTAAGGAAACTTTCAAAAGACAGTGTTCAATGTTTATATTACTTAATGGGAACATTAAGGAAACGTTCTTACAACCTAAAAATGGTTAGCTGGCATCTGAGAACTGCTCTGATTTCTGTACAGCAGTCTTCACATGAGGTCAGAACAGGATATGAGACCAAAGTGTGTGAATCTTCATTGATCAGAAGGTGACCGGATTGTGAAAGTTGTTATTCCATATCAGAATAGAGCCAGACAATATATCACCATTGCAATAACCATAACTACATTAATTATCATTCAATTACTACATTAACTCTTTGCAAGATTATATAAAGCCCTGAAATAACTAATAAGCTGAATAACTTGAGCAAGTTATACACTGTGAGACGTTTGCACAGAGAAACTGTTCCACTGTGAATGATGTCGTGTGGATTTCATTTCTTTTATTTCTCTCATTGGAAATTGCAGGATGTCACGCTGGTATTAATAAAGCGCAGAATTAGCTGCAGGAAATGCGGTTGAGAGCGCCATCGTGTGGCTGATCTGCGCCTGCGCATCCACATGACCAACCACAGCAGCACAAAGCAGCCCAAACTGAAGCCTGAGTGAATATTATCACTCAGTTCCTTCCAATATTAATACAAAAATCAAGTGTTTGTGTTACTTAAAACATCTTGTGTGTGTGTGTGTGTGTGTGTGTGTGCTGCTTATCTGAATCACAAAAGCTTTTCTAAATTATTCCCCGAAAATGTTCACCATATGCTTTTACCACACAGCTGAAGTTAACACAGTGCACAGCTGTATGTGAATTTTGAAAGCACAGTTATATGGTTTGATATAATAGTTATATGGTTTGATATAATAGTTTTAAGCAGGTCTGAAGGTAGTGCGCATGCAAATTTAAAGACAAAACTAGATTAGCCGATGAAATTCACTCATATTCACTCAAGTGGGAATATGAAACGGTCCACAGCCGACCAAACGTTTGACTCAGTAGATGCTCAAAGGCCTTTTGGTGCATATATTACAGCCCGAGTGTCATCTGGAAAATGTTTTTTATGAATTTATTAGAGAGAAACACTAACAAACCAGCAAATTAAGATGGATGTTTGCTGGGGATCAGACAGTAGTGAATAATTTACAGAGACAAACATGTTTATTTTAACACAATCAGTGAACACATCAGACATGAAACTTCAGATGACACGTCATTCAGGTTCATCTTCAGTTTTTTCATCTCCATGTCTTCTTTTGCAGTCGTTTAAACAGCAGCTCTCTAATTTCTGTCTTGACACTTTTATTCTTTGTAGAGGAAATATCAGACGTGTTTGGAATAAAACTTGAATGTCTTTGATAAAATATATGTTTCTGAATGAAAATTGACAAATAAATGTACGTTTAGTTTAAGGGAATATGAGTGAGGAGAGATATTAATTGTGGCTCACGCTGTGCTGTGGTGTGACAGGCCTTTGAATGGAGGAGATAATGACTTTATCATCAAAGCACCATATAAATGACAGCCAGCAGGATGGAAATGAGACAGAAAGCATCGTGGCCTCAGAACCAATGATACTCACTCTTAAAAATCCACACCTCAGCTCAGTGGAATCAGTCGGTGTTCATTTCTTTACTTTAATCTGAATGAAAAGAAACTTGTTTTTTAGGTTTTTTAATGTATATTAATAAGGTTGTTTGTTTGTTGCCGCTGGGTGTATTGAAACATGAATGAGTCTTCATATTTAAATGCATTTTTTGATGGAAATCCACATTCGTTTTTTATCTTAATGCACAGATTTCATATTTTTCCCTTTAGGGCAAACTGTAGGATTGGCCTATTTTCTCCAGGATAATTTTTTCCAGGTACTATAGACTGTATTATAGATATGAGATTTTTCACACTGTACATACTACTGTATATACTGTAAGAGCAGTATGGTAATATTTGTATGGTAATATTTATGTGTGCAGTCTGTTCACCTGCACACATAAAAGACCAGCACTGGTTCACCGCATTTGTGTTTTTAATCAAACACGTGGCCCTTGAAATCTCACAGATAGCAGGGGTGAGAAAACACAAACAAACATCGTTGTTTCCCAGCACACATTCTTATTCTGCACTTTAAAGCTTGTACGCAGATTCCCGGGAGGACGTCTTTCATTCGCCCTTCACCTTGCTGTGGGTCCCGATCCGCCTGCGTGTCGTCTGTCAAATCTCCACACAGGAGAAGAAAGACTCGGAATGAGCGAACAGCGCTTTCGAATCCATTCCCCGGGTAATTCATCTCCTG